>CM021108.1:429917245-429993457 GCA_007115665.2 Sequoiadendron giganteum | reverse complement strand
TCTCTTGATTATAGAGACAATACATGACCTAGAAACATGATTTTGTGGGTTATATTTGTTTATTTTGTGGACTATATTTTTGGTTTGTCACATACTCTATTGGACTTCATAATTCATGGTTCTTGAGTAATTAGTTGGACTTTAGATCATGGGTTGTACTATGATGGACTTTTTTTCATGCACTTAATATATTTACATAAATTATGGACTTTATTATTGTTTGAAATTTTAATTTACACATATATTTATGCATTTTATGTTCATAGTCAAGATATTAATATAGGACATTAATGTGAAATTAAATATAAATATGAAATTAAAGTTGAAATTAATAAGACATTTTAATATTTATAGTTTACAAATTTAGTGATCTCATACATGATATGTACATTCAATAATTAGCTATAATTAGTCAATGAACTTATTCAATTCACGTCAATCAATAATTAGTCAATAAATCATAATTTACGACGTCTTTAGGGGATGTCTTAAGGGTTAATAATAGAACGCCTTTAAAGGATGTCTTAAGGGTTCATAATAGAACGTCTTAAGGGGATGTCTTAAGGGTTCATAATAGAATGTATTAAGGGTTCATAATACAATGTATTAATGGTTCATAATACAATGTCTCAAGGGGATGCCTTAAGGGGTCATAATACAATGTCTTAAGGGGATGTCTTAAGGGGTCACAATACAATGTCTTAAGGGAATGTCTTAAGGGGTCATAATACAACATCTTAAAGATATAATTGATTTAACAATAATGTATGCATGAAATTTAGTGATTTGAAGAGATACAAGGACATATATGTACATATATGTCATCTGAAAACAATGTTTACAAAATTTGGATATGCCATCTCAAGAACATCTCAAACTCATGCCCAAAATGTACTATGTCTTCACACCACCTAATATCAAAAAGGTACAAGCAATATCAATGAAATCATCAAAACATACATAATTTAATTTATATAAAACTAACTATATGTACACAACTTAAGTACCTGCATTTAAAAGTATTCCACATGTGTGTAGGTTGAATCCATGCATCCTCTCCTTTTTGTTTCAAAGTATGAGATCAATGCAATGATGGCTTAAGGATACAAAAAAAGGATAATAAATCAATTTTAACTATTAATGTACAAGCAATATCAACATGTAATCAAAACATGTATTTAAATATATTTTTACTAATAATTACCTCTATTTAAAAAGACAATATAAAACTTAAACTATATTTACCTGTATTTACTTATTCCATTGTACCATCTGCATCCTCTCTTTTTTGTAATGCATCTATGATTGTCTCATGCTCTTCCATAGAAATTGTCCATAACACTTTATTTGCAGGTCTTCTGCAATACCGATCTAGTTTTATATTTGTTGCCACAACCAAATGTGAATAATGTATAATTTTCTTATGCGGTTCATAATCTTCGAATGCAGGTAGACCATTCTTCCTTGCTAGGTATTTTCGTAGCCAAGTGCCAACAACCACAACCGATCCTATTGGAAAATATGAAAACAATCATCATATAAGTTCTCAAATATTTCTTAATGAGATGAAAAACTTGTTCTAAAATATTGTTTAAGGGGATCAAAAAAATTGTTATCAAAATTTGCTTAAGGGGATCATGGTACCTGTTGGATAATGATAGCCATCATCATCTTCTCGAGGTGATATCAACTTATGTTTACTCTCCACATAACGAGCCAACCAATATTTTGTTTTCTCTTCATTCCCCTTAGGTGCAACAACATCATACACATGTCTTGCAAACAAAAATTGATTTAATAACTTGCACATATCAATATAAAAAAATTAGTATTACAAAATAACTTAATAAAGAAAAATTAAATGAAATAAATTGAATTAAATTACCTTCTTGTACAAGGTCTGAAACACGGTCATAGTCTTCAGATGCAAACACTTGATCATTTTCTTCAATAGTTCTTTCATATTGATCATGTGCTTGTGAAGGTGTCAACGATCTTTGTTCCCACTTTTCAACCCATTATGTATTTTCACATGCTTCCCAATCTCCTGAGATGCAAAAATGGCAAAAAAATGCAAGCTCCCTTGTCCAGATAGTCCATGTGCTTTCTGTCGAACTCCTAAATGAATGCCATTTAGTAGATCCACTAGTTGTCTCATAGTCAACTCTAGGTACAATGTTATCTTCTTCAACCAACAAAAAGAATCGATGAACTCTAGAGTACTCAGTCAAACTAGGTGTAGATAATATTGCATTACACCAATCAACAATCCCACGTGCATCTTTAAATTTTACTGCATCTTCAAATTTTAATTGTTCTCTAGCAAGAATTCTTTTGACACACGCACCAGCTCCATTATGTTCTCCTTTACCATGCCCAGCTTCAAAAAAACTCCATATATGTTGGACATTAAGTTTTTTGTGAATCCTACTTAACCAATAGAACATTCGAGCAGTTTTGAACTACTCTGTACAATTATCTGACCATATGAGGTGTTCTTTCATATGGATTCCTCTTTCTCTTAAATTTTTGTAAAATATACTGAAACAGTATTGAACAAACTCTGATGAGTGTAATCGGTCGTCACTCAAATAAAAATGATACTCCCTCAGAACTTTTCTATCATCCTCAGTGCTATTATTTGCATGTCTATAAACAATATGGACAAACATAGCTCTACTTGCACTGAATTATAATACTGTGATTGAATTTCCTCTTGCGGAGCTAGAGTATAATTTTCTGCAAAATCAACCACTGAAAGTATAGTACCAATTGGAAATGTATTTCTACATGCGCGAAATTGGCCATCAAGCCATCGAGCATGTTGAGAGTGCATGATATATTTTGGTACTATCTTATTCTGAAATTCACTCATGAATGCATGCACACTAACTTTTTCTATAACTAAATCACAACGCTTTCCTATTTTTCCATCTTTTAAAGAATAGTGAACATTCTTAAATATTTTAACTTCTACTAATTGTTGTCCAAAATCATTATCAACACTTTCATGCATACAAATTCCTAAGAATGAAAGGTTTCCATAGTCAATGCATTGTCTAGAAATACAAGAACTTAAATAAAACAATTTACCATTAGATCTTTCACAAAACAAACTTGAAATAAATTCCCTTATTGCTTCAAGTGGCATATTAATACCACATTCCTGTATAATCAAGTTAGTATGCAAGGTACAATGTATATATCGAAAAACATCATAAAAATAACGAAATTGAACATGTGTTTTACAACAACAAGATATTCGTTGCTTATTAATTTTTACATACCACGGTTTACATTTTTCAAAAGACCTTTGACTTATTTTAATATTACTGGGTAACACTAAATCACCACAAAATTTTCTATAAAATTCAATTTGTGTTGTATCTATTAAGTGTTTTGGGTGAGGATTGCGAACTTTGGACCCCACCCTTAATTTTAAAACATCTCTAGCATTAGATGAAACCCTAGTATTTTCATGCCAATATTTTTCAATCAAAGATTTAATTTCAACATTCAATTTCATATCAGACCTTGGGAGTCGACCATTGAAACTCCAACATTGGTTGATAGGATCATTTTCTATAATTATTCTTCTTTTTGCCGCTCTTAGCAATGTTTTAGGATGTATTTTTAAAACTTCACTAATATTTCTTACCATTATTTTATTCAAAGTTTCTTTTATTAACTATAGCAGTTGTTATAGCTCTTCTTACTGCATTTTTATCTTTAGATCGACTATTTTTTCCAATCAATTGAATGGCACTAGCAACAATACACATAGCATGTTTCAATGATTGATCTTTTCTATTTGGTTTAACAAAAATGCCTAACCTTTTCATTATTTTCCTCATTTTTTGCATTCTCATCAATTGCATCATTAGTTGACATTGAATTGTAAGTTTTTTATGATAAAAGAATTCGTTGTATATTTTATTTGCATGTGTTCTTATCTGCCTCCAAGAAATTTGACCAGGAAGATTATCAAAAACACCACTTTCAATTTTTAAAAAAGTATTTTCATTAAATTCAACATCACATTCTAGATTTTCATCTTCATCTTCATTTTCATCTTCAATTTCATTTTCATTTTCAACTTCAAAACGATTTACATTTTCATCTTCATTTTCGTCTTCAATTTCATTAATTTTCATTTTCATTTTCAACTTCAAAATGATTTACATTTTCATCAACAAAACGGTTTTCATTTTCATTCACATCAACAAAACGGTTTTCATTTTCATTTACATCAACAAAACGGTTTTTGTTTTCATTTTCAATAACAAGATTATTCTCAATTTCATTTTCAACAAAAGGATCATTCTCACTATCATTTTCAACAAATTCTATAAAAGTTTCATCTCTCTGAATATTATCAATGTCAACATCGTTAAGTCCAACATCTTGTAAAATTTCTACATACAAATTTACAAATTCACTAACATGTGGATTTGAAGACGTACCTAGATTTGTGCATATTGAAACATTATCCATAGCATTGAAAGAGGGATTTGAAGACATAGTAGGACTTGATTGTATAATCATATTCTTCTCCAAATTGACTTCTTGCAAATTCGCTTCATCTACAACCATGGTCTCCTCTATGTTTGCATCTTCAATAGCTGTTGAATTGGATGCTCCCCCATCATTCATTGATTTAATTCTCATTCTTACTTCTCTTTGTCTTTGTCTCTCCTTTTCTTTGTTTGCTTCAATTTCTTCAGGAGTCAATGTCTTCCTCCTCTTATTACGAAATTTATTTCCCATGATTATAAAATTCTCAAACACAAATGAATGTAAATAGTGAAATTCTTCAAAAAATCCGATTCAAATTGGAAGTTGAAGATCTAAAAGGACTAAATTCTTCCTCTTGTGTTCCTCAAAACAAGTAGAAAACTAGCACAATTCTACTTTAAAACTAATTTCTTCATGCCTCCTTTGACAAATTTTATCAAAAAAGCAAGTCACCACCTGTAAAAAAAGTGCTCAATGAAAAAAATAGCGCAATTTTACTCTTTGTCCATACATGTGAAGTTGCAGACTTCACAATAAAAATTGACAGTATTTAAAAAAACACAATTGACAGAGAAACGGGATCCCGATTACAAACCGAGATCCCTTATTTAAAGATACGGGATCCCGTTTTAAACTCGGGATCTTGTTTCTCATAATTAAATCCAGTGACCATTGACAGCAGAACTGGATTTCATTCCGCTGTCAACAGTCACCTAATTTAATTATGAGAAACGGGATCCCGAGTTTAAAACGGGTTCCCGTATCTTTAAATACGGGATCCCGATTCCCATTTTTTTTAATTTGAATTTTTTTTGGCCTTGTGGTCGGGTTTTTGCTTTGGATTTTGGTTCGGGAAAAGTGTTGGGAGTCCGAACCTAATCCTTCAAGCTGGTTTGACCTGCAACTTGAAGGTTCTAACAATGTTAGGGAAAAAATGAGTTTGGACATATGGCTGACAACTTTTTTTGCAAAATTTTTTAACGAAATTAAAACCCATTTTAGATGAGACAATGCAAATTTCAAATATGTAATTATTTTTACAATTGGATTATTTTTTCTATTTTTCAATTAATTTATGATGAAATTGGTCCATCAACTTTAAATATCAATTTTTTTTTACTATTTTAATAACTTTTGATCAACATAAAATTTTGACGAACGGATTGCACAAGGGCAAACTTCAGACAATTCTTTTCAATTTTTTTAAAAAATAAAAATGCAAAAAATGATGACTTTAGGTCATCTTATGCATGTCGTACACAACGATTTTTCTAAAAGTCAAATATGCCTGATAAAAAATTAAGAAAAAAAAATATATCTGGGGCACGCTTCAGTGAGTCACAAGTCTTTTCCCAAAAGGATTTAGAAAAATATGATAATTTAAGTCAAAATATCAATGTCGTACATGTGCATGGTATGGTAAAAAAAATTACTTTTTAATAGTGGTTTTTACAAAAGCCTATTGAAACTCAATTTGTACAATGTGGGTATTGAAATAAATTAAATATTTGGAAACTAGACTCTGAGTACTACATTTTATGATTAGTGACTTGTTTGAAGATTTCATCTCTAAGTGCTTCAAATTTTAAGGTCAAATGTGTCAAACTCTGAAAATCAGAGAAAACACTTCCACTTTTTGGCCAAAAAGTGGACTCAACTTCTTGCTAGCACCCATGAGTCCCAGTCAACATTAAGTTCAGAATTTCTAGCATTTCAGACCTCCTTCCAATCATTTCTAGATTTTCAGGTGCACACATTTCATCTTGCAACTTTTTGTTTTGTTTTATTTGCATTTCTAGGTTATTACATGAAATATTGTATTAAATTAGCGTTTAGCATTACATCTTGTATTTCATTTTTCTTTCCAAGCCCTTGCTTGGTGGTGAACCCCTCATTAGTTTACAATCAACCCCAAGGACAACCCTATTGTAAGATCTCTTTCTCCTTTGCATTGAAATCTCTAGGGTTATCCTAGAATGAAATTTGAAAGTGGGTGTGCTCTATGTTCTAAAACATATGAAAGAATCCTAACCCATTTTATTTCATTTCATTTTGGTGAAACACCTATTTCTATTATTTCATTCACATTAACAAATTCCTCTTAATTTTTTTCATGTTTAAATTAACCATCAATGCCTTCATTAGTGATTCTTATAGTCTATGCAACATCTGCTATCCTCACTCTCTACCAACTGCAACCTCTATTTCATACCTTTTGATGAGTTTTCTATTATCCACTGTCATACTTCACATTATCATGCCTCATTTGTTTGTTTTCCTCCAACTATGATGCACTTCCTACCTTCATTTTTATTTGGCCTATAATTTCTATGCATTGTCCTAATGCTTCTCTTTGAGACCTTTTCTCACTAATTCAGATAGTGTTTCCTGCCATTATTCAATCAGTTCAGCTACAACAGTAGGTTTAGGTTTTGGTAAACCTTTGCTTATGCCCATTTTACTTTTTCATGAGGCTGCACATCTTAAGTATCTATAGGACTATTATTTATCTCCTTGAAATCTTCAATATCATTGCTATAAGAATATTGACTGCCTTTTAAATTTCGCTCTCATAGTCATAAAGACTATTGTCCTTTTATCTTGTAAGGACTATCAATGTTATGATTTTTCAAGTCTAATGAATTTTGTCACCTATTTCACTTTCTCTCTCACTGTCAAAGATTGTGATGACTGTCATCTCTCATGCCACCATCTATGATAGTCTATGTCATGATTGGTGCACTTCCATTATGATTTAGTCATTTTCACATGCCATATGGGACTGACATGGAGTACATGAGTAGATGACTACTAATCTCTATTATCTCCTTAAACTACCTTTGTATTTTGTGACTTATAACCTTGTTGTCCACTCATATTGGTAGCTGCTTGAGACTGTATTGGTGGGATGCCACTTAAAATATACCCCATAGGGATTGCATTATTGTTATCAGGAAACCATTATAAAAATTAGTGGACAATGTTCATAGTCATAGCTTCACACATATATAACTTTGTGACTTTACGAATAGATGGTGTGCTTCCAAGTATCTCAAACCCTTTTGTGACAACCCAATGATAAGTTACAAATATAGTGATACGATGTCTCTTTATCACTATACTGGAATCTCTCAACTTATTACTCATCAATAAAAACTAATCAGTTACAAACAACCTATTTTGAACTCATGAAACTCTGTCTTTTTCTTTCAAATCTCTCACTTTTGATCTTGCTTCATTCACTATCAAGGCCCTTCCATGCTCTTATTTTAACTCTATGACTATCATGGCATCTTGCTAGTGAAAATGTCAATGAGCAACCTCATAACTCTTGACTGCCCTATAACAATCATTTTTTGGTCTATTCCATGCATTCCTCTAAGTATTGTCACTCATTTGTACTAAGATTATCCTTGTTTGTGTTTATGCTACTCATTAACGATGATTTATGAATGCTAGATACAAAAAAATTATGCCAAAAGGCTATTACCCAGCTCTATCATATCTTGCTTTTGTAAATGTTGTCCCATGCCATGTGACAGTCCCTTTACTAACTATCCTTTTTCATATTCTCCTTTGTGGCATTAGATAACTATAACCCTGATGATTAATGTTCGTTGATGTCTTGGCATCTTATTGTAATGGTCTAATCTGCTTCTCAAGTGCTTATGAGATGAAAATGGAAACTTAGCATAAGACTATACTAAACTTGACCAAAATGAACTACAGTTGACAAGCCTCCATAGAAAATCACTCATGACACTACAATAGATACTTCAATCCACGAGTAACTCCTTGATAACTTTCATTGTGTGACTTGACACAAAACATTGATGGTCACACCTAACTCTCTCTTTGTTCACTTACTCACAATTAATGACATTTCATGCATGCTAGGGTAAAATAAAAAGTTCACACAATGTTTATGCAGATATATGAGATTCTTAGGCTTCACCTAGATTGTTCAATAGTGTATATCCTAAATGAAACACTATATTTAGATTTCAGAAGTTGATTCCTTAAGTATATTGAGATTCCATTGTGAAGGTGCCTTCTACATGGAAAAACACTGTTGCAACACCTAGAAACCCTCCATTTTCTATGAATTACACTAGGATTTCCCTCTTCTACTGCAACGTGGACAACAAGTGGATGAAACTGGGACCTCCCAAAATTCTCAACTACATGCCAAACTCTTCTCCATGGTTTTAGCAACGTGCCCTATCATTCAACTTTTGGTTTCTGCAACATGGTAGCATCCTTCCCTTTGCATCCTTATCTTCATGTATTCCTTCAAAACCATGCTAATGAAACCCTAGAGTTTCTCTTTGTTACGTGGGTGGAGGGAAAACAAAAACTAAACTCATTTTCATCTTTGACGGTCAACAATTTACCCCTTTTAATTATTTTACTTCATTTTGCCTTTTCCCTTTTAAAAATTACTATAAACATTAACAATTTGTTAAAACCAAATTTTCGAAACAAAATGTCAATAGCAAGATTTGAGAATAGTGGGGTATTATAGAGTGTTAGTCCATATTTTACTGTTCAAAGTAGCCATGTTATGAAGAAAATCTCAAGATGCACATGAATTGATGTTTTTCCTATTAGATGTCAAAGCAAATGAGTTTTCAGTTTTTACAAAATACTACTCCCTACTAATAAGTTTTAAACTCTGAATGGTGCCATAATATTTGAAAGGCCAACTAGCCTAAAATCTCAGATTAATGTTTTGCATGTAGAAACATTAGCGAAAGCACTCCACCATGAAGAATCAAGAAATAAGTAATGAACTATCTCCTCCGAAGTCAAACAAATACACTTTTTAGAATGATAGGAACTTTACAAGCTTGTTCCTTTTATTATTATTTTGATGTCTTGTGTTTGGTTACAGCTTCAAGGAAGGGGCTTACTTGAGTAATTTGATTACTTGCTAAAATATTTGCCCTATTTTTCAATGCACTTTGGTCCAAATAGCATGTTTTCTAATCCATAATAATGTTTAGGTTCCTTTCAACATTAGATCCTTGTGATAATTCTCATCATTAAAAATTGTTGAATGGTTTAGATGGAGGTTAGCTTTAGATTCTTGATAATTTTTGTGTTCTTCTCTTGTCTATATATAGAGAGGGTTTGTGAAACTTTATTGTTACATCAATTATATCATATTATTCATATAATAACATACAATTATTTAGATTCTTCAAAAGAATTTAATTGTTTAAAAAAAACGGAAAATAATTAATTTTATAATACATTAATTATTTGTAGTAGTAAAAATTTGTATAGATTTATATTATTATATAAATAATTATATAATATTAAAATTTACCTTTAATTTTCTATCGCATATCCCTTGAACCTGCTATGGGTGCAACTGCTAGTTATGTTTCTATAGTTACAGGACCCCACACCGCTATTAGACCTATTTTTCTATGACTGTTAAATCTCCCAAAGGTAAAACTTGTACCGTTTAATAAGCAGGTGCTGAAGCCCTCTCCTTTATTACGGCCTGTAGCGGATTCTTCATAACCACAGTGAACTCCTCCATCTCAGCAAGATCCACCGTTTCTCCTGGTTTTCTCTGCCATTCAAATTTGTGTACCAGTGTGGCCACAATAAGCTCAACATGGATCATGGCCAGTCCTAAGCCAGGGCAAATCCTCCTCCCCACGCCAAACGGCATCATCTTGATCTCCTTGCTTCCCGTCATATCCACTTCCGCTTTGCCTAAATCTTTCGGGTATAAACTCCACAGGATTCTCCCACTTTGTTGGATCGTTGCCCATCAAACGAACAAAAAAATTCACCAGCGCCCACGCAGGGATATCATAACCCCCAAGACTAGAGGCTTCCGTAACGACATGCAAAAGAATGAACTTACCAGGTGGATGCCAGCACATCGCCTCTTTCACCACCTGCTTCCAGGTATTACATTTGAGAAAGTTTCTCCTCCCCCAAGTTAGCCCATTCCTTACCAACAATTCCTACAATTTCCTTGTATAGCTTGGTCTGGACATGTGGATGTTTTACCAAGTTATCCATGACCCACTGTATCATGGTCATTGTGGTGTCGGTGCCGTCGGTAATGAACTGCTGACGCAAAGTCACCATCTCTTGGTCTGTCAAGCATCTACCGTCGTCAACAGATAAAGAAAAGAGAGAATCCACATATGTCATGCAATCTTCGCCCTTTCCCTCCGCTAACCCCTCCCAGCTTTGGTTAATAAGCGAAAGTAGTGTCTCCAACTGACAGCGATGGATCCCTTGCATCTGCTCTCACCGCTTCCTGTAGAAAACCTGGAGAATGAGAAATGTGTCCTCTAAAACTGAAACCTGCACCGCTGAGAAGCAATTCTCTCGTAATGCCCTCCACCTCTCGGACCACCTTCTCTATTCGCAGTCCAAAACACATGTAGAGCACTATGCAAATGTGGCGTGGCTCACATGCTCTTTCACTTTCACCATGCCTTCATTTTGTGTGGCCTCGCTTTTCAAACCCTCCATGAGCACTTGGAGACCCCACTCTCTACCCTTTCGGAAGGACTTCAAGGCAGCCAAGCTGAGGGTTTCGCTCACCAGATTTTGATAGAGGGTTTGCCACCTAGGGTCGTAGTTGGTAGAACTGATGCTCATCTGGTTGTTGGATAAGAGCTTGCAGAAGCCCTTGGTGGGAGATATGTTGGCAAACACGGAGCCTTTCTGTACTAGAGCCTCGTGGGCCAACTCACGGCTTGCTACAATAATCATCGGCTGAGGCTCAAATCTGATTGTGAAAATTGGATCGTATTTTCCATGGGCTTTTTCCATATAATCTTGAAAGCTTTGGTTCGAGAGCTTAATCTGTACTAGGTTACCAATAATCAACCATCCTCAAGGACCCGAAGGGAAGGGAGATTATATTTTTTCTTGTACTTTACCAGTAGCAGCAGTGGAAGTGCTAAAAGCAGAACAAGATACACAAATGAATCTGTGCCCAAGATAGTCTGAAATTTGTCCATGAGGCTCATTTTTTTGAAACCTGTACTAATCGATTCACTGCAGCTGAATCAAATACCCGATTATTCTAGGCAATTCCGAAATGATGATATTTCTTAATTCGTTTATGATTTTAATATTTTACTGGAGTTTAAAACTTAATGGCCACTTATAATTTCTTATCCGGACCGACGAGTGCAGATCGTTTATTGGTGGAAATTCTGAAAAATCAATCACTCTAGAATTTTCTTATCTCATGTCTCCATGCGGCTGCTTAACTCCATTTTCTGCTTAAATTTAAGCAGGGGGAGTGTTCCCATGCATAAAATTTATTGTTGGGAAAGGATAATTTGGAATCTTTTCCTATTTTAATGGAGCAGTTACTGTTTAGGAATTGAAAATAAGTTATGGGAAAAAAAAAGTGCTGAAAATAAGCAGCAAGTGCATATTGTTAAAAATCCACGTGGCTCCACAAATTTATTTCCCTCTTTTTTAAGATTTGCATTTTGTTTTCTTTTTCTAATTTTTTTTGGTACAAATTGTTATTAGTACTGTTAATACAAATTTAAGCTGGCTGCTAAAAAATAAGCAGAAAAATTAAGCATTCATGGGCCAGCAGCTCCACAAATAACTCCTAAATAAGTTGAGCAGTGGCTGCTAGCCAAAATAAGCTAAGCAGCCACATGGGGACATGAGGTTATCCACGAGGTGAGGATAATGCTTCTGGTCTACGCGCTATGAATTTATATTTCCCATAAATGACAAGCTTTTTGGGTTGGTCTTTGGGGAGGGTTTCTGAGATTTTTTAGTAATATTTTAAAGTTGGTTTTGGTTTCATGAATTTAATGGTGTAATTAAGTTTAAAAGTTTAAGTTTTCAAATTTAAGAAAGTTGTACCACCCATTCAAATCTGCAATGTTAAAAGTAGGGGTTGTTATTATTATTATTATTATATAATTTTATAATGCTTATTATAAAAATATAAATTAGTTTAGAATCTTTTTAAAGATGGAATATAGTTCTTTTTAATTTTAAAAATAATTTAAACAAAAATTTAAGATTTTGACATTTTTATTAATAGTTACCATTGCTTTATATTAATATATATGATTTATAATATTTATTATAAAAATATATAATTATTTTTTAACTTTTACAATATTTTTAACAAGATTTATTTTAGAAAGTTTTTGTTAATTGTAATAATAAATTTCATATTTTTACATTTATTACTAATTGTCATCAGTGTTTTTTAATTTTACATTATTCTTTTATATATAGGATATCCATATGACTAATGACATAACAAAAAATTTCATTTTTTCAAGAAAGAACATTTGTGTTTTATTAGTGAGCTTTCAAAAAATTTCAAGATACAACATTTGAGTTTTATTGGTGAGCATGTATTTTCAATGATATGCACTTTGCATTTGCTTATATATCTAATGTTTCAAAATTTAATCTTTACCTTTCTTTTTTCTAATGATAAATTATTTGGAATTCATGATAATAAAATCAATAAAAATGTTTTAATATAAAAAAATTATGTAAAAAATGCATAAATTAAAATTTTTTTGACAGTTTATTATTTTCATAAAACGTCAAATGAAAGGCATTTAAATGATCAAAGTGTCACAAAATTTTCATATAACAAGTAGGGGTGGTCCTCAAATTATGATTCCCATTAATTCTATAACATAATTTTTTTTCTTTCATGAGATCCTCAGCTCTTTGAAAATAGATCTTGAAGCCTACATGTATTTTAATGTTGTAGATATTCTCCATGTATTTTAAATTAGTAAATTATTTGAAGATGTTAGTAAATGGTCAAGTATAGTGTAAATATTTCTAGTTCTTGAAAATAAAAAATTATTAAGATCTAAAGGTATTCTAGGGTTGTATATGAGTGAAAAATATAATTTTTAAGATCTATAAGTATTCTAGAGTTGTATATAAGTGTAAAAAAAATAAAAATAGTAAATAAATATGAAGTTTTGTTTATCCTTAAAAATAGTAAATAGCATCACTGACTTGTAAAACTACAAGGTTGAATTTTGATAATAATATCACAATTTTACGTGTTGTGGAAAATACCTCCTACTTATCAGTAAATAACATATTACAAATTGTTTTTTGGGATGGATGAACAAAGTAAAGAAATATAATGGGCAATGATTGTGCAAGAATTTAATGGGTGACGATTAAACTACTCTGATTGTAAAGAAAAATCAAGCCTTTTTCCTTCCAAGATTAGAAGTAGATTAAAGATTAAAAACATAAAATGATCATTGATGTGAATATTTTGGGCCTAGTTTATCAGTCGTTGAATTTGGTATCCAGTTATGTAATTTTTTTTCAACATGGTTGCGAGGATTTTGTTGGGGGCGAAACCCTAGACATTAGGGTTTGATTGTGGCTTAAGGGAGGAGGTGGGGGGGGGAATTGTGGCTGTTAGGGTATTTTGATGGTGCAGAGTAGAGGTTTTGAGTGGACGTATCTAAGCTCCCATGGAGAGGGTTTTTTTTTTCACTATTGTTGAAATGTTGTATAGTTTTGACAATTGTAGCAGGGGATTTGGTAATGTTGTAGTGGAGAAATGAGGTGTTGGTGGTGAGAAGATGGAGGAAAATGAGCTTGAGGAAGGAGAAGCCGCCTTTTATTTTTATGAATTTTGACCCCAATCTTGATGTTGTAAGTTCTTTTTAACTTTTGTGTCTCTAGCATTGGTCGATTAAGATCATTGGTTTTTTCTTTGATCCATGGTGTTCAATTGATTAAAATTGAAAATGATCTTCAAGCAATAACAAATGGGTGAAAATTGATGTAGCCTAAGCTAATCTCCCAACAAAACACACCTATTTCTTAGATATTATAACATAACACCCCATCCCCCATAAGATGGTGTCCTTACGAGATAGACATATGGACAAATGCTGATGGAAATTCAAGCGTGTGTCATTAGTGCTTAATCAATGTGTCCTATCGCTAAAAATTATGGCACGTTAGTAGGAATTTATATCAAATATTTGGGACGTTTCAAATTATCTATTTTGAAAGAAAATAGCTGCCACATTTTGCATTTTGTAGGTTGTGAGGAGCTAGGAAGAAAGTGATAAGGGAAGCAAAGCGGTCATTCCCCTTCAAAGACACATGTGAGGTACACACAACTAGCTATGAGGTATGTATATCTGCCAAAAATATGTGATATTTTACCATTCTACATAGGGACTATAAATAATTGAATTATACCACCTGAGCATGGAAACATTATCCTGTAAACAAGATTCCTTATAGTTTGTACATGGAGTCAAGAGATCAGTACCATCAAAACCAACATCATAATACTGAATTTAAAACCAATTAAACCAAGATAGAGTATAAACAAGAGTGCCAACCAATGGAAAGTAAACTGTGCAATTGATAATCAACCAGAAAAGATACCAATTTGAAACACAATATTGTCATCAAGGGAAAATACCAAAATATAAGCTCAATAGATATATAAACCTTCCTAAAATTATGAAAATCATGTGTTTTAAATCCTATGATATGTCCATCAATTGTAAAAGCTTTAGCCAATGATGACCCATAGCCAGTAGGTGTCCTTATTGAATGAAGAACATTATTTAGTTGGTCTAGCTCTTTTTTTTCAAAATTCATGGAGCTTCTACATATGTTTCATTTTCCCTATTTGTCCATAAATGTTTTCTATCAATTTTGGTATGTGAAAGAGAAATATCTCTCCTTGAAGAAAATTTGTCATTATCTTTGCCTAATATATGTCAAAATATAGAATCTAGGAATTTTTTTAAGACGTGCATAGGATCTATTAGGTGAGATATTAATAGATCCTTCTAGTAAGGGAGCTCATAAAATGTGGATTTCATTTTCATTCCTTTTGGCATATTAACTACAACTTGTTCTGATTCTTGAATTGAATCACCCCGATCAAAAAAATCCTCCCAAGCTTTCAATTCAACATCTTCATACTTCTTAAGCCAATCAATTGAACCCATAATCATGGGAGGGCCTCTATTTTCAACTTTTACATCAAATTGATTCTTTAGGATATTTCTAAACTTATGATCTAGTGGTAGAAAAACCTTGTTGTTTGCATAAATAAATTTATGTAGATCTTTATAATATTGCCCTTGAAATTGTTCTACACATCTTGGACATGCAAATATCCCCTTTGTTTGAATCCTTGCAATTCAATAAGTAATGTTAATAACATCAAAAATATAGTATAAAACTAAGTATGAAAGTTGGGATGAAAATAAATTATGAGTGTAAATATGTAAATATTTTATATTACCAGAACAAACACCAAGTCCTAGGAAATCATGAATAGTCCAACATAGCACACCATACAACATGAAGGACCTATTTGATGGAGGATGTGATATGTCATACATTATGATGCCTTTCAATAGTGTAATTTCATCTCATCAATAAGAGGCACAAGATAAACATCCATGTTTTTACCTTGATGTTTTCCTAGAATAATGAGAGTCAACATAAGGTTCTCCTTTCTAACACTCATCCATGGGGGAATATTGTATACTATCAATCCAAATATCCAAACACTATAATTTGAGCTTAGGAAAGATAATTGGCACACTCCATTCATTGCAAGACCAAACCTGATACTATGGGGTTTATCTTTAGCTTTTCTTGGTTATTTTTCCTCTATGTGTTTTATTGCTTTGGAGTCAGCCAAAATTCGCATGAATCCAAATTTACTCGTATTATTTGCATGTCAATCCATAAATTTTGCAAATGACTTGCAATGAAACATTCGCTAAAGTCTAGGTATAATTGGCATGTGACGTAAAACCTTCTTTGGAACTGTAGGACCTTGTTCATTTGTATGATATCTCTTATCTTTGCATACAAGGCATTCTACATTATTTTTATATTCATCTATGTATAAAATGCAATCTTTTTTACATGAATGAATTTTCTTTTATTCAATCCCCAACTCAACCAACAACAAACATGCCTCTCTGTAAATTGATGGAAACACATTCTCTTCAAGGAATATTTTAGTTTTTAGTGTCCTATAAGATTGCCAGAGATTAAATCAATTGAATTTTTCACTTATGATGACAATGTTTGATATGCCAATCTATACTAGGGTTGTTTATATACAATATATGGTTTTTAAATCCCATTAAAGAAATATAAACAATTGATGAATTTTTATGAATTATACATACACCAATTGAAAATGAAAAGTAAGAAATAGATTTCAACTCACTTTAGTAGGGTAGTGAATCCTTTGTCTGACCAACCAAATAGTGACTTGATTTCTATTAATATTAATGTGCATGCTAGTTTTGAGGTTCTACTTACACCCGATTTGAACATGGGTGTCTTCGCTGCTTGCTTGATGGAGTCTTTCAAGTTGTTATCATCAACATTACATTGGCAGTAATTATCTTGCTATCATCGTTACTATCAACCATATGATCATTATTGTCATCATTTTTTCCATCCGCAAAGAAACCTATAAGAATTTCATTCAATCCTTCTTCATGCACTGCATTTTCACTATCATGATCATCATCATTAAGGCTAGGTGGGATGTCATCAGTGTATGCATATCTCATTAGCTCTTTAAATTTCTTAGCTAGTAGTATTCTCTTCAATCTTTCTCTTTTCACCCTAGTATTGTTTAAAGGATGGTTTGGATCATCTCGTCCAAATCTTAATAACCTAGTTGGATCATGAGTATTAGTATGTGTTTCATCAACATCTTTTACCTATCAACAAACACAAGCATTATTTAATGTTTTCCAAAAAATGGATAAATCATAAATGTATCGATTTCAAAGAAATATAATAAAATATGGCTTAAAAAATAAAAATAAAAATTGTATGAACATATATTCATCAATTGAATAATGGAACATTATTTTATGGACTACCTTTTTTATACAATAATTTAAATAAAACACGATTTTGACAACATAGTTTATTAAACATCAGTCCACACTCATTTATTATTCTTTGGTTTTCTACCCTTATGAACATCCTTCGGGAGACCTTGTTCTTCCCTTTTCTTTCACGCAGGAGTGCTTTAAGAAGGGGTTATCAATCAATAACTCATCCCGAATGGTAAGGTCCATAATAGCCTCAACCATTATCAATCTATCAACCTCTCTTTCCATATCTCTATCTTTTTCATTTATAACCTCAACAAATTGACAATTCAGTCTTGCAGTAGGGTCCCTTCCCTTACTACTGTTTATAAATCCTATAATAGTTTTGTGTGTATACACATCCATATATATACATAACATGACCTCTATTCATTTATTTTCCACTTTCTGATTGGAGATGATGTGTAGACATATTTGAATTTAGACCATATGTTGGCATGCTAGGCTTATATTCTGCTAGCCTTCTCCATTCACCAATGTAATATGATGGAAAATAATATGGCATTAATCTCCTAGTGGTTTGTTCTAAAAAATTTCTATGTTTAGATCCAACATGTACATTTTGGAAAATAAAGAGGCCTATATTCGCTCCATGAATATTGGAGGGTCGTATCATGTAGCTATATCCCCAAAATTGAAACACCTTGTACACTCTAGGTAGTTGTTGATCACTAGGCCAAGCACAATATAGTTGACGATCAAATGTCTCTTTGTAAATTGATCTCAAAGTCAGGGGAAATTCATCATCTCCATCACATTAATTCTCATAGGGTATGTAGTCAACCTTCCCCCTATCTTTAAGAAAATTATGCATCTTTAAACTAGTTCTTGTTCTATTACTTGTTTTCATCAATTCCTCATCTTCCGAGCTAGTATATTGGCACATATTTTTGTCAGATGTACATCATCTGAAAAATATTAATTGCCCTCTAGACTGGAAGTCAGTGATCCAATAAACTTTAAACCAAGAATTTTATCCTAAAAGTATCCATTAAGAAAAAAATTAGTTATTTAAATAATATAAAATAATGTTTAAATGAAGTATATACTTGTTATTTATATCAAATTGGAAAATTCCTTACCATAATTCCTATTGGATTTCAATCGATTGTAGGAGGAACACTATTGAATAGAATCTCATCATATATGTAATGTCTTTGTACAATTTCTCATTTGAATTTTTTCTTTCCACAACATATAGAACATCCACAAACAACAACTTTCTCAAAGTATTCATCCCATGTACTATAGTCTTGACCAACCTCTTGTTTAGTGCAATCATTTGTTCTATCTGCAAGATCCATTATCATATCATCTTCCACCCACTATCCTCTATATATTTTATCATTTTTAGGTCCACATCCATGTACATATCTTCTTTTTTTGCTAGTTGAACGCTCAGGCTCTGCATTTTCTCCAATATTGGTGTAGGAGCACCTTAAGGTCTTTTGGAGAGATCTTACAAATTTTGGCTTGTAGGTGGTTCTAGCCAATCACCAAGAGAATAAGGAATAATTTATAAATTCCCAAGGTTGAAATAATGTGGTTTTAAGGTCACGTTAGGTTAGTTTAGAGCCTTGAAGTTTGGAGAAGCCTTAATGATGAAATTAGGCAAATTTGTCAATGTTGTCTTAGAAATTTGTCCTAAAAGTTTAAAAAAGGCATTAATGATGTTCTAAGCCTGACCTAAAGGTCCTAGCATGTGGGAGAAAGGTATATAAGGTCAAAAAAACCCTAATACCTGTGTTGGAGGATTGATTGTACGAATTGAGATTTGAGAAGGAGATTTTGTGACTTGGAAAAGAGAAGGTTTTCATTGAATTTATGTGCTTGAGCCTTCATCCAATCAAGAATGGATTGAAAGGACTTATCTGATGCTTTGATTCTTTCATTTTTGTCATTTACTTACTGTGTGAATCATTAGAGTATACATTTAATTCGACTGGTTAATAGTTTTGCAAGGTTTTGGTGTTCTTGATCTCACTGTCGGTTCAAGCCAGTTTTGTAAAACAATGATCCCCACTTGAATTCCCATGGAAAGGCTATCATGGCAACTTGGAATCAAGTAGGGGAATTTATTTATAGTGTAAATATAGAGTTAGGAGTCTTGGTTTGCAGGGAAGGTGATGAATTAATCAAGCACTAGGTGAGTGCAAGTGCATTCTGGCTAGTGGGTTGGAGAGGACAACATAAATGAAAGTTGCTAAATGGATTGGTTTTTTCCAATCAGGAGTATGGAAGTGTGGGAACATGTATCTCATACATTTGTGTGCAAGGAGGAGAGTTGAGGAGGTTGTTGAAGCCCTCAAAGTGGGAAAAAGAGCCAAAAACCCTAGAAACCCTTGAAAATAGGGAGTTTGAGGACAATCACATCTATAGACCCTATTAGGACCTAGGACATAGTAAATATTGAAGCCTTGGAGGTCACTAGAAAGAATCTACAAAAATATTTGGGGGTTGTTTAGACAGTTTGTGAGAAAAGCCAATAAAATGGGTTCTAGGAGGCCTAATTGGGGCAAAAAGGCTGCAAGGCCTAAAACTAGGTTTTCATGAACTCGATGAGAAAAAGGTGAAAGAAACCACCTAGGATGGATCAGTGAGGAGAAAAACCAACTAAGTTACAACTAGAATACCCTTCCCTAGATCTGGAGTGGTTAGGACACTTTATGTCAGTGTGGAGCCCAAGGAAAGCTCAGTGGTGGAATGGGAGTAAAGGTGAAGAATTTGAAATTGGTGGAGAGTCTTATGTGGTGAGAGGGGTTTAGGAGTGATTCCTGAGTAGAGTAGAGTGGAATACCCTAGGAAGACCAAAGAATAGGTCTTAGGAAGGGCAAGAGAGCTCTTGAGGAATAGGATTCCCCATCAAATTGGTATTAGAGCCACTAAAAGGCTTGGGAATTGAGAAGTGAATGTCAGAAAGAAGGGAATCCATAGGAGAAAGCACCATGGTGACCAATGTAGAGTTGGAAAGAGATTTGAAAGAGCAACAAGAAAAGAATAGATGACTTGAAGTAGTTGTGGAAGAAATCAAACAAAAACTAGAAGAGGTTGCAGAGACCGCAGGCAAGATGAAAGTGCAGTTAGCAGAGGACAAAGACAAGGGTAAGGACTACGTTGAGGAAGAAATAGAACCAAAACCTGACCCTCCATTAGTAGAGGAACCCTTCCTCAAAGAATTGAAGGCATTGAGTGGCAAGGCACTAGAAGGTGTCCCTTTTTTAACAGGAAGAATGGATAGAGGGAATGGAGAATCACTTTGAATGTGATGGAATTACAGAGGCACAAAAGGTGAAGATAGTGAAATCAAGGTTAAGAGGACAAGCATTAACTTGGTGGAAGTTCTGGCAAGAAGAAAGAGAGATGTAAGGCAAGAAGCCAATAGTAAATTGGAAAACAATGGTGGCTAAGGTGAAGGAAAACTATCTGCTTGAGGATTATGACATCCAATTGCACAAGAAGAGGCAAAATCTTAGACAAAGAGATCTAGATGTAGTTGCCTATACAAAGGAGTTCCAAAAGCTAAGCCTTAGGTCTAGAGTGCAATAAATTGAAAGCATTAAGGTTGCTAGGTATTTAAACGGCCTTAGATGGAACATACAATAGGAGTTGAGTGTCCTCACACTTACTACCCTCCATAGCTGCTATCAGATGGCTATCAGAGGTAGTTTTGGTGGAAGGAGCAATGAGAATAGAAGCCAAGGTGATGCTAAGGTTGGTGAACAATCCCATGAGTCAAATAGTAGAGGGGGATACAGAGGTATAAGCTCTAACAATGGTGGAAGAGGTAGATCAGGAGGATTTGGAAGAAGTTCACATTTTGCTTCCATGAAGTGTTACAATTGTGGACACTTCGGTCATCCAGCTTATAGGTGTCCTGACAAGCCAGCATCTTCACAAGGTGAGAGGAAGATCAACTATTTTCAAGAAGAGGATTGTTCCAAACATTCAGAGGTGAGTTTAGATTCAGAGAAAGGTGAGAATCTCATGTTGAGAAGGATCTTGATCAAAGCACCTACTGAGGATGAACATAAACAAAGGAGAGCTCTTTTTAGAGTCAAGTGAAAGATACTAGGTAAGGTTTGCAAGGTCATCATTGACTCAGAATCTACTGATAATGTCATATCAGAGGAGGCAGTATAGAAGTTAAACCTCATCAAGATACCCCATGTGTGCCCTTACAAGGTTACTTGGTTGAATAAGGGGCAGAATATACTGGTCAATGAACAAGTGTGGGTTGAGTTTGCTATAGGAAAGTATCATGATAGGATATTATGTGATGTGTTACTAATGGATGCATGCCATCCGTTGCTTGGCAGACCATGGCAATATGATAGGGAGGCAGTACACCATGGCAAGGAGAACAAGTACTCATTCAAGAAGGAAGGAGTGACTTACAAAATACAGTCTTTGTTAGAAGAAAACATAGTGTAAAAGGCAGAAACCAGTGTCCTTTTGATGAGTGGAAAGGAATTCCTAAAAGACATCAAGGAGGAAGAGGTATTTGTCTATGCAATCATGTTGAAACCAAAGGAGGAGGATTCAACTAGTCGGCTACCTATGATAGCAGAAGTGAAGTAACTATTGGATCAGTTCAGGGATATTATTTATGAAGGAACACCAGCTACACTACCACCTAAGAGAGCAATCAATCATCAAATAGACTTTATACTAGGATCAAAATTTCCTAACAAGGTTGCATACAAGATGACACTAGAGAAAAACAAAGAGATAGCGAGGCAAGTTCAAGAAATTTTGGATCAAGGGCTGATTAGAAAAAGCATAAGCC
The DNA here is from genome assembly GCA_007115665.2 of Sequoiadendron giganteum. Taxonomy (NCBI): domain Eukaryota; kingdom Viridiplantae; phylum Streptophyta; class Pinopsida; order Cupressales; family Cupressaceae; genus Sequoiadendron; species Sequoiadendron giganteum. The sequence goes on along the minus strand of CM021108.1, from coordinate 429,971,233 downwards.
CATGTGTTGTTCCAGTGGTGTTGGCACCTAAAAAGGGAGATAAGTGGAGGATGTGTACTAATTCTAGGGCAATAAATAGGATAACCATTAGATATAGGTTTCCTATTCCTAGAATATAAGACTTAATGGACTGTGTAGGGGGTGCTAAGTACTACTCCAAAATTGATTTGAAAAGTGGCTATTATCAGATTAGGATGAAAGAGGGAGATGAATGGAAGTCAACATTTAAAACCACCAAAGGGCTATATGAATGGTTAGTGATGCCATTCAGGCTTACAAATGCACCTAGCACTTTTATGAGGGTGATGAATGAGGTCATAAATGACTATATTGGAGTCTTTGTGGTTGTCTACCTAGATGATATTCTCATTTTTAGCAAAAAAAAGGAAGAAAATATGAAGCACCTAGAACTTGTGTTGAAGAAACTTCAAGAGGAGAAGCTCACCATAAATCTTGAGAAAAGTGAGTTTATGAAGCAAGAGTTAGTTTACTTAGGATTTTTAATGTCTCAAGGGAACTTGAAGATGGACAAGAGCAAGGTTGAAGTCATTCTCAGTTGGCCTACTCCCAAGATAGGAACTGAAGTTAGGAGTTTCCATGGATTAGCACAATTCTATAGGAAGTTTGTGAGAAGGTTTAGTCAAATTTGTGCACTGGTCCTTGACACCATCAAAGGAGGACTGAAAACTAAATTTATATGGACTAAAGAAGCCAATGAAGGATTTGAAATATTGAAGAGGGAGATAGCTACCCAACCTATCCTAGTTTTACCAAGTTTTGAAAAACCATTCATAATGGAATGTGATGCAAGTAACATAGTAGTGGGTGTTGTCCTAAGCCAAGAAGGTAGGCTAGTGGCATTCTTTAGTGAAAGGTTGAATGAAGCAAAGTCTAGGTACTCATCCTATGACTTAGAGCTATATGCTTTGGTGGAGGCTCTTAATAAGTGGAGGCACTACCTATTACCCAAGGAATTTTTGGTATACACCGACAATCAGGCCTTAAGCTACATAAATACTCAAGAGAAGCTCACTTTGAGGCACATCAAATGGATGGAGTTTTTGCAATCATACACCTTTACCATCAAGCATAAGAAGGGGTTTAAAAACAAGGTTTCTAATTCTCTTATCAGGAGGTTTCTTATTGTCCAAGAGATACAACTACAAAGCATAGGGGTTGAAGGATTCAAAGATCTATATGAAAGAAATTATTATTTCTCAGTGATCTACAAGGTATGTACTGATTTTGAGAACCATTTTCACAGTGAATATGCAGGTTATACTTTGTAGAATGGTATATTGTTTAGAGGGAAGAAATTATGTGTTCCTAGAGGTTCCATGAGGGAGAATCTAATCCAAGAAAAGAATAATGGCAATTTGAGTGGACACTTTGGTTTGAACAAGACACTAGACTTAGCAGAGAGGTTCTATTGGTGGCCTAAGATGCAAAGGGATGTATGAAGGTATGTGGAGCAATGTGGAGTGTGTCAAAAGGTAAAGGGAACATCAAAAAATGCAGGTCTTTATCAGCCATTACCCATCCCAAGTAGACAATGGGAGTGCATAAGCATGGACTTTATACTAGGGCTACTTAGGACACCGACTGGTTTTGATAGTGTGTTTGTGGTAGTGGATAGATTCAACAAGATGAGCCATTTCATCCCATGCAAAACAACACATGATGCAAGTCAAATTGTACATCTATTCTTCAAGGAGGTAGTGAGGATACATGGGTTGCCAAAGAGCATAGTTGCAGACAAAGATGTGAAGTTTATGGGGAATTTTTTAAAAACTCTTTGGAAAAGGTTAGGAACCAACTTTTCTCATAGCTCAACATATCATCCTCAAATAGATGGATAGACAGAGGTGATCAATAGAGTACTTGGTATCTTTTTGAGATGCTTAACTAAGTAGTATGGACAAGGATGGGAGCAAGTGATTCCACAAGAATAATTTGCTTACAATGATAGCACAAATAGGACTATGGGTAAGAGTCCATTTGAGATAGTATATGGCTTACATCCAAGGGGTGTACTTGAGCTTAGAGATATGAAATGTTATGAAGGAATCAATGGACATGCTGATGATTATGCTCAGTCAATGAGAGAGGTTCATGAATAGGTAAATAAGATATTAATCGAGGCTAACCAGAAGTTGAAGGCAAAAAGAGATGAAGGGAAGAGATAGCTACAATTTGAGATAGGAGATATGGTGATGGTATACTTGAACAAGGCTAGACTATAGAAAGGCATACCAAGTAAGTTATAGATGAAAAGAATAGGGCCATGTAAATTATTGGCTAAGTATGGATCAAATGCTTACAAGGTGGGGTTACCCAAGGAGATGTCTATTTCACCTATCTTCAATGTGAAAGACTTGGTGAAGTATAAAGGACCAGAAATGGATGAGGAATAGTATAGTGCTAAGGTGATTAAGGATGTGGAAGGACTCAAGGTACCTGATCAGATCATACCACAAGTGGACAAGATTTTAGACTCAAGGGTGAAGAAGAAGACTAGACATAAGATATACATGGAGCACTTAGTGAAGTGGAGATATCAACTAGAATCAGAGGCTACTTGGATAGCAAAAAGTGACTTTAAGAAGCATGGAACTAGTGAGGAGCTCTTGACACCACAGGTTTCTTAACTTGTTTGTTGCAGGGGGAGAACGGTCCAGGAGCACCTTAAGGTCTTTTGGAGAGATCTTAAAAAATTTGGCTTGTAGGTGGTTCTATCCAATCACCAAGGGAATAAGGAATAATTTATAAAGTCCCAAGGTTGAATTAATGTTGTTTTGAGGTCACGTTAGGTTATTTTAGAGCCTTGAAGTTTGGAGAAGCCTTAATGATGAAATTAGGTAAATTTGTCAATGTTGTCTTAGAAATTTGTCCTAAAAGTTCAAAAAAGGCATTAATGATGTTCTAAGCCTGACCAAAGGTCCTAGAACATGGGAGAAAGGTATATAAGGTCAAAAAAACCCTAATACCTGGGTTGGAGGATTGATTGTATGAATTGAGATTTGAGAAGGAGATTTTGTGACTTGGAAAAGAGCAAGTTTTCATTAAATTTATGTGCTTGACCCTTCATCCAGTGAAGAATGGATGGAAAGAACTTATCTGATGCTTTGAGTCTTTCATTTGTGTAATTTAATTATTGTGTGAATAATTAGAGTAGACATTTAACTCAACTGGCTAATAGTTTTGCAAGGTTTTGGTGTTCTTTGTCTCACTGTCGATTCAGACCAGTTTTGTAAAACAATGATCCCCACTTGAATTCCCATGGCAAGGCTATCCTGGCCACTTGGAATCAAGTAGGGGACTATATTTATAGTGTAAATATAGAGTTAGGAGTCTTGGTTTACAGGGAAGGTGACGAATTCATCAAGCACTAGGCGAGTGCAAGTGGATTCTGGCTAGTGGCTTGGAGAGGACATTAGCAAAGAAAGTTGCTAAATGGATTGGTTTGTGCCAATCAGGAGTATGGAAGTGTGGGAACATGTATCTCAAACATGTGTGTGCAAGGAGGAGAGCTGAGGAGGTTGTTGAAGCCCTCAAAGTGGGAAAAAGAGCCAAAAACCCTAGAAACCCTTGAAAATAGGGGGTTTGAGGACAGTCACATGTACGGACCCTATTAGGACCTAAGACCTAGTAAATATTGAAGAATTGGAGGTCACTAGAAATAATCTATAAAAATATTTGGGGGTTGTTTAGACAGTTTGTGAGAAAAGCCAAGAAAACAGGTTCTAGGAGGCCTAATTAGGGCAAAAAGGCTACAAGGCCTAAAACTAGGTTTTCATGAACTCGATGAACAAAAGGTGAAAGAAACCACCTAGGATGGATCAGTGAGGAGACAAAAAAACTAAGGGATAACTAGAATATCCTTCCCTAGCCCTGGAGTGGTTAGGACACTTTGGGTCAATGTGGAGCCCAAGGAAAGCTCAGTGGTGGAATGAGAGTAAAGGTGAAGAATTTGAAATTTGGTGGAGAGTCTTATGTGGTGAGAGGGGTTTAGGAGTGATCCATGAGTAGGGTAGAGTGGAATACCCTAGGAAGACCAGAGAATAGGTCTTAGGAAGGGCAAGAGAGCTCTTGATGGATAGGACTCCCCATCAAATTGGTATCAGAGCCACTAAAAGGCTTGGGAATTGAGAAGTGAATGTCAGAAAGAAGGGAATCCATAGGAAAAAGCACCATGGTGACCAATGCAGAGTTGGAAAGATATTTGAAAGAGAAAAAAGAAAAGAATAGATGACTTGAAGTAGTTATGGAAGAAATGAAACAAAAACTAGAAGAGGCTACAGAGACTTCCAACAAGATGAAAGTGGAGTTAGCAGAGGACAAAGACAAGGGTAAGGACTATGTTGAGGAAGAAATAGAACTAGAACCTAACCCTCCATTAGCAGAGGAACCCTTCCTCAAAGCATTGAAGGCATTGAGTGGCAAGGCACTAGAAGGTGTCCATGTTTTCACAGGAAGAATGGATGCAGAGTTAGTTATGGAATTGATAGAGGGAATGGAGAATCACTTTGAATGTGATGGAATTACAGAGGCACAAAAGGTGAAGATAGCCAAATCAAGGTTTAGAGGACAAGCATTAACTTGGTTGAAGTTCTTGCAAGAAGAAAGAGAGATGGAAAGAAAGAAGCCAATAGGATATTGGAAAACAATGGTGGCTAAGGTGAAGGAAAAATATCTACATGAGGATTATGACATCCAATTGCACAAGAAGAGGCAAAATCTTAGACAAAGAGATCTAGATGTAGCTGCCTATATAGAGGAGTTCCAAAAGCTAAGACTTAGGTCTAGAGTGCAATAAATTGAAAGCATTAAGGTTGCTAGGTATTTGAACGGCCTTAGATGGAACATAAAAGAGTATTTGAGTCTCTTCACACTACCCTCCATAGATGCTATCAGATGGTTATTAAAGTGGAAGAGAAACTGAAAAAGAAACAAGATTCCAATACCAAGGGTAAAGGGAGAGGTGGACATATAGGTAGTTTTTGTGGAAGGAGCAATGAGAATAGAAGCCAAGGTGATGCTAAGGTTGGTGAACAATCCCATGAGTCAAATAGTAGAGGGGGATACAGAGGTAGATGCTCTAACAATGGTGGAAGAGGCAGATCAGGAGGATTTGGAAGAAGTTCACATTTTGCTTCATTGAAGTGTTACAATTGTGGGTAGTTGGGTCATCCGACTTATAGGTGTCCTGACAAGCCATCATCTTCACAACGTGAGAGGAAGATCAAATATGTTCAAGAAGAGGACCGTTCCGAAAATTTAGAGGTGATTCTAGATTCAGAGAAAGGTGAGAACCTCATGTTGAGAAGGATCTTGATCAAAGCACCTACTGAGGATGAATACAAACAAATGAGAGCTCTTTTTAGAGTCAAGTGCAAGATACTAGGTAAGGTTTGCAAGGTCATCATTGACTCAGGATCTACTAATAATGTCATATTAGAGGAGGAAGTACAGAAGTTAAACCTCATCAAGATACCCCATGTGTGCCCTTAAAAGGTTAATTGGTTGAATAAGGGGCATAATATACTGGTCAATGAACAAGTGTGGGTTGAGTTTTCTATAGGAAAGTATCATGATAGGATATTATGTGATGTGTTACTAATGGATGCATGCCATCTGTTGTTTGGAAAACCATGGCAATATGATAGGGAGGTAGTACACCATGGCAAGGAGAACAAGTACTCATTCAAGAAGGATGGAGTGACTTACAAAATATAGTCTTTGTTAGAAGAAAACACAGTGGAAAAGGCTTAAACCAGTGTCCTTTTGATTTGTGGAAAGGAATTCCTAAAATACATCAAGGAGGAAGAAGGAGTTGTCTATGCAATCATGTTGAAACCAAAGGAGGAGGAGTCACCTATTCGGCTACCTATGACAACAAAAGTGAATCAACTATTGGATCCATTCAGGGATATTATTTGTGAAGGCACACTAGCTACACTACCACCTAAGAGAGCAATCAGTCATCAAATAGACTTTATACCAGGAGCAACATTGCCTAACAAGGCTGCATACAAGATGACACTAGAGCAGAACAAAGAGATAGCAAGGAAAGTTCAAGAACTTTTGGATCAAGGGCTGATCAGAAAAATCATAAGCCCATGTGTTGTTCCAGTGGTGTTGGCACCTAAAATGGGAGATAAGTGGAGGATGTGTACTAATTCTAGGGCGATAAATAGGATAACCATTAGATATAGGTTTCCTATTCCTAGAATAGAAGACATAATGGACTATTTAGGGGGTGCTAAGTACTACTCCAAAATTGATTTGAAAAGTGGCTATTATCAGATTAGGATGAAAGAGGGAGATGAATGGAAGTCAGCATTTAAAACCACCAAAGGGTTGTATGAATGGTTAGTGATGCCATTCAGGCTTACAAATGCACCTACCACTTTTATGAGGGTGATGAATGAGGTTGTAAAGGACTATATTGGAGTCTTTTTGGTTGTCTAGCTAGATGGTATTCTCATTTTTAGCAAAACAAAAGAAGAACATATGAAGCACCTAGAACTTGTATTGAAGAAACTTCAAGAGGAGAAGCTCACCATAAATCTTGAGAAAAGTGAGTTTATGAAGAAAGATTTAGTTTACTTAGGATTTGTAGTGTCTCAAGGGAACTTGAAGATGGACAAGAGCAAAGTTGAAGCCATTCTTAGTTGGCCTACTCCCAAGACAAGAACTGAAGTTAGGAGTTTCCATGGATTAGCACAATTCTATAGGAAGTTTGTGAGAAGGTTTAGTGAAATATGTGCACCAGTCCTTGACACCATCAAAGGAGGACTGAAAACTAAGATTGTGTGGACTAAAGAAGCAAATGAAGGATTTGAAATATTGAAGAGGGAGATAGCTACACAACCTATCCTAGTTTTACCAAGTTTTGACAAACCATTCATAGTGGAATGTGATGCAAGTAACATAGCAGTGGGTGCTTTCCTAAGCCAAGAAGGCAGACCAGTGGCAGTCTTTAGTGAAAGGTTGAATGAAGCAAAGTCTAGGTACTCATCCTATGACTTAGAGCTATATACTTTTGTATAGGCTCTTAAGAAGTGGAGGCACTACCTATTACCCAAGGAATTTGTGGTATACACCGACAATCAGGCCTTAAGCTACATAAATACTTAAGAGAAGCTCACTTTGAGGCACATCAAATGGATAGAGTTTTTGCAGTCATAGACCTTAACCATCAAGCATAATAAGGGGGTTAAAAACAAGGTAGCTAATGCTCTTAGCAAGAGGTTTCTTACTATCCAAGAGATATAGCTACAAAGCACAAGGTTTCAAGGGTTTAAAGATCTATATAAGGAGATTCTGATTTCTCAGTGATCTACAAGGTATGTACTAATTTTTTGAGAACCATTTTCACAGTGAATATGGAGGTTATACTTTGTAGAATGGTCTATTTTTTAAAGGGAAGCAATTATGTGTTCCTAGAGGTTCCATGAGGGAGAATCTAATCCAAGAAAAACATAATGGCATTTTGAGTGGACACTTTGGTTTGAAAAAGACACTAGACTTAGTGGAGAGGTTCTATTGGTGGCCTAAGATGCAAAGGGATGTAAGAAGGTATGTGGAGCAATGTGGAGTGTGTAAAAAGGCAAAGGGAACATAAAAAAATGCAGGTCTTTATCAGCCATTACCCATCCCAAGTAGACCATGGAAGTGCAAAAGCATGGACTTTATACTAGGGCTACCTAGGACACCGACTAGTTTTGACAGTGTGTTTTTGGTAGTGGACATATTAAGCAAGATGAGCCATTTCATCCCATGCAAAACAACACATGATGCAAGTCAGATTGTACATCTATTCTTCAAGGAGATAGTGAGGATACATGGGTTGCCAAAGAGCATAGTTACAGACAGAGATGTGAAGTTTATGGGGAATTTTTTGAAAACTCTTTGGAAAAGGTTAGGAACCAACTTGTCTCATAGCTCAGCTTATCATCCTCAAATGGATAGATAGGCATAGGTGATCAATAGAGTACTTGGTATCTTTTTGAGATGCTTAACTAAGGAGTATGGACAAGGATGGGAGCAAGTGATTCCACAAGCAAAATTTGCTTACAATGATAGCACAAATAGGACTACAGGTAAGAGTCCATTTGAGATAGTATGTGGCTTACATCCAAGGGGTGTACTTGAGCTTAGAGATCTGAAATGTTATGAAGGAATCACTGGACATGCTGATGATTTTTCTCAGTCAATGAGAGAGGTTCATGAACAGGTAAATAAGACATTAATGGAGGCTAACCAGAAGTTGAAGGCAAAAAGAGATGAAGGGAAGAGAGAGCTTCAATTTGAGATAAGTGATATGGTGATGGTATACTTGAACAAGGCTAGACTACAGAAAGGCATATCAAGTAAGTTACAGATGAAAAGAATAGGGCCATGTAAAGTATTGGCTAAGTATGGATCAAATACTTACAAGGTGGAGCTACCCAGGGAGATGTCTATTTCGCCTATCTTCAATGTGAAAGACTTGGTGAAGTATAAAGGACCTGAAATGGGTGAGGAAAAATATAGTGCTGAGGTCAGTAAGGATGTGGAAGGACTCAAGGTACCTGATCAGATCAAACCACAAGTGGACAAGATTTTAGACTCAAGGGTGAAGAAGAAGACTAGACACAAGATATACATGGAGCACTTAGTGAAGTGGAGATATCAACCAAAATCAGAGGCTACTTGGATAGAGAAAAGTGACTTTAAGAAGCATGGAACTAGTGAGGAGCTCTTGACACCACATGTTTCTTAAGTTCTTTGTTGCAGGGGGAGAATGGTGCAGGAGCACCTTAAGGTCTTTTGGAGAGATCTTACAAATTTTGGCTTATAGGTGGTTCTATCCAATCACCAAGGGAATAAGGACTAATTTATAAAGTCCCAAGGTTGAATTAATGTTGTTTTGAGGTCACTTTAGGTTATTTTAGAGCCTTGAAGTTTTTAGAATCCTTAATGATTAAATTAGGCAAATTTGTCAATGTTGTCTGAGAAATTTGTCCTAAAAGTTTTTAAAAGGAATTAATGATGCTCTAAGCCTGACCTAAAGGTCCTATCATGTGGGAGAAAGGTATATAAGGTCAAAAAAACCCTAATACCTGGGTTGAAGGATTGATTGTACAAATTGAGATTTGAGAAGGAGATTTTGTGACTTGGAAAAGAGCAAGTTTTCATTGATTTTTTGTGCCTGAGCCTTCATCCAGTTAAGAATGGATTGAAAGGACTTATCTTATGCTTTGAGTCTTTCATTTTTTTCATTTAATTACTATGTGAAGAATTAGAGTAGACATTTAATTCGACTAGTTAATAGTTTTGCAAGGTTTTGGTGTTCTTGGTCTCACTTCCGATTTTGGCCAGTTTTGTAAAACAATGATCCCCACTTGAATTCTCATGGCAAGGATACTGTTGCCACTTGGAATCAAGTGGGGGGCTGTATTTATAGTGTAAATATAGAGTTAGGAGTCTTGGTTTGTAGGGAAGGTGATGAATTCATCAAGCACTAGGTGAGTGCAAGTGCATTTTGGCTAGTGGCTTGGAGAGGACAGCAGCAAAGAAAGTTGCTAAATGGATTGGTTTGTGCCAATCAGGAGTATGCAAGTGTGGTAAAATGTATCTCTAACATGTGTGTGAAAGGAGGAGAGTCAAGGAGGTTGTTGAAGCCCTCAAAGTGGGAAAAAGAGCCAAAAACCCTAGAAACCCTTGAAAATAGGGGGTTTGAGGACAATCACATGTACAGACCCTATTAGGACCTAGGACCTGGTAAATCTTGAAGCATTGGAGGTCGCTAGAAAGAATCTACAAAAATATTTGGGGGTTGTTTAGATAGTTTTTGAGAAAAGCCAAGAAAACGGGTTCTAGGAGGCCTAATTGGGGCAAAAAGGCTACAAGGCCTAAAACTAGGTTTTCATGAACTCAATGAACAAAAGTTGAAAGAAACCACCTAGGATGGATCAGTGAGGAGACAAAAAAACTAAGGGATAACAAGAATACCCTTCCCTAGCCCTGGAGTGGTTAGGACACTTTGGGTCAGTGTGGAGCCCAAGGAAAGCTCAGTGGTGGAATGGGAGTAAAGGTGAAGAATTTGAAATTGGTGGAGAGTCTTATGTGGTGAGAGGGGTTTAGGAGTGATCCCTGAGTAGGGTAGAGTGGAATACCCTAGGAAGACCAGAGAATAGGTCTTAGGAAGGGCAAGAGAGCTCTTGAGGGATAGGACTCCCCATCAAATATCCATCTAAAATAATCAACAACATGAATTAATTTATGTCAAGATTGGATATACATTATAAATTTCAATAATACTATGCAAAAAGATGGACGTACCACAAAGTTCCATCAGATCATTTTTTCCTAAGTTAAGTCAAAGTTTGAGTACCTGATGTCCCGCTTCATCCATTGTGTCCTCATTTGATAAGAAATGATCTATTTCCATGGCCTTGTCTCATCCTATAATACACAACATAGTAAATAATGTTTAGTACACCAATTATATAATTTCAACAAATATGCTATCCAACACAAAACCTCACTTTAGGCATATATTTGACATATTGATATCATGTTTTGGCCATCCTAATTTTCAAAATTTTCCCTTGATCATAGAATCACATTTAATCAACATTCTAGTGCATTTTCAACCAATTAATTTGACCTCAGAGGCCTCATGGAAAAAATAATGACTTATCTCCTCTATGTTGTAGCATTTGTAAATTCATAAACACCTTCCTCCTTCGGTTGAGGTTACTTTCTCTTCTTACCTCTATTGTATCTACAAATTTCATTGTGATATCTATTTCCACCTACTTTCCTCTTTTTGATTTAGTAGTTCTACGCCGTACATGTCCTCTCTCCATGACCTCCTCTAGATCCTGTAATACATAACAATGATAATAGTCACATAAAATTCTTGCACCAAGACAATATTTTTGAAATTATCTTGTTAATATGCTCACTTTTCATTAAGACACACTATGGAAAAAAAATAGGACATTGCAACATTTTTCTCTTCACAAAAATTTTACATGCAAAATCTTGACAACTAGAGCTCAAATATCTCTAGGAAGCATGCAATACACATAGGATGTTGATGCAATGTCAATGTCACATGATAGTGATTTATTTCTCATAGATTATTTTTCATAATTCCACAATAAGCCCTATATCTAATATGATAGTAATGAATTAGGGTTTGTCCTTTTATACAAATATGTAATATGCAGTTTGAAATATTTCACACTTTAAATGAAGTTGTATAGGGTGACCATGGGGCCATTTATATTTAAATTTAAAATTTTAGGGTCATTTCTGAGTTCACAAATCTAACCTCTATTAGTTTTGCACCCAAAAAATTGGCATGGGATAAGGAATAGATAAAATATGGAACCATAATTTCTCCCTTGGAACATATGAAGACGAAGTCAATTTAGGATCAATTTATTTATCAACTTCCAAGAAAAATACATCAGTTTACACTGCTAGGCACTAAATTAGGAGCACCTTGCACCGCCTTTGGCACCCCAAATAGATCACATTTAGGGCTAAAATTCGATGCTAAATTCGGCGTTAACTATGTCGACTATAGCGCTAACCAACGAAACAAAAAAAAACTAGAAACTTCCTGCAACAAGGAAGAGATGGCAGGAGAAAAATGTTGCATGAAGGAAGAGAGGATAAGAAAGGGAAAAATAACACAAAGGAGTGCTACAAGAAAGTAGATGAGAAATTCGATTTAGTTTGTGACACCATAAGTAAGGTTACAATTTTTTTTTTCATTCCCACAAATATTTTTGTTTGGATTAAATGGAGAGGATTGTGAAGAAAGGGTTGTGAATCTTTCAAGTCTCATGTGGTTGCAAATGAGGAGGGTAAAATTATAGACATTGCATTATTTCCTCCACATCCGAGAGCATTGAACGTGTTTTTGAAATCCCAGTGCCCGGTTCGCTTATCATTCCCATCCCAGGCTTTCAAGACTAGTAGTTAAACTACATCTACCCCACTATAGCTAGGTCTCATGGGAACAAAATTTGGTCAAGACAATACAAGGAGATAAGGCTTTTGAGATAACAACTGAATAATAGATCATTTCCTCAAATTTGTGAGACCTTCGAGCTTAAATTAGCTATTACTAATTTTCACGTATTCTTTTACAGAACAATGAGCTCATGGTTTCAAATTTATTGTGTGCACACATTCATTTTCTTTCTAATTAGTGGATATGACTCGAGCATGGGACCTATCTATGTTAACTCTCAATAAAACCACACTTCACACCCTTTTTATCCCCCAAAGATTACCATTCTATATAGGTGTGCAAGCATTGATTTTTTTACAATACATTTGTTTCATTTTGCATATATTTATATCCTTTCAAATATGTTTTCCCTACAAAAATTTTTTAATAGGGTTTGATCATGCCTGGTAGTGTGTACTTCATTTGTCTCCATAGGCTGGAAAAAAAACAACTTTCCCTAGGTCACCTCAAAATGTCAAACAATAAAGGGAAGAGATCAAAGGGAGTAGACTCTAGCCACAATGAGGTAATTCATTGTCAATTTATAGATTTGTAAATTTTTCCATTGTTTCTTTCACTTTTAGTTTTTAGTTTTTTATTTTTAAATTTAAAATAAGAAATAAATATTTTATATATATATATATATATATAGGGACATGAGATTGACAAAGATAAAGAATCATTGGCTTCCATATTGGGGGTAGAGGCAGTGAACAAATTGGATGGTGTGGACTTTACAATGCTTTCCAGATACATAGAAAAATGATATAGTGAAGGCCCTCAAACATTGTAACCAAATCAACCATGTCAAAGGGTATCAATTGATTCCCCAAGCAGTCCTTTATCGAGCAAAAGATCTAGGATGAAATAAATAACAATAAACTCTAGGAATGTGGAATAGGGACCAAAGACTTCCAATGTCCCAAGAACTCTTGGGACACAGACTTCTTCCACCATGCCATGTTTTGCATCTTGCATTGGTAGCTGTGATACCAAGATAAACTATGATGTGGTTTCAAGGGAAGTCTGAATGAAAAATGCTAGGAAAAAATTTATGAATACCTATTGGAGGAATCATGCCTTCAACAATTCAAAGACCATCTACATTTTCCATTCTCAAAGATACCCATGCACCTACAAAAAATTATTTATCCATGACATGGAGAATGAATTTGGTGTAGGCTAGTCTGTAAAGAAGATAAAGCTACGAATGTCTCAAAATTGCAAGAGATTTTAGTGCAACCAAACAAAGAAGATAAAAAAACTCCCTCCCAAGCTAAGGCTCATAAAAAGGCTGACTGATGTAAGTGTGAAAGTATGGAAAGAGCTTGTAAAGTCATATGAGAAGTCCGATGCACGAAGGAATTCTGATGAGGAGTGTATAAAGGTATTTGAATTTTCTCATAAGATTATATCAAACTTATTAAACGATTTTTAAATTTTATTTGTGCATAGTTAATTGAATTAGTATATGTTTCAGGACAAGGCCTCCAAGGCTAGGCTTGAAAACTTTGTGCCATGCATCACAGTGGCCAAAAAATTTTACAGGCCTTGATTTGTTTGTAAGTATATTTAATATGTTAAATGATATTTGTTTTATTTCCTCGAAAAATGTAAATGATTGCATATTAATTAGTTTGACTAGTCCATGTGCCATGTTCTTACAGGAGGAGAAATATGGCCAACATCAAGAGCAATTTGAAAAGGAAAAGATACAAAGAAAAAAGTGGGCCGATTTTGTAATCTGGATGGAGAACGAGGTATCAATAGTTGAATTTCAATAACTTAGTCAGATATTGTTGTGTTAATATGTCAATTTTCATTTCTTGTCTTGAGTTGTTCATTGATGCATAAGATGAGTTCTAAATTGATTATTTGTTGGCCCTAGATCCCACTCAATTGTCCCATTATTTCATGTTAAGGAAAAAAATATTGTTTTCCTTAAAGGGAAGTGGGTGACATTCATGCCTTATTTTCATTGCATATTTTAATTAATGACCATGGTATTTTAATATCTCTTAAGTGTCGTCATTTAAGTTATTAGTTGTATCATTTGAGTAACTAATTCCCATGTTTATTTGATTTATCTTATTTTCTCTCAAACATGGTATCTCAAGGAGTGCTTCCTTGAATTCATGTTGCCATTCTACTAAGTGATCCACATGCATCTTTGCCATCCTTCCTCACAATGTTGTCATTATTTTAACATGTAAGAATGTTTTGATGCATCTTGGTAGGCATCCTATAGATCTAACAAATCCTTGTAGTCTACAACACTTGGCATAGCTAACCAACCACTTAATTGGTCCATCTAATTTAAAAAATGCAATAAATTCCTATCTTCCAAGTTAAAAAAAACTCCATAAATAAAGAAATCAGTAGTTAAAATCCTGCAACTTGATCTGATCAACATAGAGAATCATGTAATACTATAATTCTTAGCATTCAAAAGATAAATGGAATGTCCTTAACACCTAGTAGATCTATCCAAAAAAGCTAACTAAAAACACAAATGTGCTCTCGCACACAATGGCCTAATAGTTGGTTGTCATAGAAGTCAAACTACCAAAGTAACAACATTGATCAAGTTAACATATATGCATCATTTGTATAAACAACTGAAATATTTATGCACATGAATAAATAGTAGAAGGATTTAGATGATTATGATTCCTCTTCTACATTATAGGGTTCATATCCTTGATCTGACTCTTATGAGTTATTAGATTCAAAATCACTAGCTTCCATATTCAAAATTTCCCATTCACCATCTTCAATAAATTTATCTAGATCATCAATAATAGTCTTCAAAATTGGCCACCAGTTCAAGTTCATTTTTCTTTCATAATAATTTATATCCATGGAGTTTAGCCATTCCTTGATTGAATCAAGAAAATATTGAGGAATGGCATTAATGCAGAGTAAATACCACTTGAAGTCTTTGAAAATAATAGCCATATCAAATTCCTTTTTCCCAAGTCCTACTCTCTCAAGGTTAACAATCTCAATCTCACTAATAGTGATTAATAAGAAAGGTAATTCCACCAACTCTACCAAATAGTTTACCATAGGAACAATAAAAGAAGAGGCTTTTAAAGGAACTCCATGAAAACCAAGCTCTCTAAATGGTATACCAAACTCAAATTCAAAATATTTTAGATGCTCCCATAGCTCTCTTACTTGCTTGAAAAATCCTTGAAACTCTGCATTGATTTTATTTTTCCCATCCCTCTCTTGTTGTTCTTCCTCAATTTCATCAGGATCATACATTGACCTTCTTGCCCCTCCTAAATTTTGGACCACATCCATTACCTCCACATAAAACTGGACATCATTGGTCTTCTTGGTTCCCACCATGATATGGTTATCTCAAATAATAGTGAATGAAAGGTAATTCCACCAACTCTACCAAATAGTTTACATCAATAAAAGAAGAGGCCTTGAAAACTCTCTAAATGTATGATGTTGGAAAAATCCTTGAATGCATGATTTTATTTTTCTTAATTTCATCAGTCATACATTGACCTAAATTTTGGACCACATCCATTACCTCCACATAAAACTGGACATCATTGGTCTTCTTGGTTCCCACCATGATATGGTTATCTAAAAATGAAGCAAACTAATCATCTCCTTCTTTGTTGGTTGGAAGAATGCATGCTTAATGTTTTGATACATGATATCAGCTCTCTCTTCTACTCTCATTGTTGAATACCAAAATTCATTATGGTGGGCCTCTAGAGTTACGACCATCTTTCTTCCTCTTCCACCAAATGCTGACCTAATCCACAAGTATGCCAGCCTAATTGGATTTGTTTTTGAAAGCTAAAGTTTCTCCTGAGTCACCAGTGTAGCTCTCTCTTCCTTTTCAGTCTCTTTCATTGCTATAGATCGTCTATGGGATTT
The DNA here is from genome assembly GCA_007115665.2 of Sequoiadendron giganteum. Lineage (NCBI taxonomy): Eukaryota > Viridiplantae > Streptophyta > Pinopsida > Cupressales > Cupressaceae > Sequoiadendron > Sequoiadendron giganteum. The sequence goes on along the minus strand of CM021108.1, from coordinate 429,955,308 downwards.
AATCATTTGTACCACATGGTTGATGCACTTTGAATCCTTGGATCTAAAGTAAATTTCCTTAACATATATACTGCTAGGGAATTTCAATGTTGGCATGTAGTTGGCATTAAATTTAGTACCTGGAACATTAAAAAATATCCTTATATAAGAATTCCCTCCATCTTGTTGGCTTGTAACACTCTTGATGGTGGCGACATGAAATGGAACCATGATGCCATATATGGGTACCATAATAGAATCATTTTTCGTATCAACCTGAATCATGAGCTCTCTAGAAATAGGGATATCATCCATATTTTTATAGGAAACCATCTCAATGGATGGCTTGGAAGAGCCATGTCCATTTCCTATACCAATGCCCCCTGCAACCTATCTTATTGCAGTCTCCTCATTCTTTTTCCTTAAATATTTTTCTTGGTATTGTCAGTGTTTCTCTTGTTTAGTCATCTCCTGATTATCAGATCGTAAGGTTTCCTTGGAGATGCTTGATTCTCCTCCATTTACCTCAGCCTTGGGTTTATTTTTCACTTCCTCATCTTCATCATCGTTGTTAAATGATTATGCAACATCAGTGTATACTTTGGAGCTAACCCCAGTTGCATTTCCAGGTCCTTTATCCTTAACAACTACAATTTTAGTAATGAGCAATGAATAATTATGTGTTTTGGGGTTACCAGTCTACAACTGCAAATTCTAAAACCCAAGAGATACATTAAAATCCATTCCAACCTTCACAATTTTGTCATTTCTTGAATTTAATCTTAAACTAGACTCTCAAAATTCAATCCCTGTTCCTATTCCTGTAGAATTTGTAAGATGAGGAAATATTTTAGCGCCATCTCTTTGAACTACCTCCATAACTGCCTTATATTAACATACACGAACATGATATGATTATATGCATGAAAAGGTCACTTAAAAATAGTATAATCAAAGTACAAATTGTCTTGAAGAACTATTCTCTGAATGCTCAAGTACTGTTGTATGTCATAGCTTGCTTACAAACATAAAACTAAACCATAAATGTTAACTCTCAAATACGGGGACATATAGACTCGTTAATTCTCAAAGAACCTTTGAAGCATATTACAGTGCCAAAATGTCCTAGAAAAATATCCATTTTTGAAATATAGGAGAAGAAGATATATAGACCAGTTAACTCTCAAAGGATCTTCAAGGAAAACATAATCATATATAGCACAAAATGCAAAGGGTTGACACTTAAGGTTATGTAATAGAATTTATAGTTGATAGTTAAATTGTATAAAAAAAAAAATTATGATCTTTACTAGAATTTATTAGAATTGTTGCATGTTTTACATCATTGGAATGACATATTAGCTCTCATTTTTTTGAAATTTTAATATGGTATGTGAACTTTGATATGATGTAATATGATTATGGTTTCATCAAATATGTTGTAATATTAGATATATAACAGAAAAATAAATTATTGCATGAAATAAATAATAAATTTTCATTTTAAATGTTTTTTTTGTAGAACATAGGTCTTCCAAAAGATCAAGATAATAATAATCATGATATAGATCCAAAAAATATTGGTTCTTTTGGTATAGATCACATGTAAAAGGATGATGATGATGTAGATATAGAAGACACCGAGGTCAATGACAATGATGATGATGACGACGACGACGATGATGATTATGATCATGATGGTGACAATGATGATGAGGAAGTTGCTGGTAGTAACTAGTGACATTCACGATCATATAGACTGCATCATGGATCATTGTTGATAGATCATTATGATGCCTCTTTTCATGGTTACTATCATATGTATCATTTTAACGGCCTATAGTACTATATTATTGAGTCGTATCATATTGAGATTTATCATTTTCACTTATATCATTTGGACATGTATCATCTTGACTTGTATCAATTTGAGTTACATAATTTATCATTTTTACTTATATCATTTATACATATATCATTTTGACTTTTGTCAACTATTGGACATGTTATTGATCTACTAGCATATTTGAATTTCACTTGTTTTAGTTATATATGATTATGATCTTATCAGTATTGAATTTTAAATTTATATATATTAAAAGTGGTCAATGATTTTTTGATGGATATTTATTACGTATGATGATTTTAATTTACTGCTCAAGATGGATGTTGTCAAATTCAATTAAATTATAGATATTTGACTCACTTGTTTTAATTATAGATGATGATCATGTTATAATAATTATCTTGTTATTTAATCATATGAGTTAAATAATTAAATTACTTACTCTATAATCATATGAGTTATTTAAGAGGCACGATATATTTAACTAATTAAATTGAAATAAAAAATATTAAATTAATAAATGGAAGCAAAACAAGCAGCATTTTTAGAAGCAACAACGAAAGCCAACTAGAAGAAAACCAAAAGAAATCTTGGAAGAAAAATTGGAAGCAAAATTAGAAGAGAAACCGGAAGCAAAACCGGAAACAAACCTATAAGAAAACCTGGAAGCAAACCTGGAAGCAAACCTGGAAGCAAACCTAGAAGCAAACCTAGAAGCAAAACTAGAAGAAAAACTAGAAGCAAAATTGGAAGCAGAAGCAAAACCGGAAGCAAACCGAGAAGTGAAACTAGAAGCAAAACTAGAAGCAAAACTAGAAGCAAACTTGGAAGCAAAAATGGAAGAAAACCTAGAAGCAAAATTGGAAGAAAAATTGGAAGCAAAATTGAAAGAAAAATTAGAAGAAAAACTGGAAGAAAAATTGGAAGAAAAACCAGAAGCAAACCTGGAAGAAAAATTGGAAGAAAAATTGGAAGCAAACTTGGAAGCAAAACTGGAAGAAAAATTGGAAGAAAAATTGGAAGTAAACTTGGAAGAAAAACTGGAAGCAAACCTAGAAGCAAAACTAGAAGCAAACTTGAAAGAAAAAATGGAAGCAAACCTGGAAGAAAACCTGGAAGCAAAACTGGAAGAAGAAATGGAAGCAAACCTAGAAGCAAATCTGGAAGCAAACCTAGGAGAAAAACTAGAAGCAAAAATGGGAGTAGACATGGAAGAAAAACTGGAAGCCAAATTCGGCGCTAATTTAGGTGCTATTTTCGATTCTATTTCCTAGTGCTATTCTAGGCGCTAAAGGATGCACTATTGCTTGCACCATTTTTTCGTACGCTAAATCAGGTGCTACAGTTGATGCTAAAGTCAACGCAAAATCTGACGCCAAAGTGAACATGCCATTTTGCGTCAATATTTGCACTAACGGAAGTGTCCAATTCATGAACTTAAATGCACTAAAATCCAGTGCTATTTTAGGTGCTAATTTCCTATTTTGTTGTAGTTTTTTCCTCTACCTCATCAAAGCCACCACACTGATAAGATGTTTCATCTTTTTCCTTCTTACTAACTTTGAATGTTGCTTCTTTCTTTCACACATCTTTGTCAAACTCTCTCATTTCAAAGGCTATGTGAACTCCAAAAAATTGATCTACTAAATAATTATTTAAATCCTTAGACTCCTCAATAGGGTAAGTGCACAAAGAAGAGGGGCCAAAAATGGGTGTTAAGTGGCCACTTTTTTTCTAAAATTAGGAAATACTAACATTGGATGAGAAATTGAGGATAGTTACACTCAAAATTTTAAGATGCAAAAAAACCAAGGGTCTTAGTGCTCCGAGTCAACTTTCTAAACTACTATTTTTTTTTAAAATGGTAGAGATTAAGGGGTTTGAAAAGGGGAGCCACAAAAATTGGTGTTGTTTCTATCAAAAAAACATAGCATAGTGTTTGTTGTGGCTCCCTCAAAAGGTTAGCTTTTTTTGGTATTTTTAAAATTTCTTCAGTGAGAAATTAGCTAATAGCATGTAGTTTATGCCCTATTTTTCTAATAAGTTTTTAATGAGTATGTGATTTTTTACTAATTTTCAAAGTGAACACATTTTAAAAAATAAAACTTTGGTCATGCTACCCTATATTTTTTGAAAACTAATCGAAAAATATTTTTTTAATGTGTAGAATGGAGTCTAGTTTATAAAAATGTAATTTATTTGAAATTTCAATGAATAGTTAAAAAATCAAGTAAAAAGTATAAAACATTGGTTTTTGACCAAAAAAAAACACACAAACAAAAGAAATTAAAGATGAAAGCCTTAACATTGTCAAAATGTGAAAAACATTACATTGTTAAATAGCTAAGAGAGAGCCTAACATTACCCAGATGTTCGATTTACTCGACCTTAAAACACGTGCAAACCTGATGGTTAGCACGAACGAGATTATGTGAAATACTATAGAATATGCAAAAACAAATCTTTGGACATTGGGAAGGCACTACGAACCTTTGGGTTAGAAATCCAAAGAAAATCTAAGCCTAGGGCTTGGGGATTCCCAAAGCAAGACATAACGTGAGCACATTATGTCACAGTTTTGACATAATGTGAATGTGTTTTAACGTGCTCACGTTATCTCTTGCCTTACATTTTACTTCATTTTTTTAATTTTTACTTTATGTTTCCCAAAGCATGACATAACGCGAGCACATTATAACACACTCGTGTTATGTCTCGCTTGAAATTGTTTATGTGCAAGTTTGTTAAATGTATGTTTGATGTATGTGTGTTTGTATATATATTTATATGTGTGTATGTATGTATGTATGTATGAATGAGTGTATGCCTACATGTATTTATGTATGTATTCATGTATGTATGTTTGTATGCATGCAGGCTTGTATGTATGAATGTATGACTGTATGTATGTATGTATGTATGTATGTATGTATGTATGCCTATATGAATGTATGTGTGTATGCTTGTATGTATGTATGAATGTATGCTTGTCTGCATGCATGCATGTATGTATGTATGTATGTATGTATGTATGCTTGTATGTATGTATGTATGTATGTATGTATATGTGTATGTGTGTATGCATATATGTGCATACATATGTATGTATGTATGTATATGTATGTATGTATGGTTGTATATATGTATATAAGGGTTTTGGGTTTAGGGTATATAAGGGTGAGGGTGTAGGTTATAAGGATGAGGGTTGAGGTTTCATGTTTTAGGGTTTAAGGTATAGGGTTGAGGGTTGAGGGATTAGGGCTTAACTAATAGGTTGAGGATATAGGGTATAGGGTTGAGGGTTTATAATTGAGGGCTAATATTTAGCTCATTGAGTGTATAAGATTAAGTGTGTAAGGTATAGAGATTAGGGTTTATGGTATGGATTGACGGTATAAGGAATAGGGTGTGTTGCACAAATTGTTGTTGCACCAAAAGATTAACTTGTTAATGCCAGATACAACCACTAGAGTTAATGAATCCACGGGAGGCAGTTAATCCATTTCATAAACCCAAGTGTTATGGTGCACAATACAAGGAGACCAAGGGCGCGCACCTTGCAACAATCACCCCAATTCAATTAAGGGGTTTGAACCTATGACCCAAGATCTGATACCAATTTTTGCATAGAAGAAGGTCATTGCACCAAAATATTGGCCTATTAATGTTTGATACAATCACTAGAGTTAACGAATCCATGAGAGGTGGTTAATTCATGTCACGAATCCAAGTGTTACACTACACAACACAAGGATACCAAGGGTGCACACCCTACAACAATGTGAAGGGTTGAGAGTGTATGGTTTAAGGTTGAAGTATAGGGTTGATGGACAATATTCAAGGTTTAAGGTATAAGGGTGAGGTTATAGGGTATAGGGATGATGGTTAAGGGTGTAGGGTTCAAGTTTTAAGATATAGGGTTGAGGATTGAGGTATAGGGTTGAGGGTTTGCATAGTTGAGGGATAATGTTCAAGTTTAAGTGTCTAAGGTATACGGTTTAGGGTTTAAGGTTGAGGGTATAACACATAGGGATGAGGGTTGAGGGTTTAGAGCATAAGTATAGGGTTGAGTGTATAGGGTATAGGGTAGAGGTTTGAGGGTTGAAAAATAATGTTTAGGGTTGAGTGTCCAAGGTTAAGTGTATAGGGTATAGGTCCATTAGGGTTTAACATATTGGGTTGAAGGATCAAGGCTTAAGTATAGGGCTGAGAGTTGAGGTTGTAGGGTGTAGGGTTCAGGGTTTAAGGGTTGAGGGTTTATAGGTTGATGGTTGAGGGTTGAGGGTTTAAGGGTTGATGGATTAGGGTTGAAGGTTGAGGGTTTAAGGGTTGAGGGTTTAGGGTTTAGGGTTTAAGGGATAAGGTTTTAAGGTTGTAGGGTTTAAGGGTTGAGGTTTAAGGGTTTGAGGGTTGAGGTTTGATGATTTAAGGGTTCAGAGATTAGGGGTTGAGGGTTTAGTGTTTGAGGGATTAGGGTTGAGGGTTTAAGTGTTGAACGTTTAGGGATAGGGTTTACAATTTAAGTTTTAAGGTTTGAGGGTTGATGGTTGAGGCTTTAAGGATAAGGTTTAGGGTTGAGGGTTAAGGGATTAGGGTTTAAAGTCTGAAGGTTTAAGGGTTTAGGGTTTAAGGGTTGAGGGTTTAAGGGATTAGGGTTTAAGGGTTGAGGATTAAGATATTAGGGTTTAAATTATAGGGTTGATGTATTAGGGTTTAATTTATAGGGTAGAGGGGTGAGGGTTGAGGGTTTAAGGGTTTAAGGGTTGAGGGTTGAGGGTTGAGGTATTAGGGTTTAGGGTTTAATGTTGATTAGTGGAAAAATAGGATCCACCCAAAGTTGTGAGCAATGAGATGGACCAATTATTTTTAAAGGCACAAAATCACCTTAATATGTGTAAGATATGATGATGATAATAATAAAAAATGCAACCTAACTATTATATCAACTATGGGGGAATTTTTTAGAGCATAAAAAGCTATGTACCTAGCTAGAAAGTTTTTATTTTTAAGATATGGAGGACTCATTCGCCTTCAGTGGAACATAGGTTCTTTTAGGATTTCAAAAAATTGATTTCAAGATCTTGTACCTTGATGTTTGCACTCTTTAAATCCCAGTTATCAAGTTTTGGAAGCTTTTAGTTAATTTTGTAGAGCTCTTTTGTGATCTCGCACTTTGAATGACAATTTTTGCAACTTTGACAACTTTGTTCCAAATCTTGATCAACTTGATCTTAAACCTAGAAATCTGCAATTACACACTCAAGGATATAAAACTTGTTGATATGTTAGTGAATGGGGGTTTTCCTTAGTCAAACCCCTTGTACATAATTAAACCAAATGATGAAATAAGGAAATGAAGCATGAACATGAAATGATGTAAATAATGTCACCTTGGATTTTATCTTGTGAAATAAATCTGCAAACTATCATGGAGTGGACATGGAGAATGTAGATCTAATATCCTTTAAAATGATATAGACAATATTTGGAAATAGATCTTCAATGCTACACTCACAATATTAACTCAACATGAATGAATGCATCAAACCCTTGAAATGATGATATGATCTTGAATTGATGCAATAAACCTTTGAAATCTGCCTTGAAATGCCTTATGAATGCTCTAATGATTGATCACTTGAATTATTGAATTCTTAAGATTTCTTAGATTGAATTTCTAGGAGAAACAATGTGAATTAACCCCTTATTTATACTAAATTAGGAGATTAACCCTGAAATTCAAAGAATTAAGGCCGACACTAGATCTGGGAAGAAAGGTAATTAAATTCCTATCATAATGAAATTCAAAACTTAGGATTTCATTAAGGGAGGACCCATTCACCACCAAAGGCGAATGGGTCTTGGATAAGTTTCCAAGACCAAGCTTCAGGAAGTTGAAAGAAGGCCAAAAACCCATTCCAGATCAACTAAAAAAGGGGGGTCATGTTAAGGGAGGGCCCTTTCACCATTAAGGGCGAATAGGTCCTGGCTCAGCTTACCAGGACCAATTTTTTCCCAATGAAATAATTTGATATTTAATTTATGATTGTCAAGAAAGATCCTCAAGAGGTGTCAAAATTAAGGCCTAAATTTGAATCAAAAGAGGTTTAATAACTCCAATTAGCCACAATGAATTAAGACCACCTAGATAAGTGTGAAAATACCTTATGAAACTTTATAATACTAAAATAAGGTATACATTCTGTACATTTTTATTGAAAAGGGGCCCATTAGGCTTAATTAAGCAAATAAGTCCTAGAAAAGTGTGAAAGTGTGTTACAACACTATTGCAAAGGACCAACTAAGGCATTTTTTAGTTAAATAATGGTCCTAAAATAGTGTGAATGTGTACAAGACATTACAACACTACTCCAAGACACCACTTGTTTAACTTTAATGTCAATTATCAGATTAAGCAAGGAAAATTATACTTTTTCCATTACTACAAATGTATAGGGTATAATATATATGGTAGAGGGTTTACAGTTGAGGGTTGAGGGTTGGGATTTAAGGGTTGAAGGTTGAGGGTTTAAGGGTTGAGGTTTGAGGGTTTAGGGATAGAGATTAGGGTTGAGGGTTGATGGATTGAACTTTAAGGGTTGGGTTGAGAGATTAGGGTTTAAGGTATAGGGTTGATGGTTGAGGGTTGAGAGATTAGGGTTTAAGGTATAGGGTTGAGGGTTGAGGGTTGAGGATTGAGGTTTTAAGGGTTGAGGATTGTGGGTTGAGGGTTTATGATTTAGGTTTTAAAGGTTGAGGTTATAAGGGTTGAAGGTTTAGGATTTAAGGTTTGAGGGTGTAGGGATTATGGTTGAGGGTTAAAGGGATTAGTGTTTAAGGGTTGAGAGTTGAGGGATTAGGGTTGAGGGTCTAAAGTATATGATAGAGGGTTAAGGGTTGGGGGATTAGGGTCGAGGTTCTAATGTATATGATATAGGGTTGATGGTTGATGGTTGATGGTTGAGCTTTGATGGTTGAGGGTTGAGGGTTGAGGGTTGAGGGTTGAGGGTTGAGGGTTTAAGGGTTGACTATTGATGGATTAGGGTCAAGGGTTGAGAATTTAAAGTTTAAGGTTGAGGGATTAGGTTGAGTGTATAATGTATAATGTAGATGGTTTAAAGTTGATGGTTGAGGGGTTAAGGGTTGAGGGTTGAGGGATTAAGGGTTTAAGGTATATGGTCGAGGGATTAAGGTTGAGGTTTTAATGCATAGAGTATAGGATTGAGGGTATAGGATTTAAGGGTTTAGGGTTTAAGGATTAAAGGGTTGAGGGTATAGGGTTTAAGGTTTGAAGGTATAGGGGTTAAGGCTTGAGGCTTGAGGGATGGAGGGATTAAGGGTTGAGAGTTTAAGGGTTGATGTATTAGGGTTTGAGGGTTTATGGTTTAAGGGATTAGGGTTGAGGGTTGAGGGGTTAGGGTTTAAGGGTTGAGGGGTTAGGGTTTAAGGGTTGAGGGATTAGGCTTTAAGGTATAAGATAGAGGGTTGAGGGTTTAGGGATAAGGTTTATGGTTTATGGTTTAAGGTTTAAGGGTTGAGGGTTGATGGTTTTGGGATATGGCTTAGGTTTGAGGGTTAAGGGATTATAGTTTAAGGTTTAAGTGTTTAAGGGTTTAAGGTTTAAGGGTTGAGGTTTGAGGGTTGAGGGTTTAAGGGTTGAGGGTTAAGATTTTAGGGATAGGGATAGGGATTAGGGTTGAGGGTTGAGGATTTAAGGGTTGAGAGATTAGAGTTGAGGGTTTAATGTATAGGGTAGAGGATATAGGATAGAGGGTCAAGGGTTGAGGGATTAGGGTTGAGGGTTGATGGTTTAGAGTTTAAGGTATAGGATTGAGGGATTAGGGTTTAGGGTATAATGTATAGGGTATAGGATTTACAGTTAAGGGTCGAGGGATTAAGGATTTAAGGTATAGGGTTGAGGGTTGAGGGTATATGGATTAAGGGTTTAGGGTTTAAGGGTTTAAGGCTTGAGGGTAGAGGGTTTAAGTGTTAAGGGTTGAGGGATGAAGGGATTAAGGGTTGAGGATTTAAGGTTTGAGGGTTGAGGATTTAAGGTATAGGGCTAATGGTTTAAGGGTTAAGGGTTGAGAGTTGAGGGTTTAAGGGTTGAGGGATTAGGGGTTAGGGGTTTAGGGTTTAGGGTTTAATGGATTAGGGTTAAGGGTTGAGGGTTGAGGGTTGAGGGTTGAGGGTTGAGCGATTAGGGTTTAAGGGTTGAGGGAATAAGATTTTATGGTTGAGGGTTGAGGTTTTAGGGATAGGTATTAGGATTGAGTGTTGAGGGATTAGGGTTTAAGGTATAAGGTTGATGGTTAAGGGTTTGGGGTTTAAGGGTTGGGGGTTTAGGGTTTAAGGTTTGAGGGTTTAGGTTTTAAGGGTTGAGGGTTTATGTATTAGGGTTGAGGATTTAAGGGTTGATGGTTTAAGTGATTAGTGTTTAAGGATTGGGGGTTTAAGGTTTGAGGGTTGAGGGATTAGGGTTTAGGGTTTAATGTATAGGGTATAGGGTAGAGGGTAGAGGGTAGAGAGTAGAGGGTAGAGGGTAGAGGGTTGAGGGTTGAGGGATTATGGTTTAAGGGTTGACTATTGAGGGATTATGGTTGAGGGTTGAAGGTTTATAGTTTAAGGTATAGATTTGAGGGATTAGGGTAGAGGGTATAATGTATAGGGTAGAGGGTTTACAATTGAGGGTTGATGGTTGAGGGATTAAGGGTTTATTGGTTAAGGTATTAAGGGTTGAGTGATATGAATTATGGAACCTAGAGATAATACCTAGCATGTAACCTACAATATTGTTTTGGTTTTGTACAAAACAACAAACTCGAAAAGAGATGTATCCAGCTCCAAAACTGAATTATTTACATTCAAAATAGGAATATGTACATAGCAAGAGGAATTCCAAAAATCATCACATTGTTTGGAATTTTAAATTACAAAACTAAAGCAGTAAAACATAAGTTTTTCAAAAAACCTATATTATTTTCTACCCCAACTTGGCGGGGTCATAACTCCTACTCCGGTGGTCAAAATTTGGACTTCTCTACCTTTTCAGAAAGGTATCGAAGAGATATAATTTAAATCTCTTAGGAATAATGACTCCCCATTCATCTTAAGGGACTGACGAGAGTTTTGAACCCAAATTCTGCTTCGAAGACCTCCGAAAATATGATTTATTAAAATGCAAAAAATATCAAAAAAATTGAATTTTTGATATTTTCCAATTCTACTTGATTTGACACCTCTAGATCACCCCTAGACTATTCTAGATCATTCCTCCTAACTTGAGAGGAAATGTGACCCATTTCATTTAGTTGCTACAGTAGATGAGGAAAATGTATTTGAATCTATTTCATGGTTAACCACTTACCCTAATGAGAAAGCTAACCAACTTGAACCACCCAATAGAGGGGAATTCTCTGATTTTTTATTCTTCACAATGAGTTCAGTGACATGATCATGTTGTAATGGAGTACTAGTCCCTGGATTCAATTTTGTAGCAAGAATGTGTTCAATGACTTGTGAAATCTCCAAAAAAAGAGGGAAAAAAGGTCATAAGAAATCCATATTGAAAACTAGATGTAGCCCCAGAAATGGTGGCAAATTAAGCTCAAATGAATTTTCACCAACTTTCTTGATAATGGTATATGGGCCATAGTGAAGATAATGAATCTTCATGTTTGGTCCTTGAAGATGCACCTTTCGAAGATGCAACCACACCTTGTCAGCAATCTGAAATTTATGAGGAGTTATTTGTTGATCATGTTTGTCCTTATAATTCTTATTGTTGTGCTCCAAAATCTCATGAACTTGCTATTGTAGGTTTCTAATTTTATCAATAATTTTTTTTTCTTTATTTGTCTCCTTCTCAATGGTTGGTGGAATTTTAGGTTGAAGTATAGGTAGTGTTATATACATAGGTGCCAATGGTTGATACCTAAGACAAACCTCAAATGGACTATGCCCTATAGTACTATGGAGTCAATGGTTGTAGCTGTGTTGGATGTAGGGTAATCTCTCATCCCATGTGTGAGGATTCTTTGAATGATAGATGCATAGGATGTGAATGATCATTTGATTTACCACCTTTGTTTGCTCATCTATTTGAGGATGAAATGTTGTAGACTTTGTTAGCTTTTTGTCCATCTTAGCCCATAGTGAAGACCAAAACTTGTTGATGAATCTACTATCCATGTCAGATATAGTGCCTTTTGGAAAACCAAAATGAACCCAAACATGTTTGTAAAATAGCTTGCCAATCTCTTATGCAGAAATCATGTTTTGACATACCACCATGATAGCCATTTTGTAAAACCTATCTACCACCACATATACACAATCATGACCCCATTTGGTAGTTAAAACCCAAACATAAAATCCATTGAAATGACTGACATGGTTTATCAGGGATAGGTAGTGGTAAGTATAGTCCTATTTTATGATTTGTAGGCTTTACAATTGCAAGGTTGCACAAGCTTGAATATATGAAATGATAGATCATTTTTCATTTTTAGCTAATAAAAATATTTTTGAAGGACAATGGTTGTCTTACCGATGCTAAAATAGCTTGCAACACAACTCTAGTACGCCTCCCATATCATATTTTTGTGGTTTTCAAGGGGAGCACATATGCGACCAATGTGACAAAGCATCCCATCCTACAAGTGGAAATTAGGGACAAATTCTCATTTTAGGAATTTTTTGTAAATGTCAACAAAATTAGGATCATTACCATATAGTTTTTCCCAAGTTGTAGTTTGATGACCACATGAATCCAACACTATTGTCAAAGCTGCAATTGGAGGCCTACTCAAACAATCTACCACTATTATTTCTTCCCTTTTCATGCAATTTTTTGAGGTGAAATTGTTGTAGATAAGAAGACCACCTTTGATGCTTATCATTTTGCAACTTCCCTTCTATTTTGAAAAATTGAAGAGGGTTGTGATCCATATGTGTCACGTCTCTAATTTTGATGATACCTACTTTTGATTTATGTGGTTTTTGCTTTATGAATAAATGTATGTGTGTGGTAGATTAAATGATAATTAATGTGGTGTTAAATTTTGTGAAAATTTGTAATGAATGAAATATCATCTTATTTTGAAAATCATGTGAAATGGAAAGGTGATATTTAGAATTAATGCATTATGATCTTATGAGTTAAGTTGATTTGGTTCTAGCCATATACTAATCTCATTTTGGTTGCTTGAGTGTACTAGATTTGTAGGTTGTGGAAGACTAAGGGTGTGGCTAAGGTAGGGGAGTTTAGCTTCTTGGCAGGGTAAAGTAGGAATGATGCTCTCGATCACACATAAAACACTTAATGTCATATAGATGCATTTAGCATGTGACTTGGATGATTGTTCTATTACTGGTAATTTTAAATGGTTATTTTCTTTTATATTCATATATGCAATTAAAAGAATGGAAGAATCAATTCTAGTTTAATTAAATAATTATATATGCAATTAAACGTTAATTTGTATTATTTAAAGTAATCAAATTGATAGCAATTTATGTCAATTTCCTCGCTTACGTTTTCCTATTTGATGGGAAATGTAAAAGTGTATATTCCAATATTTATTTTTCCCAAAAAATTCTAACTTGTAATTAAATAGGATTAATTATTAAATTAAAAATAAAAGTTGTGCAAGAAGTAGATTTTATTTAATTCTTTATATTCAAGATTAGATTTTTAGGAAATGGGGGGAGATCTTTAAAAATGAGAAATGAGGTAATGGGAACACAACCGTTTTTTACAATCTTCTTGTTGCTCTGCAAAAGTGGGGAAAAATGGGTGCAAGAAAAGGGGGTTTTCTTTGTTTGTAGCATTGTAAAATAAGCTTTTGGAAATTTGAAGAAGATACAGGAAAAACTAGGGAGCAAAGGAAATTCTACAGCTAGAGGTTTCAACAATAAAATTCAGGGGAAAGGAAACTCTAGGTTTTTAATCTATTCCAATGCATTTAAATTTTGATTGTAAGCTTGAAAGAATTCACTATGAAAGATTAAAAGGATCTCTTGAAAACTGCCTTTTCATGTTCATTGAAAATTGGGTGTTTTTTGTATGGAATTCATTGCCTCAACTATGCAATTTGTTCTTTTCTCCCTTTCTGCTGTATAAAAATTCATATATATATATATATTTTATAAATATATATATATATATATTTTACAAATATATAAATATATCTAATTTAATATCTTTGTACCCATCTTCTGCAATTTTTTGAACTGGAAATGAAATCGGGGGTATGTGAAAGAATGAAATGTATATATCCACATATATTTGAGTATATATATGTGTGTGTAAATATATATAAAAAAGAATAGTATTATTACTGATATTTTCTTATTTGAAAAAAAAATCTGAATTGAATCAAAATCTGGAAACTGTGATAAGGTTTTTTTTTTTTTTTTGTGGAGATTGTATATATTTGAGGGGAGGCTGCTCCACAGCCTGTGCCTCTCCCCCCCAACCCCCCCATAAGGGATTTTTCTTTGTGGAGACAATGCCTCCCCAGAAGCCACGACCTGTGGGGAGGGCACTGCCCCCATAGGTAATGTCCCCCATGGGGGTTGCGACTGTCCAAGCCAGCCCCTCCCTTCCCACCGTGTCGTATAAACCTTGTCGCCCTCTGTCGTATGAGTATGAGCCACAATTTATTTAATTGGAGTTTAATATACATATTTAAATATATATATATATATGTATGTATGTATATATACTCTTTTTTTGTATTTTGTCTTGTGGAAAATCAAATATAAAACATTAAATTGATTTTATATAAATATATGTACATATATATATATATATAAATATATAAAATGTATGTATATATATATATATATATATATTAAATTCATATTTTAAAAATACATGTAAATGTGCATACCTCTGCAAATAGAGGTATATATATATATTATGCACATTTAGTTGTAGGAGTGTATGATGTTTTGGCTATAAATGCATTATTTTCAATTAGATATAGAAGAGATTCTTATGAACATGTACATTATTTTTATTTATATAGCTATATATTTAGATATATATACATATATGTATATGTTCATATGTAATAAGTATATAAACATCCAGTTTTTGAGGAAGAGAAATGTATGTCAGATGTTGTTCTGAATATGTAACATTGGCTGAATGATATAAGTCTCTATTTTTTATTCTCTTTTTGCATAAGTATATATTCTTTCGATACAAAGATTGAAATTACTTTATGAATAAAAGTAAGAATATTATATGACAAGAGTGGATGATTAAAGTTAGATTAGAGCAATCAAACTTTCTATTTAGAAATGGTATGTCTTTTATCCATTTGTTATCTCAAATTTGGAGTAACTACATTGTTGTTTATTCACTTCTTTAAGTTCTTATACTTCTTCTTGACTAAAACCCTTTTGGTGTTGTGAACTGGTTATTTAAACCACCAGAGTTTGAAATGATATGTGTTTTTTTGAAAAACAATGGAAGTCAAGCATTTGAATTTAATTACTGGCACTAAAATCAGAATAGGTTGAACAGAGAAAAACAATGTAAACAATGAAACTTGATGTGGGAAATATTCTTGTTTCAAAATAAATCATGAATTTAAACTATATCATGAGTTTTCTTAAGAAATGCATGGAACTGTATTATCCCAACTATATGTAACACATGAAAACTATGCTTTATTTATTTATTTTATAAGGAAATTTCAGGATAGGATGTTGAATGTGGGTACACAGAGACGGTAGTTTATCCTTTTCATAAACTACCTTTTATTTTTCTTTATTCTTGGCCAAGAAATGTACCATTGAAATAGATGGATTAAAAGCCTAGAATTTTATGTATTTGTATCTCACATCCTACTTGCAAGAAATATTTTTTCAAGTTTAAGAATGCATATAGGCAAACAAACATGCATCGAGAGTTCCCTCCTGCTTTATTGTTCCAAGTTTCTAGGCTCCTCGTGAAGGTTCAGAGATTTCTTCAATTTGGTAAGAAACCCAGGGAAGTCATGTACTTTGTGGCTAGGTGGAAAAGATGCCTTACCCATACTCTTGTTCTCAGCATAAGAAGATTGGTGGTGTCAAGGTAGATGATGCTTAGAGGTTTTGTTACTATGGATGTACTTCTTATATTATTTTTGTATGGCTTGCAAGCCAATTTGTAAATTGTAACTCCATTCAAGAATGTAATTAATCATGTAAAATTGATGATGTATCATTGAAATAGATGATTTGTAACACCCCTTTGTGGTGTATGTAATTGGAAAAAAATTGCAATCTATTTAATTAAATTTTTTTGAGCTCATATGGATATTATTTATGCACATGTATCTCATTTACTTTATTTTTGACGTTCAATGAACATGGTTGTATTCAATTAGGAATTTGGGGAATTTTTGAGCTTTACACATATGTATAATAGTCTCCATTCCCAAAATTTAATGCTTCCACTATTTGCAGGCTTGAAAAATGGCATATAGCTCCTTATCATATGTGGGATATCAAAACACTATATCAAAAAAGTCTCATTTGGATAGGCAACTTGATATACATGTTGCATGAGTACAACACCAAGGGCATACTCAAATGCATATGTTTCTATTTCAAATGAGTGTTGCGGGTTTGGAAGGACCAACACTAGTGTTGAACATAGTCTTTGCTTCAATTCCTCAAATGCTTGTTGCTTTGCATTTGTCTAATGAAAATTTTCTTGTTCTCTACCCCTTAGTGGCTGATTTAGAGGCCATTATAAATGTAAAAATCTAAGAACAAATATACGATAGAACTTTTCCAAACCCAAGAAACTGTGAAGCTCTATGAAATTTTTAGGTGGCCAATTTTTTATTATCTAAACCTTTGTAGGATCAACATGAAAACCCTCATAGTCAATAATGTACCTCAAGTATTGGATGCATTGCATGCCAAAGGAACACTTTTCTATATTTGCATAGAGTTTGTGTTGTTGCAGAGTTGAAATCATTTCAACATGTTGCAAATGCTTAATCCAAGTTTTTCTAAAGATGAGTATGTCATCCAAGTAAACAACCACAAAATAATCAATGAATGAATTGATCACATCATTCATCATCCTCATAAACATGGAAGGAGTGTTGGTTAGACCAAAAGGCATGACCAACCATTCAAAAAAAAATTCCTTATATTTAAATGTAGTCTTCCACACATATGTTGGATCAATTGGTACTTGGTGATACCTAAATGTCAAGTCAATTTTGGTGAAGAACTTAGCCCCTCTAAGCCGGTCCAAGAGATCATGAATCTGAGGGATTGGATATCTATTTTTTATAGTGACTTTATTTAATGCTTGATAACCAATGCAAAGTCTCCATGTCCCATATTTCTTCTTAGTAAGAATAATCAGGCTACCACATGGTGAAGCATTTTGATGAATGTGTCCTTTTTGGGTCAAATTTTGAATCTGCCTCTTGATTTCATCATTTTCCAAAAGTGACCTCCTATATATTGGCTCATTTGGTAGTTGTGCCCCTAGAATTAAATCAATAGAATTATTTACTTGACAATGCATTGGGACCCCTACTAGTGAATTAAACACATTATAATATTGTTTCAAGATTTCATCCATTTACTTTTGCTTGTTTTCTATTGTGGCCACTTTAGCATGCATATTTAGGATGACTGATTTTGTTTCCTTAGGATGAACCATAAGCAATACAAAAAATATATTTTGAGCAATCAAACGTTTTACATTGTTTAGCACTAATCAAAGAAGCATATTGTTTTGTAAATACCTTTGGTATACGATACTTTCATTCACCAAGTTTGATTATGACACTATGTGGTTTGGAATTATATTCACCATGGCGTTGATACATGTATGGTTTCCCCAACAAGACATAATATAAATCCAAAGGTGCTACATCGCATATTATTTCATCCTTGAATGGTTTTATTGAATATGACAGATGACACTATTTATTTACTTGAATATCTCACCCTTGGCTTACCCATCCCATGGAGTATGGTTGTGGGTGTTTTGTTGTTTTTAGATTATTATTTTTTTACCATTTCCATAGAAATTAGATTCTTATAACTACCATTATCAACAATAAAATGTAAAGTCTTTCCACTGACCCACATTTGTGAATGGAACAATCTCTCTTCATCCTCATGAGGCAATACTTTGTTGCAAGTGTGGTCTACAGGTCTAATTCTATGATCTGATCACCATCCTTTTGCTCAAAAGGGTATGTTGGTAATGATTCAGGCTCAACTTATT
The DNA here is from genome assembly GCA_007115665.2 of Sequoiadendron giganteum. Taxonomy (NCBI): domain Eukaryota; kingdom Viridiplantae; phylum Streptophyta; class Pinopsida; order Cupressales; family Cupressaceae; genus Sequoiadendron; species Sequoiadendron giganteum. The sequence continues at coordinate 429,937,225 of CM021108.1, read as the reverse complement.
CTCCATGTGTCTTTGTCATCAAATTCTTGATGGTTTGATAGTCCTTGGTGTTATGGAATGCACACATGTATTTCAAAAATCATGCTTGTATCTAGTTGCATATTCTTAGAACCCCATGTCTTCTTTGGTGAGTTTGAGGGAAGTTCCTTGACCACCTACTTTCCTGCAAAATTGATGCTACCAAATACAAGACAAGTAATATTTATTCCCTTTTTTCTTGATTTTTTCTTCAAATTTTGTGGCATAGTTGAAAGCAGTCACCAATGTTTCAATGTTCAAAAAATCCATCTTAGTTTGAATATATTTGTGAAATCCACTGTGATACTTCAAAATTCAATGCTTCTTAGAATCTTCAATACCAAGTTTTTCTGAAAGTGCATAGAAAGTATTGGTGTAATCTTGCACAAATTGATCCTTCTTTTATCGGAGAAACTGCCACTGCATATACTTTTATTCATAAGTATTCTCAAGGAAGTATGCTTCTTTGATGTACTCCACAAATTCTCCCCATGTAGGTTTTTTATCAAAGACTACCTCCAATTATTGTCTAATGGGTATTTATCTATCTTCCACCTTGATTTCATGCACTTGTTTCACATGGCTCTCAAATCTGAGGAGAGAAGAATTTATTTTATCCACATATTAGAAATGACTCACAAAGACGTATCATTCCAATTTTAATAACCTATCATCAACAACATTAACATTTATTTTTCCTTCAAAATTTACTTGAACTTTGAAGGAGGCGAGTCCACTAAATGGTTCCTTTGTCCCGCTTGGTTGTTGATTATGGAAGAGACATGTGAATTGATTCATCATCTACTCTTGTTGATTTTACAAAGATTCTTCCACCATTATTTTGATAGGGTCTAATGAATCACCTTGCTCATCTTCCATCTTTAGTCATGTGCATCTTAAAGAAGGATACTCTGATAAGTTTTGTGTTTCCAATCCTAACTTTTGGTAGCCTGACCTTGTGTGATTTGACATTTAGGAACATTTATTCTTTGATATCATTGACATGATCTGTACATAACAACAAACTCAAAAGAGATGTATGTAGCTCTAAAATTGAATTATTTACATTCCAAATAGGAATATGTACAGATAAAGAGGAATTCAGATAGTAAACACATTTTTTGGAATTTGAAATTACAAAACTAAAGCAATAAAACATAAATTTTGTCAAAAAAACATGTATTATTTTCTACCCCAACTTGGCGAGGTCATAACTCCTACTCTAGTGGTCGAAATATGGACTTCTCTACCTTTTCGAGAGGTCTCGAAGAGATATAATTTTATTCCATTAATAAAAATGTTGTGCCTCTTAGCTTAAGTGAACGACGAAATTTTTGAACCCAAATTTCACTTCGAAGACCTCTGAAAATGTGATTTATTAAAATGTAGAAATATTGAAAAAATTGAATTGTTGATATTTTGGAATTTCGCTTGAGCCAACACCTCTAGATAAGCCTTGGACTATTATGGATCATTGAGGATTGAGGGATTAATGGGTTAAGGTATAGGTTCAAGGGATTAGGGTTGAGGGTTTAATGTATAGGGTATAACTTTGAGGTTTGAGGGTATAGGGTTTGAGGGTTTGAGGGTTTAAGGGTTAAGGGTATAGGGTTTAAGGGTTGAGGGTTGAGGGATGGAGGGATTAAAGGTTGAGGGGTTAATGGTTGAGGGTTGAGTATTTAAGGTATAGGGTTTGGGGATTAATGGTTGAGGGTTGAGGTTTGAGGGTTTAAGGGTTGAGGGTTTAGGGGTTGATGGTTTAGGGTTTAAGGGATTAGGGTTGAGGGTTGAGAGATTAGGTGTTGAGGGATTAGGGTTTAAGGGATTAGGGTTGAGGGTTGATGGATTAGGGTTTAAGGGTTGAAGGATTAGAGTTTAAGGTTTGATGGATTATATTTTAAGGGTTAAAGGTTGAATTATTAGGGTTTATGGTATAGTGTCGAGGGTTGAGGGTTTAGGGGTAGGGTTTAGGGTTTAAGGTTTAAGGGTTGAGAGTTGAGGCTTTAGGGATAGGGTTTAGGGTTAAGGGTTAAGGTATTATGGTTTAAGGGTTGATAATTTAAGGGTTTATGGTTTAAGGGTCAAGGATTTAGGGGTTAAGGGTTGAGGGTTGAGGGTTGAGGGTTTAAGGGTTGAGGATTGAGGGTTTAGGGATAGGGATTAGGGTTGAGGGTTGAGGGTTGAGGGTTGAGGATTTAAGGGTTGAAGGTTTAAGGGATTAATTTTTAAGGGTTGAGGGTTTAATGGTTAAGGTTTGATGGACTAGGTTTGATGTTTTAATGTATAGGGTAGTGGGTAGAGGTTTAAGGGTTGAGGGTTAAATGGTTTACTATTGAGGGATTAGGTTTGAGGGTATAATTTATAGGGTAGAGGGTTTATAGTTGAGGGTTGAGGGTTGAGGTTTGAGGGATTAATGGTTTAAGTTATATGGTCGAGGGATTAGGGTTGATGGTTTAATGTATATGATATAGGGTTGAGGTATGAGGGTATAGGGTTTAAGGGTTGAGGGTATAGGGTTTAAGGTTTGAGGGATGGAGAGATTAAGGATTGAGGTTTTAAGGGTTGAGGGTTGAGGGTTTAAGGGTTGATGGATTAGGGGTTTAGGGTTTAGGGTTCAAGGGATTAGGATTGAGGGTTGAGGAATTAGGTTTTAAGGGTTTATGGTTGAGGTTTTAAGGGTTGAGGGTTGAGTGTTGAGTTTTTAGGGATAGGAATAAGGGTTAAGGGTTGATGGTTTAGGGTTTAAGGGTTGAGGGTTTAGGGATATCAATTAGGGTTGATGGTTGAGGGATCAAGGTTAAGGGTTGGGGGTTGAAGTATTAAGTTTTGAGGTATACGGTTGATGATTGTGGGTTGAGGGTTGAGGGTTTAAGGGTTGGGTTGAGGGGGATTAGGGTTGAGGGTTGAGTATTTAAGGTTCAAGGGTTGGGAGTTTTGAGTTTAAGGTATATAGTTGATGGATTAGGGTTAAGGATATAATTTATAGGGTAGAGGGTTGATGGATTAAGGGTTTAAGGTATGCGGTTGAGGGATTAGGGTTGAGGTTTTAATGTATAAGGTTGAGGGTTGAGGGTTGACTATATATGGTTTAATGGTTTAGTGTTTAATGGTTGAGGGTATAGGGTTTAAGGGTTTAGGTTTTAAGAGTTGAGGGTTGAGGATTTAAGGTATTGTGTTAATGGATTAAGGGTTTAGGGTTTAGGGTTTAAGGGTTGAGGGATGAGGGATTAGGGTTTAAGGGTGAAGGTTTGAGGGTTGAGGATTTAAAGGTTGACGATTGGGGGATTAAGGGTTTAAGGTATAGGGTCAAGGGACTATGGTTGAGGTTTTATTGTATAGGGTAGAGGGTATAGGGTTTAAGGGTTGAGGGTCTAGGGTTTAAGGGTTTGAGGTTTCAAGGATTAAGGGTTGATGGTTTAATGGTCGAGGGTTGAGGGATTGGGGTCAAGGATTGAGGATAGAGGGTTGAGGATTTAAGGGTTTAAGGATTGAGGGTATAAGGTTAAGATATTAGGGTTGAGGGTTTAATTTATAGGGTAGAGGTTTTAGGTATTAAGGGTTTAAGGTTTGAGGGTTGAAGATTGAGGGTTAAGGGTTGATGAATTAAGGATTTAAGGATTGAGATATTAATGTATTAAGGTTTTAAGGTATAGGGTTGAGGGATTAGGGTTTAAGGGTTGATATTTGAGTGTTGAGGGATTTGGATTGAGGGTTGACAGTTGACGGTTGACGGATTAAGGGTATATGGTTTTGGGTTTAAGGATTAAGGGTTGAGGGTTGAGGTTTTAGGGATAAGGTTTAGGGTTGAGGGTTAAGGGATTAGGGTTTAAGGGTTGAGGGTCTAAGGTTTTAAGGGTTGAGGTATTAATGTATTAATGGTTTAAGGTATAGGGGTCAAGGGATTATGGTTGAGGGTTTAATGTACAGGGTAGATGCTAGAGGGTTGAGGGATTAGGGTTTTGAGGGATTAGGGTTGAGGGTTGAGGGTTGAGGGTTGAGGGATTAGGGTTTAGGGTTGAGGGTTTAAGGGTATGAGGTTTAAGGGTTGGGGGTTTAAGGGTTGAGGGTTGAGGGTTGAGGATTGAGGTTTGAGGTTGTAGGGTTTAGGGTTTAAGGTTATAGGGTTGAGGGTTGAGATTATAGGGTTTAATTTTTAAGGTATAGGGTTGAGGGTTGAGGTTGTAGAGTATAGGGTATAATGTTTAGGGTTTAGGATTTAAGATATAGGGTTGAGGGTTAATGTACAAACTTGAGTGTATAAGGAATTTTGGTTAAACTTCATATCACACACAAAAAAAGCAACTTATACGACTTATAAGGTATCATAATTGATTGAAGAAAGTTCCTACTTCACACCCCAACAAGATAGGTCATTCTAAGCTACATTGCATTACTGATTTCTCTTAAGAGACCAAAGTGAAAAAGGGTAGTAAAATTTGATGAGTTGTTACTCAAAAACCATAACACTTATAAAAATTCAATATAAAGGTACAAGATCATGTAGGGCCCCTCTAAAATAACCTCTCTTAATTTTTTCATAGCTCTGATCCATTTTCCCATGGTGACAAATTTTTAGTCAATAGAAAAAGCATCAATTGCATGCATTAAAAAGTTGCAAGGTGGTGTAATTTTTATTCTATTCATCATGAAAACAAACTAATAGTTCCAACACATCCAAATGCGTAGGTTTATGTTAGGCAAGGTCATATTTCACACCCCAACATTTTGAAACATTTCGAGCTACATTGCACCCATGATTTCTCTTAAAAGACCAAAGTGCAAAAGGGTAGAAAACTTAAACGGGTTGTTACTCAAAAATCATGGCACTTAGAAACATTTTTTCTAAAGGTATAGGATCACAAAGGTATCCTCTATAATAAATTCTCTCATTTTTTCATATATTTGATATATTTTCCCGTGGTGACATGCTTTCAATTGATGGAAAAAGCATCAAATGCATGTAGTGTAAACTTACAAGGTGGTGTAATTTTTATTTTGTTCATTGTGTGATCAAATCGATAGTTCCAACACATATAGATGGGTAGGTTTACATTAGAAAAGGTCCTATTTCACACCCTAGCATGTTAGAACATTCCAAGCTACATTGCATCGATGATTTCTCTTAAGAAACCAAAGTGCAAAAGGGTAGAAAACTTTGACGACTTGTTACTCAAAAACTGTGGCACTTGGAAACATTTTGTGTAAAGGTACATGATAATTTAGGGCCCCTCTGGGCGGGTGCATGGAAATGGGTAGCAATTTCGTGAACACCCTAAAAAAAAAAAGTTGAAAAGCATAACGCGAGCGCGTTGTTATGGCTTTCGTTAAACCTAGGCAAGTTCCCTTCGGCCACAAATACAAAGACATAATGCGAGCGCATTATAACGCGCTTGTGTTATCTTCTGTTAAAAGAAAAAAAACAAATGCAAATCTCTCATTTGCATTTTGACTAGTTTTTTTGCTCCACCTGCGGCCAAAAACCCCAAATATCGCGCTCGCGTTCTAGGAGAAGAATTTCTTCACCAAGAATCTAAATTTCTTCACAATGATGGTGCCACAATGAGGAGGAGTTGTAAGAGGTAAGGATTCTATGCTTTTTATTTTGAATTTGTTAGTTTTAGGTTGAATTTGATATCTATTTGTTTGAATTTTTAGGAGATGCAAATCAACCTGCAAACCCTCAAAATCCTCAACAGGAGGACCAACCAAATCCTCAAGATCAAAATCAACCACAACATCAACCTCCTCCACCAATCACTCAACCCCCTCCTGACACTCAACAAAATTTAATTAGTGAAATTGAGAACAAAAAAAAACAAATTGAGGATTTAATCAATAGGTTGAGTGATCCAAATGGTTCAACTGTAGAAAGAATGACCCTAGCAAATTCATTGAAAGATATGTTAAAAAATGTAGATTCAATTAGCAAACAAATAACTGGATGGGAAGATAGGAGGCAGGCACCTAGGGAGTATTATGCAAAAAAACTATCATACAAGGATGTGAAAGATTTAAAAATAACAAAAGGTGATTTGTGTTCATTATTCGCAGACCCACGCACAAATCAAAATCTTACCCTCAATGCGAAGAGGTTTCCTATCCATTGGTGCCACCACCAACAAATGAAGGAGTGGTTTTATGATAGGTGGTACATGGTCTTCGATTACCCACCGTGCAACAATTGCGAGGTCCCTCAATATTTCCTTAGGAAACTATATAGTGAGTTCATATTGAACAAAATCCCAAATTATTTTTATATGAGGGATTTTCAGGGGAGAGGTGGGGGGTCAGCTCAGGATAGACCTGGTGCACAGCCAAATCCTATGCGGCAAGGTAGATGAGCTCTCGCTAGGCTACCTCATGAGCACATTGTTATGCCTTCCATCATGAAGGAAAGTGCTGACGTAGAGACATTGCAGGCAATCAACACTTTGACCCAGACTGTCATCCATCATACTAGCCCAATTCTACAGCGCCATCCAGGGGAGTCCTCTAGTGGTGGTCTTCGAACACATGTATGTCAATCTTGCAGGGCTACTTGTTCACATGACCACACCGACCCTCAAGAGACTGGTATGCAGGATTCGTCTGCAGCTATGGAGATGGAGAGGGCAGCTGATATTTTGCATGAGGCATATGGCATTGATAGTTAGGTAAAAGTTAGTGCATGTGTTCATTGAATTTAATTTATTAAATTTCAATTTTGAAATGCAAGATTAACTAAAAATGTTTTATGATTTTAATAAAATTGCAGGGTCACAATGCTGAGACTGGATACACTGCCCCCCCCACCAACCTATTTTTGTAGTACACCTATCGCTAGGGTATGTAACTAGTAAATAATTATAATTTTATTGCATATTAATGGCATTGTTTTACGAATGGTAATTTAATATGCAATTTTGGATGTTGAGCAAACTAATATTGGAGGTTTTGATGGAACACTTCCCAATGGCGGTGGATTTACTCAAACCTTCACGCAGGTAATAGAATAAAGAGTTTAACTAATGAATCAATTACTTAATAGATTTGTGTAGTTTATGCATGCACATCGTTGATTACATTGAATAATTTGTTGTGAGACAATACACCTCCGAATGTGATGAGGGCAATGGAAATTGGTGTGACATCTGCTATACAATCATCGATGGCTCTGATAGAAGAGGTGTGAGGCAAATTAGTAAATTTTAATTTACATTTGTTGTTATAGATGTTAGTTAGTGAGAAATCAAACCATTATTGATTCACGTAGTTTTTGTCTATTTGCATGGTTTATACAGGGCTTGAGCATGCCTAAGCATGGGCATGAGGATATTTCTCTCGTAGAAAGAGATCGTGAGATGGCTGTAAGTGATTATTTTGTCAAATATATCATTTTTTATAATGTAATTTCTATATATTCATGTCTTTACTTCTTATTGTAACAGTTAAAACTTCACCATGAACTAAACCCTAGGAGGAGTAGCAGGAGCACTCCACGAGTGCAGCAAAAATGAGTGATAGACATATTGCCATCTGAACAAAAGGGAAAGGGAAAGATTTTATTTTCTGGGCATGGAGAGCAATGACTTTTGATTCTAGAGTCCTTTATTATATGCCTACATGGCACTTTTGTACATATTTTTTATTGGACATATTTGGCATTGTATGCATAGATGGCATTCTCGTAAGCCTACATGGCTATTTTGTACATATATTTCATACTTATACCGACATATATTTATGTATTCCTACATGGCTATTTGGTTAATAAAAATATCTTTTTTCGATGCCTGTGCATATTTGCATTCTAAATTGATGGTTCAATAGATATGAGTTGCGTATATTTCAAGTGTATACTTTACAACTTATGTGTATACTTTGTGACTTACATGCATTTGAGTGTATACTTTTTGTCTTACATGTTTTCATGCATATACCTTGTATTCGTGCATACACTTTGTTTTAATTTGTGTATACTATGTATTCGTGTGTATACATTTTGAGGCTTACATGTTTATGAGTACTTGTAGTTCCCTTATTGACATGTACATGTTTGACTTATTCACGTGTATAATTATTAATTGGTTAGCCCTAGCATTGATCTATGTCATCCTCAATGCATGATCCTTGAGATGGAGTAAGTACACCCTCAAGGTCAAAAGGAGTTTCACATGCATTCTTCATAGGCTCATTTTGGTAGTGAAACCAAAAACCTCTTGCATCATTGAAACAAAAAAAATTCCTTTATAGTAGGTCTGAAGCCATTATCATTCTTGACTAGCACACACATGACTGAGATACATGTGCCTACACTCCCATACTCTTGATTGGCACAAACCAATGCATTTAGCAACTCTCCTTGCTGCTGTCCTCTCCAAGCTACTAGCCAGAATGCACTTGCACTCACCTAGTGCTTGATGATTTCATCACCTTCCCTACAAAACAAGACCCCAAAACCTATATGTACAATATTTACACAATCCCCAACTTGATTCCAAGTGGCCAAGAGAGGAAAGCCACGGGAAGTCAAGTGAGACTCACTATTCAAAAAATTGGCCTGAACCGACAAAGAGACCAAGAACACCAAAAACTTGCAAAAAGATAGCCAGTCGGTTTAGATGAACAATCTAATGCTACAAAAGGTAATTAAGTGACACAAATGGAAGACTCAAAGCATCAGATAAGTCCTTTCAATCCATTCTTTACTGGATGAAGGCTCAAAAATAGAAATTCAATGAAATTTCCACTCTTCCAATCACAAAAATGTACTCTCCAAGTCTCAATTCATGAAAAAAATCCTCCAACTCAGGTATTAGGGTTTTTATGACCTTATATACCTTTCTCCCATGTGCTAGGACCCTTGGGTTAGGCTTAGAGCATCATTAATGCCATTTTCCAACTTTTAGGACAAATAGCCAAGGAAATATTGCTCAAAATGCTCACAGTGTCCAAGACTTACCCAAACCGCAAGCCCCTAACAAACCTATTTCCAATTCACTCATCAAAAACACTCTTGAGACTTTACATCATAGTCCTTATTCCCTTGGTGGTTGGCTAGAACCACCTACAAGCCAAAATTGCAAAGATCTCTCCAAAAGACCTTAAGGTGCTCCTGCACCATTCTCCCCCCTACAACAAAGAAGTTAAGGAACCTATGGTGTCAAGAGATCCTCACTAATTCCATGCTTCTTAAAGTCACTTTCTACTATCCAAGTAGCCTCTTACTCTAGTTGATATCTCCACTTCACTAGGTGCTCCATGTATGTCTTTTGCCTAGTCTTCTTCTTCATCCTTGAGTCTAGAATCTTGTCCACTTGTGGTCTGATCTGATCAGATACCTTGAGTTCATCCACATCCTTACTCACCTTAGCACTATATTTTTCCTCATCCATTTTTGTTCCTTTATACTTCAACAAGTCCTTCACATTGAAGATAAGCGAAATGGACATCTGCTTGGGTAACTCCACCTTGTATGCATTAGATCCATACTTAGCCAACACTTTGCATGGCCCTATCCTTTTCATCTATAGCATTACTAACCACTCATATAACCCCTCTATGGTTTTAAAAGCTGACTTCCATTCATCTCCCTCTTTCATCCTAATTTGATAGTAGCCACTTTTTAAATCAATCTTGGAGTAGTACTTAGCACCCCCTAAATAGTCCATTAAGTCTTCTATCCTAGGAATAGGAAACCTATATCTAATGGTTATCCTATTTATGGCCCTAGAATCAGTACACATTCTCCACTTATCTCCCTTCTTAGGTGCCAACACCACTGGAACAACACATGGGCTTATGGTTTTCCTGATCAACCCTTGGTCCAAAAGTTCTTGATCTTGCCTTGCTATCTCCTTGTTCTGCTCTAGTGTTATTTTGTATGCATACTTGTTATGCAATGTTGCTCCTGGTACAAAGTCAATTTGATGAATAATTTCCCTCTTACGTGGTAGTGTAGCTGGTGTGCCTTCACAAATGATATCCCTGAATTGATCCAATAGTTGCTTCACCTCTGTTGTCATAGGTAGCCGACTAGGTGACTCCTCCTCCTTTGGCTTCAACATGATTGCATAGACAACTCCTTCTTCCTCCATCATGTCTCTTAGGAATTCCTTTCCACTCATCAAAAGTACAGTGGATTCTGCCTTTTCCACTGTGCCTTCTTGGGGAAAAAACTTCGTGGTGAAGCGCTTGAGCTGGAGTATACTGGAATGGGTGACCTCCTAGGAAGGCCTAGTGCCTCACCTCTATGAGCATCACTTAGATGCAATGAGTGTTAAGTGGGCCATTCAATATCATTTCAAATTTGTTGCGTTAAGCAACTTACAAATTTGTAACTTAAGACTCCTCCAACCTAAGGGATCGATCCGGTGGAACATAGCTCAGAGCGATTCCACGTGTTTCAGTGCAAAAGATGACCATGCCTAGTGTAAACATACCTATTTGGATGTGTTGGAATAGTCTGCTTGGTAACACAAGTTGCATAATGAAAGTTACACCACTCTGCAACTTTCCACTGCTTGCATTTGATGCTTTTTCCATCAAGTGAAAATCCACCACCACTGGAAAACCACTCTGAGATAGCCAAAACCAAGAGAGGTTTTTGTAGATAGGATCAACACAATCCTATAGGATCAAATGAGAATTTTCTAAGCTTCACGACATCTGAGTAATAGCATGCTGAAGTTTGCAGCCATTTTGCACTTTGGACCCTTAAGGGATCGATCCCGTGGAACATAGCTCATAGTGATTCCACGTGTTTTGGTACAAAAGATGAATGTTCTTAGCATAAAAATACCTATTCGGACGTGTTGGAATAGTCCGTTTGGTCACATGAGTTGCAAAGCAAAAGTTGCACCACTTTGCACTGCTTGAATTTGACACCTTTTCCATCAAGTGAAAATCCACCACCATGAGAAAACCACTTCAAAATAGCCAAAATCGAGAGAGGTTTTTCTAGAGGAGCTCAATGCCTTTCTGTAGGATCAGATGAGAAGTTTCTAAGTGTCATGGTATCCGAGTACTAGCATGCTGAAGTTTGCAACCATTTTGCACTTTGGACCCTTAAGGGATCGATTCAGTGGAACATAGCTCGGAGTGATTACACGTGTTTCAGTGTGAAAGAGGACCATGCCTAGCATAAAATTACCTATTTGGATGTTTAGGAACAGTCCGCTTGGTCACACAAGTTGCAGAGCGAAAGTTGCACCACTTTGCAACTTTGCACTCATTGAATTTGACACTTTTTCCATCAAGTGAAAATCCGCCGCCATGATAAAACCACTCCAAGATAGCCAAAATCGAGAGAGGTTTTTCTAGAGGGGCCCAATATCTTTCTATAGGATCAAATGAGAAGTTTCTAAGTGTTATGGTATCCGAGTACTAGCATGCTAAAATTTGCAACCATTTTGCACTTTGGACCCTTAAGGGATCGATCTAGTGGAACATAGCTCGAAGCGATTCCACATGTTTCAGTGTGAAAGAGGACCCTGCCTAGCATAAAAATACCTATTTAGACATGTTGGAATAGTCCGCTTGGTCACACGAGTTGCAGAGCGAAAGTTGCACCACTTTGCAACTTTGCACTGCTTGAATTTGACACCTTTTCCATCAAGTGAAAATCCGCCGCCATGAGGAAACCACTCCAAGATAGCCAAAACCGAGAGAGTTTTTTCTAGAGGGGCCCAATGCCTTTCAGTAGGATCAGATGAGAATTTTCTAAGTGTCATGGTATCCGATTACTAGCATGCTGAAGTTTGTAGCCATTTTTCACTTTGGACCCTTAAGGGATCGATCTGGTGGAACATAGCTCGGAGCGATTCCATGTGTTTCGGTGTGAAAGAGGATCATGCCTAGTGTAAAAATACCTATTCAAATGTGTTGGAACAGTCTGCTTGGTCACACGAGTTGCAGAGAGAAAGTTGCACCACTTTGCAATTTTGCACTGCTTGAATTTGACACCTTTCCCATCAAGTGAAAATCCACCGCCATGAGGAAACCACTCCAAGATAGCCAAAATCGAGAGAGTTTTTTCTAGAGGGGCCCAATGCCTTTCAGTAGGATCAGACGAGAAGTTTCTAAGTGTCATGGTATCCGATTACTAGCATGCTGAAGTTTGCAGCCATTTTGCACTTTGGACCCTTAAGGGATCTATCTGGTGGAACATAGCTCGGAGTGATTCCACGTGTTTCAGTGTGAAAGAGGACCATGCCTAGCGTAAAAATACCTATTTAGACATGTTGGAATAGTCTGCTTGGTCACACGAGTTGCAGAGTGAATCCAAGTACTAGCATGTTGAAGTTTGCAACCATTTTGCACTTTGGTCCCTTAAGGGATCGATCTGGTGGAACATAGCTCAGAGCGATTCCACGTGTTTCAGTGTGAAAGAGGACCATTTGTAGCATAAAAATACCTATTCAGACATGTTGGAACAGTTCGCTTGGTCACACGAGTTGTAGAGCGAAAGTTGCACCACTTTGCAACTTTGCATTGCTTGAATTTGACACCTTTTCCATCAAGTGAAAATCCACTGCCATGAGAAAACCACTCCAAGATAGCCAAAACCAAGAGAGGTTTTTCTAGAGGGGCCCAACGCCTTTCTGTAGGATTAGATGAGAAGTTTATAAGTATCACGGTATCTGAGTACTAGCATGCTGAAGTTTGCAGTCATTTTGCAATTTGGACCCTTAAGGGATCGATCTGATGGAACATAGCTCGGAGTGATTCCACGAGTTTCAATGCAAAATAGGATAGTACCTAGCGTAAACATACCTATTTGAATGTGTTGGAACTGTCCGCTTGGTCACACGAGTTGCAGAACAAAAGTTGCACCACTTTGCAACTTTGCACTGCTTGAATTTGACACCTTTTCTATCAAGTGAAAATCCGTCACCATGAGAAAACCACTCCAAGATAGCCAAAACCGAGAGAGGTTTTTTTAGAGGGGCCCAACACCTTTCATTAAGATTAGATGAGAAGTTTCTAAGTGTCACGGTATCCGAGTAATAGCATGCTAAAGTTTGCAGCTATTTTGCACTTTGGACCCTTAAGGGATCGATCCGATGGAACATAGCTCAGAGCGATTATACATGTTTCAGTGCTAAAAGAGACCATTCCTAGCGTAAAAATACCTATTTGGACATGTTGGAACAATCCGCTTGGTCACACGAGTTGCAGATAAATGTGTACAAATTGTTTACATGACCTTTATATGACCTTTTTCACATTGTTTACATTTCAAAATTCAAAGTTTGCAAATTTTCCTACTCAAGGCATTTACAGAACAAGGTGCTACTACACCAAACATGAACTTCAACCTTACAATATTTGAGTATATCTCATTACGTAATTAAATCTTATTAAAATGCCTTTGGCACTTCATTCTCTCAGATCTTTTACAATGTCACTCATACATTCAAGATTCTCTTTAAATGTCTACATCATAGGTACTCATCACGAGGTTAACTTCAAATGAGTAACTTGAGATTCCCTCACTAAGCTTCACATGCTCTCTTACAATGGCTTGAAATAAAAATTAAGATTTGTCAAAATCATCAAAATAAGTATGTTGCATTGCTTTTTTGGCTGAGATTTTCTTTTCAATGGCTCTTAAATCAGCATTTTCTGCAACGAATGATCAATCAACCCTTAGCAGTTTACTTACAAATATGCAGAGTAAAAGAGAAAAATAAGGAGCATCCAAAATGGAAATGAAATGAAAATAGATGGAAGGCACTTATAGATGTTGCATGTAGGCATCAAAATAAGGATGTTGCATTGCTTTTCTGGTTGACATTCTCTTGGATGACTCATATATCTGCATTTTTTGCAAGGGGACACCAATCACTATAAAAGAAGATGATAGCATTGGCATCAAAAAAATTAATGTGCATACATGTATAAATTAATAAGAACCAATGTGCATATACTTACAAATTAATCCAATGAACCATCCGGGTCTGCTCTACATTTATTGTGTCACGTATTGCCTCATGGTCAGACTCACGGACCTTCCATAACATCTTATTCAAAGGTCTACCCCCATATTTTGTCAAATGAACATTGGATGCCATGACAAGGTTTGAGTAATGAAGAATCTTATGATGCATGTCAAAGTCCTAAAATAGCCAATGTTTAACACTTGAATGCAGGTACCTTCTAAGCCATGTTCCAGTAACCACAACTGAACCTGTAGGGTATTCGATGTTTCTCCATCTATAACTAGGGCCTCCAATTTCTATTTTGTCTCAACACAATGACACAAGTAATAGTCTATTCCCTCTTCATCATCTTCATCTGCAATAACTGCATAAACATGCCCTGCATTGATATGTGCAAAAAATCTCTTGAAATTTGTCAACATTACGAGTACAATACAAAGTAAGATCTAACGATATGAAATTTCAACAACTAAGAAAGTAGATATATCACCTAATTGAACTAGATCTTATATGTGGTTAAAGTCCACCGATGAGTCTATCTGTGTCAGTTCCAATTCCGTCAGAGGGTGATATGTGTGAAGTGGGCTAAGATAACTTGTGAACCATTTGTCAACCCACTCCCCTAACTCACAATCATTCCAATCTTGCATTGTACATGAAGAACAAAAGCATGCCATCTTTCGTGTATCGATACTCCATGAACCTGTATTTGAGCTAAGGAAAGAGTGTACCTCACTCAATCCTATTAGTGCACAATAGTCTTCATATGGTGCAATTTTAGTATCATCCATCAACCAAAAAAATCTATGAACTGAAGACGTACGTTCATTACCTGGACCCATCAAAGCATTACACCATTCGACGATTGATTTTGCATCTATCAGCTTTGCACTATCTTTTTACTTTAACTCTTCACGTGTTAATGCTCTTTTCACACATGCTCCTGCACCATCATGCTCCCCCTTTCCATGTCTAGCCTCACAAAAGTTCCACATATGTTGAACACTTGTAATGACATGCATCCTGCACAACCAGTAGAACATGCGCGAGTTCTTGAACTGTGCTGTACAGTTATCTGACCATATTATATGTTGATCGTATTCTATGCCCCTCTAAGCCAAACCACTGTAGAACATCTAGAAGCAACCTTGCACAAACTCTAGAGAATGTGTGCGATCATCACTAATGTAAAAGTGGTACTCCCTCAATACCTTCCTTTGCTCATCTGTACTATCAGACGCATGAATGAATGCTATGTGCACAGATATCAAAACTTGTGTGGAGTTGTAATACTGTGACTGCACCTCATGTTGTGGCTGTAGAGTGTAATTCTCTGCAAAGTCAACCACATATACTATGCTTCGAACTAGAAAGGTGTCCTTGCATAGCTTGAACTGCGTGTCCAACCATCGGGCTCTATGGGTATGCATTGCATACTTAGACAGTATACTGTCACAAAATGTGGTCATAAATTTGTACACTAGAATCTTCTCAATAACCAAATCACACCTTTCTGCTTGAGACCCATCTTTTGTAGCATATGCCACTATTTTATACTTCCCGAACTCTACTAGTTTTTGGCCCACCTCATATGTGCTTTCCATATGTTGACATACTGGCATACGCTAGAAGCCACCGCAATGCTCGCATGAACCATCCAAGCATGTTGTCCTATAGCATATCTGGAAATCCTCTATTTCAAATAAGTTTTTTGATAATAACTCTCTTGAAGATTTTGGTGGGGTTTCTATGCCACAATCCTGCAAAACATCATTAGTATGCAAATCTAAACATATAGAACGATAAACATCGTAATGGTTAGAAAATTCAATATGTAGTCTACAACAACAAGTAGTGTGTGTGTGATTTATCTTGACATAAAAAGGTTTAAGTAGTTCAAAAAATCTTTGAGAAATACTAATTTGAGGATAATCATTTTCAAATTTCCAAAAAAATTGGGTTTGAGTCATATCCAAAAAATGCTTTGGATGTGGCTCACGATTCCGACTACCGATTCTCCTTCTTACCACATCCCTTTGATTCGGAGATGGCCTTGTGTTATTCTTCCGATACTCTTCAATTAGTGTTCTCAAGGCTTTGACAGCTTTTTTATCTTTTCGTGATAGTCTCCTCGAGAATTCCCATAATTCATTTGTATCATTGCCCTCAATTCTTTGCCGCATTTGAATGGCTCTTGATAAAGTCTTTCTACTAATTCCCATATTTTCACTAGTATTTTTAATTAGGTGAGCTCTCTTTGTTTGACAACTTACCAAAGTCAATGTAGTGACACGTCGGGTGACATTACTATCCTTTGAGCGTGAGGTCTTACCCACACTCTCATAAGCATCCATTAGATTCTTCACAATAGTTTCTTCACTCGATACATTCGATGTTCTCAACCCAAGAGTCTTCATGATGTTCCTATACTTTACACCCCGCATCATTTCAACAAATAGTTGACATCTTGCAGTCTCATTTAGCCTTTCAGAGAATCGTTCCCAAATCTTATCAGCATATCTTCTACAAGTGCGTGTTGAAATCTTACCTTCCATGTGCTGCAAAATATCATCATCAATATTAATCAAATACTTAGGCTTTCTACGCAAAATTCTTGGTGGTGTTCTCCTAGGTACATACATCTCAACATTAGGAATTTCATCAATATTTAATTGAGGTGGGCTAGATTGCATACCTTCGATCGAGGGTGGAGAAGAATACATACCTTGAGGTTCACATGGGAATGATGGCATATCTTCTTCGTCAATTTCGAGTGATGATGTACTCTCAACTTGAAATGTGTTGGATGGTGTCCAACAATATTCACTTGCGGTAAATGGTGTCCCTCCATATTCACTTGCAGTAGATGGTATCCATCCATATTCACTTGTGCTAGATGGTGCCCCTCCATATTCGCTTGTGCTTAATGGTCTACCTTCATATTCACTTGTCATAGAGGGTGTGTCTCCAACTACGGTATTTGAATCTATCTTACGACGATGCTTTCGCATTGTTGCCTTTTGTGTTGCCAATTCCTGTTCTCTTTTTGATGGTTGAGGTTCCTCTACAATCGGGTTGTTTTCATCAATCATTTCCAATTTCTTCTTTTCACGATATGCCACAACCCAAACTCTCTCCTTTTCTTTCAAGGTTTCGTTCTCTTCGTCTGTTAGTTTCCTCTTTGTCTTTTTCTCTAGCATGGCGGATAATTTTATCTGTACCATGGTAATGAGATGAATATTAGTTCCTAAAAAATGTATCCATTCAAGATAATTGAAAAATATATGTCATTGAAGGCTTCATTTATGTGTGAGTTAAGGCAAACTTAGGGTAGTCTAGAGCCTTGAAGTTTGGAGAAGCCTGAATGATGAAATTAGGCAAATTAGTCCATGTAGACATGGCAATTTGTCCTAAAAGTGGGAAAAGGGCATTAATGATGCTCTAAGCCTACCGAAGGGTCCTAGCACATGGGAGAAAGGTATATAAGGTCAGAAAAACCCTAATTGAGCATGTGGGAAATCTATTGTATGATTTGGAGTTTTGGAAGGGGAATTTATGAGTTGGAAGAGTGCAAATTTCATTGAATGACTGTTTTTGTGCCTTCATCTAGTCAAAAATGGATTCAAAGGACATGTATAATGGTTTGATTCTTTCAATTGTGTCACTTAATTACTGTGTGAAGCATTATATTAACCATTTAGTTCAATTGCTTTTTGTTTTGCAAGTTTTTAGAGTTTTTGGTCTCATAGCTAGTTAAAGCCAGTTTTTGGAAATAATGATCCCCACTTGAATTCCCATGGATAGGCTACCATGGCCACTTGTAATCAAGTAGGGTACTATTTTTATTTTTTACATATGGTGTGTGGTGTCTTGGTTTGCAGGGGAGATGGTGAATTCATCAAGAACTAGGCGAGTGCGAGTGCATTCTGGCTAGTGGCTTGCAGAGGACAACAGTAAATAAAGTTGCTAAATGGACTAGTTTGTGCCAATAAAGAGCAAGAGAGTGTGGTAACATGTATTCCAGACATGTTTTTGCAAGGAGGAGAGTTGAGGAGGTCATTGAAGCCCTCAAAGTTTGAAAAAGGAGCTAGAACCCTAGAAACCCTTGAAAATAGGGGGTATGAGGACAATCCTATGTACGAATGCCAAAGGGACTAAACATATGGTAAATCTTGAAGCCTATGGTACCACTAGAAAGAATCTATAAAAATATTTTGGGATTGTTAAGACCATTTTTGAGAAAAGCCAAGAAAACAGGTTCTAGGAGGCTTAATTGGGCAAAAGGCTACAAGGCCTATAATTGGGTTTTTCAAGAAAGCGATGGGTAGAAGGTGAAATAATCCTATGAGATGGATCAGTGAGGATTCAAATCAACATGGGGATATTGATAATACCCTTTCCTAGCCCCTGGAGTGGTTAGGACACTTTGGGTCAGTGTGGAGCCCACGAAAGCTTACTGGTGAATTGAGAGCAATGGTGAAGAATTTGAAATTGGTGGAGAGTCTTATAAGGTGAGAGGGGTTTAGGAGGGATCCCTGAGTAGGGTAGGGAGGAATACCCTAGGAAGACCAGAGAATAGGTCTTGGGAAGAGCAAGATTTCTCTTGAAAGATAAGACTCCCCATCAATTGTTGAAGGAGTGGTATATGTAATGAACTTTTAACCTTGTGCAGGGTATTTTGAAGATGTTTGATGCTTTGGAATGGTTTGGGAAGGCCCGAGTATAGGATTTTCTATAAACCCTCCCTCTTTGCTTTGAAAAATGGGGGTTTTTGTATTGGAAGCCTAGTTGAGTGGGTAAGGTCCTAAGACCTAGAAATTATCTTGTTTTGACACCTAGAACTAAACAATTTGTGAATGACATAATCATTGGTTGATGTTTTGAGGAACCTAGTTGATTGTAATAAGTTATTTTCAAGATTTTTGAAGGTGTTTTGAAGGTCCTTAAGGAATTCGAAACTCTTAATGCTAATTTTAGTATACGAATCAAATGTTTTGTGAAGGGAAATATAGCTGAATAAGTGTGTCAAGAAAGGTGCTGATTTCTTCCTTTGTACTACATCAGTTTGTGCAGAGGTATTGGAAGGTGTTTGGACCCTTCAAATGAATGGGAGAGGCTTGGAGTTGTCTTAAAGGATGAATTTTGGTGAATTTTTTTGAATTTCTATAATTGGCAAGTGTAAGATGGTAATTGGCAAGTGTAAATAATTGTGTATATAATTTGGTAATTTAAAATGTGCATTGACAACCTAAGGTTATAACGACAAACAAAAAATGAAAGCAATCCATAATAGAATGAAAGAAAATTTGTAAGGACTTCACATACCTTAAAAACTAGACTTTCAAATGGAGGAGTTCAACCCAATTATGTAACCTTAGCTTCTTCTTTCTTCACACTCCACAACAATTTGACTTGTTCAAAAGCTTGTTCCCTTCCACACTTCAATTGTATATCAGTTTTCAATGGAATTCAAACTTCACTTGATATTATATGTCTTTCAATGTGGAAACTCTACTATTTCATGCAAAGGTGGTAAAAAGATCATGGAAAAGGTGATGGAATGTGAAAAAGATGCTTGCACACTTCACAACATCATCAAAAAGATATTTTTTGTCGGAGCACGTGCAGAACTAGGGGAATATGCAAATTGTGGGCCTTCAAATCATGGGTATATAGATTTTTTTACTGTTTTAGTGGACTAAAAAATGTGCTTGCGTTATAACGCGAGCGCGCTATGTGAAATTTCGTTTTCTTAGTGTATTTTTTAGAGTATAGGAGTTTTTGAGATAGTGGGAGTGAGACAGGGGGAGAGTGGAAGATAGAAAGGGAGGGAGAAGGAGAGAGTGGGAGAAAGAGAGAGGGAGAGAGTGGGAGATAGAGTGGAGGGAGAGAGGGGGAGATTGGGAGAAAGAGAGTGGGAGAGAGTGGGAGATAGAGTGGGAGGGAGAGAGGGGAGAGTGGGAGATAGAGAGAGAGGGAGAGAGGGGGAGAGTGGAAGAAAGAGAAGCTGAGATAGAGGTGGGAGGAGGGAGAGGGAGAG
>CM021108.1:429614343-429914968 GCA_007115665.2 Sequoiadendron giganteum | reverse complement strand
AACCCTAATCCCTCAACCCCTATACCCTCTTAATCCTTGAACCCTCAACCCTTAGCCATTAAAGCCTAATCCCTCAACCCCTATACCCTATTAATCCCTCAACCCTCAACCCTCAACCCTTAAACTTTAATCCCTCAACCCCTATACCCTCTGAATCACTCAACCCTCAACCCTTAAACCCTAATCCCTCAATTCCTATAACCTCTACTCTATAACCTATTAATCCCTCATCCCTAAACCCTAAACCCTTAAACCCTAACCCATAAACTCTCTACCCTCTATCGCCAATCCTATACCCTCTACCCTCAACCCTAATCCCCCAACCCTCAAACCCATTTAGTAAACTCTCTACCCTAATCCCTCAACCCTCTTGACCCTTAAAACCTCAACTCTTAAACCCTTAAACACTCAACCCTAAACCCTCGACCCTCAACCCTAACCCCTTAAACCCTAAACTGTTAAACCCTTTACCCTCTACCCTCTAACCTCTACCATCAACCCAATACTCTCTACCCTAAACCCTAATCCCTCAACCCTTAATATCTCAACCCCTATAACCTCTACCCTATATATTGGACCCTCAACCCTAATCCCTCGACCCTATACCTTAAACCCTCAATCTTCAACCCTATACCCTTAAACCCTCTACACTTTACCCTATATATTAAACACTCAACCCTCAATTCTCAACCCTCAACCCTTAATCGCTCAACCCTCAATCCTTAAACCCTGAACCCTCTACCACTTACATTGGACCCTGAACCTAATCCTTCAACCATATACCCTCAAAACTATACCCTAAACCCTCTACCCTCAACCAAGTAAACCCTTAACCCTAAACCCTTAACCCCAAACCCTTCAACCCTAAATGCTTAAACCTTAAACCTTCTACCCTATACCCTCAACCAAATACCCTCTACCATCAAACCTATTCCATCAACCCTCAAACCTTAAACCCTAATACCCTAGAAACCATCAACCCTATAGGTCCTCCATCCTAATCCCTATATACCCTCAACCCCTATCACTTTCTCTCTATCTATACCTCTCACCTCTCCCTCCTTCCCTCCCTCCCACCCTCTCTAATTGTCTCTATCTACCGTCTCCCTCTTTCTACGTACCTCTCATTCAATCAATCCATACCACCCTCTCTCACTCCCTCTCTCTCACACTCCCTCTCACTACCTATCTCTCAAGTCTCTCCCTCTCACCCCCCTCACACTCTCAAGTCTCTCCCTCTCACACTCTCAAGTCTCTCCCTTTCCCACCCTACCTACATAACCCTCTCTCTCTCTCTCTCTCTCTCTCTCTCCCTCTTGCCTCAATTCTCTCTCTCCACCACCTCTCTCTCTCTCCTCCCTCTATCCCTCCCACCCCCCTCTCTCTCTCTCCCTCCCTCTATCCCTCCCACCCTACCTAGCTAATTCCCCCTCAATCCAACCCCTTCTCTGCCACTCCCTCTCTAACTCTCACTTTGACCCCCTCTCCATCTCTCTAGACTCTCTCTAAATTCTCCCTTCATCTAAAGACATACATAAATGCATACATACAAGCATAATACATTTGCACATATAAACTTACATCCATACAAGCATACATACATAAATGTACATAAAAATATATCAACATACATTAATATATAAGCATTTAACATAAAGTAAGACATAAGATGAGTGTGTTATAATGCACTCGTGTTATGTGCTAGTAGACATGTTCCCCGCAGAAGCAAAAACCATGTCAAAAGTGAGATATAATGCGCTCTCGTTATAACGCGCTCTTCTTATAATGTGCTCTCGTTATAGAGCGCTCGTGTTATATCTTGCTTTGAGAATTACCAAACTTTAAGCTTGGTATTGCCTTGGAATTCCAACCCAAAGGTTTGAAGGGCATTCCCAATGACTAGAGATGTGTTTTTAAAAAATCCACCATATTTCTCATAATCGAGTTCGTGCTCACCGTCAGGATTGCACATGGTTCAATATCAAAAAAATCAAGCACATGGGTAATGTTGGGTTATCTCTTAGCTATCCAACGATGTAATTTTTTTCACTTTTTGAAAATGTTAAGTCTTTCATCCATAATATATTTTATCTATATGTCTTTTTTTTTGCCAAAAAGCAACGTTTGGTATTTTTTTCGTTATAAATTAAGCGTTCATCAATTTTTCAAATAAATTACATTTTTAGAAACTAGACTGCATTCTACAAATTTAAAAAATTAAAAGAAAAATAAATCAATTAGTTTCCAAAATTTGTAGGGGTAGCACGGCCAAAATTCTATTTTCAGGATATGTCCACTTTGCAAATTAGTAAAAAATCAAATATTCATTAAAAAATTATCAGAAAAATCGTGCATCAACTACATACTGTTAGCTAACTTGTGACTGTTGCGATTTTAAAAATACTAAAAAAAAGTTCATCGTACAAGGGTCGTACAAGAGTTGCTATGCTATGTTTTTCTAACAAAAAAAACACCAATTTGTGTACGTCCCTCATTTGAACCCCTTAATCTCAATCATTTTCAAAATAAATTAGTAGTTTAGAAAGTTGACTCGGAGCACTTGAATCCTTCTTTTCGTTCCATCTCAAAATTTTGAGTCTAAGTATCCTCAATTTCACATCCAAGGTCAGTATTTCCTAATTGTAGAAAAAAGATGTCCGTGTAAGTCCTCTTTTTGGGAACCATCTTGGTGCACTTACCCGTCTATAATAAAATACCTGACTTTCTCTTATATTTGATCTATTTTCCTATGGTGACAAGTTTGTTGTCAATGGAAAAAGCATTAGATGCATACAGTGTAAAGTTTTTGAGGTGGTGAAAGTTTTCATTTTGTTCATCATGTGACCAAATCAATAATTCCAACACATATGGATGGGTAGGTTTGTGCTAGGAAATTTCTTGTTTTGCACCTGAGAATTTCAAAACATTTTGATCTACATTACACTAACAATATCTCTTAAGAGACCAAAGTGCAAAAGGGAAGAAAACCTTGATGAGTTGTTACATGGAAATCATTACACCTAGAAATATTTTTTCTAAAGGTACAATATCATGTAGGGCCCCTCTAGAATAACCTCTCTCATTTTTTCATCTCTAATCCATTTGCCCATGGTGAAAATTTTTCAGTCGATGGAAAAAGCATCAAATGCATGTTGTGTAAAGTGGCAAGGTGGTGTAATTTTTGTTTTATTCAACATGCAACCAAATCAATAGTTTCAACACATCCGGATGTGTAGGGTTACACTAGGAAAGGTCCTATTTCACACCCCAGCATGTTGGAACATTCTGAGCTACATTGCATCGATGATTTCTCTTAAGAGATCAAAGTGTAAAAGGACATCAAACTTCAAAAAGTTTTTACTCAGAAACCATGACACTTACAAACATTTTTTCTAAAGGTAAAAGATCGTGTAGGTCTCCTATATAATAAACTCTCTCATTTTTCCATATATCTAATCCATTTGCTCATGGTCACAAGTTTCCAATTAATGGAAAAAGCGTTAGATGCATGCAATGTAAAGTTGCAAGGTGGTGTAATTTTAATTATGTTCATTATGTGACCAGAATAATAGATCCAACACATCTTGGTGGGTAGGTTTACTTTATGAAAGGCCTTGTTTTGTACCCTCACATGCTAAAACATTTTGAGCTACATTGCACCGATAATATCTCTTAAGAGACCAAAGTGCAAAAGGGCAACAAAACTATTACTCAAAAACTGTCGCACTTATATAAATTTTATCTGAAGGTAAATGATCACATACGGCCCCTCTATAGTAACCTCTCTTAATTTTCATATTGCCAATCCATTTTTTCATGGTGCAAGTTTTCAATCAATGGAAAAAGAATAAAAATGCATGCAGTGTAAAGTTGCAAGGTGGTGTAAATTTTTTTCTATTCATCATGCAACCAAACCAATAGTTACAACACATTAGTTTTATGCTAGGAAAGGTTCTATTTTGCACCCCAACACGGTGGAACATTATGAGCTACATTACACTAGTGATTTCTGTTAAGAGACCAAAGTGCAAAAGGGTAGATAACTTTGACAAGCTGTTACTCGAAAACCATGGCACTTAGAAAAATTTGGTCAAAATTTATATGATCATGTAGGGCACATCTGTAATAAAATATCTCAATTTTTCATATCTTTGATCCATTTTCCTGTGGTGACAAGTTTTCATTCGATGGAAAAAGCATCAGATGCATGCAATGTAAAGTTGTAAGGTGGTATAATTTTCATTTTTTTCATCGTGCAACCAAACCAATAGTTCACACATGTACAAATGGGTAGTTTTATGCTAGGAAATGTCATTTTTTACACCCCAACATGTCAGAAAATTATGAGCTACATTACACTAATGATATCTCTTAAGAGACCAAAGTATAAAAGGGTAGGAAAATTTGACAAGCTATTACTCAAAAATTGTGGCACTTAGAAATTTTTTGTCTAAAGGTACAGGATCATGTACGACCCCTCTACAATAACCTATCTCAATTTTTCATATATCCAAGTCATTCCACTATGGAAACAATGTTTCAGATGTTCCAAAAAGTGTGAGTTGCATTTAGTAAAAAAATGTCAAGAGACATTGTTTACATTTTTCATCTCCTTGGGGTAAACCGACAATTCAAACACATTGGGGTGGCTATAGGATAAGTACACTTTATGATTTTTGGTCAACGTAGGTTTCTTTATAATCTTAAGACTGGAAAATCTACACCAAAGAACTAGTCTCTTTTGTTGCTTGAACTCAATGCAGTCATAAATGTTTCGGTCAATATAGGAAAGTGTGGACATGAAGAATACATCTCTAAATTTGAAGTAATGATCAACAAAATAAAGGATGGGTACTTGAATATACTTGAATAAAATTATTGGAAATGCAGTGTAATTTTTTTTAAATTTTTCTTGAATGAAACTTGATTGTATAACTGTATGCCAAAAATATGTCATCTAAGACCACAAACACATATTGGTGTAGGAAAGTTAGTAATTAACCAAAAAATATAGGTGAAATTAATGTGAAATAAGTTATGAACCATGTAATACACTTGGATTTTAAATATGTGAAGTAAACCATCTACAAACATCCATTGAAGAGTGGATTTATAATGCAAATATGGAAACCATCAACAAAAAGGATGTGTATTAACCGAATAGTCGTATAGGAATACATCAATATATGTCGATATAAGTATAAAATATATAAAAATAAGCCATATAGGCATACAAATTCACATATATGGAATACAAAATATATGTCCAAAAATACAATATAGACATAATACAAAAGACCTCAATAAAAAGTAATTCCCCTCCAAGTGAAAAAAATAGATCACGAGTGCCCTTTGATCATTGGGGTGATGGAGATGCATATGATAGTGGTCTAATTCAAAACTCAAGGTTTTCTCCTCCTATTTAATTTTTCATGGAGCTTTATTTGTTACAATAAGAAGTATAGACATTAATATATAGACGTTAATATATAGAAATTACATTATAAAAAATGAAATATCTAACAAAATAATCACTTACCACCGCCAAATGATCTCTCTCCTCATCCAAAATAGAGGAATACTCAGGTGATAGCATTCAAATGTCCTATAGAAACCATATAGATAGGAATTAAACTAAAAATTAATAATCATTTTATTTTTCGATAATAAATAGCTATAACAATGAATGTAATTTTAAATTTACTAATCTACCTCATACCCCCATCAAAGGCAACGAGTTATGTATTGTAGTGGAGACACCATGCTCATTTCCCTATCAACATTGGGATGATTCTCTTCTTGCATCATTTGAAAATAAAATAATATTATTCAATTACAAAAACTAGAAGAGTGATGGAAGTCATGGCTTATAATGTATGAGATAGTCAACAAAATTTTGAGTACTTATTGAACTATATATTGATTGAAGGGTTTGCATGTTTCATAAGGAAAATTTAAAAGTAAAGGAAATACATAAGATGATAGTCCTATGGACAATCATATCATGCAAGAACAATAAAATTAAGTCTTCTAACAAGATCAACAACCTTTACAAAAATCAGCAAAATCTTAATCAAATCAACAATAATGAAAGATAAGGCAATGAACACACATGCACAAGATAACACTATATATATGTGGAAAACCCAAGAAGGGAAAAACCATGGTGAGAAATATCTTAATATATGAAGCTCATTGCTTACAAAAATTGCAAATTTTTTTTAAGACTCACTGCCTAAGAAAGAACACTACTCCTAGAAGGATTTGCAAACTAATATGCACAATCTTAGGGAAAGATAAAAAGGACTTGAAGTATGAAGCATACAACCTTAGGTAAAGATACAAGGACCTACTAGGAAGACTCACTATCTTTGAGATGGATACATGAAGATTCATATTTACAACATATGTCAATAATACACTCTGTTGACTGAGGTTTTGAAGTGAATCTCCCTTATATTTTTCACAACTCTCATTCCTTACATCACCAAACCACACACTCACATCTTGAAATTGATTTTTTCTTCCATTTATATCCTCCACAAGTAATAAAAATATCAAATTAGGTCAGCTAGAACATGAGATAAGAAAAAACTTAGCAACAAGTCAGCCACAAAGCATAATGTAGTGAAAACAATCCTATCTAGGTGATAGAGAAGACTTAAAAAAACTTATTATATCTTCCAATATGATCCCAAACATAAAACACGCTAGCGCACATCATCCCTAGTCAACAATAAGGAAATGTGTAGAAGAAAAATGTAGCACATTACCAGTCAACCCAAAAACACCTCTTCTAACAAAATTTACTCAATGTGATCCTAAATAGGATAGGGAAGGACCTAGAAACATATTTAACACAACCTCAATTTCTGGTGCAAACCCCAAAGCACATGGCACAAGCAAGATAATAAGCCCTGACGTCTAAGCATCCATAAACTACCTAGAAAACTAACTCAAAACAATATGTGGCACCAAAAAGATCAATCATTGATGTGCGGACCACAAAGAGATGTTCCTAGAACATCCAAAAATACTTAAATATACTTCTTCTTACTATCATTCCAAAAAAATATAGCACAATCCTAACATAAACAAAACACTTCATCTTAGAAGCCCAAAAAACACAGTCATGAGATAGAACATTTACAAACCAACTTGTGGTAAACTTCAACACATGAAATTTGAACTGAGACACTACAAAAACACTATGACCACATCCACCAAGCAGAAAGAGAAGAAACAACAATGCAGAGAAATGTGGAGCATTTTTTGAACTAATCTTGACAAGCAACCAAACTACCAACTTATTGTAGGGTAAATGCAGGAAGATGGGGGTCCAAAAAGGGGACCTCTTAAGTGGCCACTTTTCTAAAAAAATAAATATAAATACTGACCTTGGGTGAGAAATTGAGGATAGTTAAATTCAAAAAAATTAGATGCAACAAAAAAAAGGATCGTAAAGCTCCCAGTCTACTTTCTAAACTACTATTGTTTTTTGAAAATGGTAGAGATTAAGGGGTTCAAAAAAGGGAGCCACAAAAATTGGTGTTATTTTTGTCAAAAACCATAACATAGCATTTGTTGTGGCTCCCTCAAAATTTTAAATTTTTTTTGGTATTTTAAAAATCACTCCAATGAGAAATTAGCTAACATCGTGTAGTTTATGCTTGATTTTTTTGATAATTTTTTAATGAATATATAATTTTTTGCTAATTTTCGAAGTAGAAATTTCTTGAAAACATAAATTTCGTTGTGGTACTCATAATTTTTGAAAACTAATTAAAATAATTTTTTTGAATATGTCTAGAATGGAGTCTAGTTTATAAAAACGTAATTTATTTAAAATTTCAATGAATAGTTAAAAATACCAAACATTGGTTTTTGACAAAAGATGGACACACAAACAAAAGAAATTAAAGATGAAAGCCTTAACATAGTCAAAATGTGAAAAAAATTCCATCGTTAAATAGATAAGAGATATCCTAACATTACCCATGTGTTTGATTTACTCAACCTTGAAACGCGTGCAAACGTGATGATTGCCACAAACGAGATTATGTAAAATTTTGTAGAATATGCAGAAACACATATTTGCACATTGGGAAGGCACTCCAAGCCTTTGGTTTGGTATACCAAAGAAAATCCCAAGCCTAAGTCTTGGGGTTTCCTAAAGAAAGATATAATGCGAGTGTGTTATAAGGCACTCATGTTATGTCTTGTTTTGTATTTTTCTCCCTTTAACAAAATTTTGTTGTATGTTTCTCAAGCTTGACATTACGTGAGTGTGTTATAATGTGATCATGTTATGTCTTAGTTGAAATAGTTTTTGTGCAAGTTTTTCAAATTTGTATTTGATGTATGTATCTTTGTATATATATTTTAATGTATGTATGTATGGTTGTGTGCTTAAATGTATATGTATGCTTGTATGTATGTATGTATGTATGTATGTATGTATGTATATATGTATGTTTGTATGCATGTACGTATGTATGTATGTATGTATGTATGTATGTATGTATGCATGAAAGTATGTATGTATTTATGTATGCATGCTTGTATGTATGTATGTATGTATGTATGTATGTAATGTTTTTGGCTTTAGGGTATATAAGGGTGAGGGTATAGGGTATAGGGATGAGGGTCGAGATTGTAGGGTTTAGGGATAGGGTTAAGGGTTGAGGGTTGAAGGATAGGGTTTAGGGTTGAGGGTTAAGGGATTAAGGTTTAAGGGTTGAGGGTTTAAGGGTTTAGAGTTTAAGGGTTAAGGGTTTAGGTTTTAAGGGTTGAGGGTTTGAGGGATAAGGGTTTAAGGGTTGAGCGTTTAAGGGTTGATGGTTAAGAAATTATGGTTTAAGGTATAGGGTTGAGGGATTAGAGTTTAGGGTTTAATGTATAAGATAGAGGAGTGAGGGTTGAGGGTTTAAGGGTTGAGTTTTTAGGGATAGGGATTACGGTTGAAGGTTAAGGGATTAGGGTTAAGGGTTGAGGATTTAAGGGTTGAGGGTTTAAGAGATTAGGGTTTAAGGGCCGATGATTTAAGGGATCAGGGATTAAGGGTTGATGGATTAGGTTTTAAGGGTATAGGGTTGAGGGTTTAGGGTTTAGGTTTGAGGGTATAATATATAGGGTAGAGGGTTTATGGGTTGATGGTTGAGGGATTATGGGTTTAAGGGTTCAAGGTTGATGGATTGAGTTTTTAAGGTATAAGGTTGAGGGATTAGTGTTGATGGTTTAATGTATAGGGTAGAGACTTTAGGGTTTACGGGTTGAAATTTTAAGGGTTTACGGTTTAAGGGTTGAAATTTTAAGGGTTTATGGTTTAAGGTTTGAGAGTTGATTGATTAAGGGTTTAAGGGTTGAGGGTTGATGGATTAAGTGTTTAAGATATAGGGTTGAGGGATTCTGATTGAGGGTTTAATGTATTGGGTAGAGTGTTTAGGATTTAATGGTTCAAGGGTTTAGATTTTAAGGGTTGAGGGTTTAAGGGTTTAGGGTTGAGGGTTTAGGGATCTGAATTAGGGTTAAGGGATGAGGGATTAGGTTTGAAGGGTATAGGGTTGAGGTATTATGGTTTAACATATAGGTTTGAGGGTTGAGGGTTTAAGGGTTGATGGGTTAAGGGTTTAAAGTATAGGGTTGAGGGATTAGGGTTGAGTTTTTAATGCATAGGGTAGAGGGTTTAGGGTTTAAGGATTGAAGGTTTAAGGGTTTAAGGGTTGAGGGTTGATGGACTAGAGCTTTAAGGTTTGAGGGTTTATGGATTAATGGTTTAAGGGTTGAGGGTTGATGGATTAAGGGTTTAAGTGTTTAAGGTATAGGGTTGAGGGATTAGGGTTGAGGTTTTAATGTATATGGTAGAGGGTTTATGGTTTAAGGGTTGAGGGTTTAATGGTTTAATGGTTTAGGGTTTAAGGGTTAAGGGTTAAGGGTTAAGGGTTTAGGGTTTAAGGGTTAAGGGTTTAGGGATAGGGATTAGGTTTGAGGGTTGAGGGATTAGTGTTGAAGGGTATAGGGTTGAGGGATTAGGGTTTAAGGTTTGATGGTTGATGGATTAGGGTTTAAGTTATAGGGTCAAGGGATTAGGATTTAGGGCTTAATCTATAGGGTATAGGGTTTAGGATATATGAGCTTAGGGTTTAAGGGTTTAGGGTTTAATGGTTTAATGGTTTAGGTTTCAAGGGTTGAGGGTTGATGGTTTAGGGATTAGGGTTGAGAGTTGAGGGATTATACTTTAAGGGTATAGGGTTGAGGGATTAGGGTTTAAGGTATAGGGTTGAGGGTTTAAGGGTTGATGGTTTAATGGATTAGGGTTTAAGGGTTGAGAGTTTAAGGGATTAGGGATTAAGGGTTGATGGTTTAAGGGTTGAGTGATTAGGCTTTGAGGGGATAGGGTTGAGGGTTGAGGGTTTAGGTTTTAAGGTTGAGGGTATAATGCATAGGGTAGAGGGTTTAAGGATTGAGGGATTACATAATTAAGGGTTGAGGGTTGATGGATTAAGGGTTTAAGGTTTAGGGTCAATGGATTACTGTTGAGGTTTTAATGTATAGGGTGGAGGTTTTAGGGTTAAAGGGTTGAGGATTTAAGGGTTTAAGGGTTGAGGGTTGATGGATTTAGGGTTTAATGGTTGAGGGTTGATGAATTAAGGTTTCAAGGTATAGGGTCAAGGGATTGGGGTTGATGGTTTAATGTATAGAGTAGAGGGTTTAAGGTTTAAGGGTTGAGGGTTTAAGGGTTGAGGGTTGAGGGTTTAGGGATACAAATTAGGGTTGAGGGTTGAGGGATTAGGGTTTAATGTATACGATTGAGCATTGAGGGTTTAAGGGATTGGCATTTAGAGGTTGAGGGTTTAAGGGATTAGGGATTAAATTTTGACAATTTAAGGGTTAAGGATTAGAATTTAAGGGTATTAGGTTGAGGGTATAGGGTTGAGGGTATAGGGTTGATGGATTAGGGTTGATGGTTTAAGGGTTGAGGGTTTATGGATAGGGATTAGGGTTCATGGTTGAGGGATTAGGGTTGAGGGTTGAAGATTTTAGGGTTGAGGGTTTAAGGGATTAGGGTTTAAGGGGATTGGGGGTTTAAGTGATTAGGGATTAAGGGTTGAGGGTTTAAGGATTGAGGGATTGGGATATAAGGGTATAGGGTTGGGGTTGATCGTTGAGAGTATGATGTATAGGGTAGAGGGTTTAAGGGTTTAGGGTTGATTAATTAAGTGTTTAAGGTATAGGGTCGAGGGATTAGGGTTAATATTTTAATGTATAAGGTAGAGGGTTTATGGGATTAGGGATTAAGGGTTGATGGTTTAAGGGTATAGGGTTTAAGGATTATGGTTGAGGGTATAATGTATAGGGTAGAGGGTTTAAGGGTTGAGGGTTGATGAATTAAGGGTTTAAGGGTTTAAGGTATAGGGCATATGGTTTAAGGGCTTAGGGTTTAAGGGTTGAGAGATTGGGCTTGAAGGGTTGAGGTTTGATGGATTGGGGTTTAAAGTATAGGGTTGAGGGTTTAAGGGATTAGGGTTTAAGTGTTGAGGGTTTAAGGGATTAGGGATTAAGGGTTGAGGGTTTGAGGTTTGACGGATTAGGCTTTACAAGTATAGGGTTTAGGGATTAGGGTTGAGGGTATAGTGTATAGGGTATAGGGTTTAAGGGTTAAGGGTTGAGGGATTAAGGGTTTGAGGGTTGATGGATTAAGGGTTTAAGGTATAGGGTCGAGGGATCAGTGTTGAGGGTTTAATGTATAGGGTAGGGGGTTTAAGTGTTGAAGGGTTGAGGGTTGATGGATTAAAGGTTTAAGGGTTTAGGGTTTATGGATTAAGGGTTTAATGTATAGGGTAGAAGGTTTAAGGGATTAGGGATTAAGGGTTCAGGTTTTAAGGTTTGAGGGATTAGGCTTGAAGGGTTGAGGGTTGAGGGATTAGGGTTTAAAGTATAGGGTTGAGGGTTTAAGGGTTGAGGGTTTAAGGGATGAGGGTTTAAGGATTGAGGGATAGGGTTGAAGGGTAGAGGGTTAAGGGATTAGGGCTTGAAGTATAGGGTTGAGGGTTTAAGGGTTGAGGGTTTAATGGCTTAGGGTTGGAGGGTTGAGGGTTTAAGAGAACATGAATTAAGGGTTGAGGGTTGAGGGATTGAGGGCTATGGTTTTAAGGATATAGGGTTGAGGGTTTAAGGATTTAAGGGTTGAGGTTTCAAGGATAGGGATTGGGGGTTGAGGTTTTAGGGTTTAATGTATAAGGTAGAGGTTTTAAGGGATTAGGGATTAAGGGTTGAGGGATTAGTCTTTAAGGGTATAGGGTTGAACGTATAGGGTTGAAAGATTAGGGTTGAGGGTATAATGTATAGGGTGGAGGGTTTAAGGGTTGAGGGTTGAGTGATTAAGGTTTTAAGGGTTGAGGGTTGATGGATTAAGGGTTTAAGGTATAGGGTCAAGGGATTATGGTTGAGGTTTTAATGTATAGGATAAAGGGTTTAGGGTTTAAGGGTTGAGGGCTTAAGGGTTGAGGGTTGATGGATTAAGGGTTTAAGGTATAGGGTTGATGGATTAGGGATGAGGGTTTAATGTATAGGATAAATGGTTTAGGGTTTAAGGGTTGAGGGTTTATGGATTAAGGGTTTAACGTATAGGGTCAATGGATTAGGGTTGAGGGTTCAATGTATAAGGTAGAGAGTTTAAGAGATTAGGGATTAAGAGTTGATGGTTTAAGGGTTTAACAATTGAGGGTTGAGGTTTTAGGGATAGGGATTAGGGTTGAGGGTTGATGGATTAGGCTTGAAGGGTATAGGGTTGAGGGATTAGGGTTTAAGGTATAGGGTTGAGGGTTTAAGGGTTGAGGGTTTAAGGGATTAGGGTTTAAGGGTTGAGGTTTTAAGGGATTAGGGATTAAGGTTTGATGGTTTAAGGGTTGAGGTATTTGGCTTTAAGGGTATAGGGTTGAGGGATTAGGGTTGAGGGTTTAAGGGTTGAGGGTATAGGGATATGTATTATGGTTCATGGTTGTGGTATTAGGGTTGAGGGTTGAGAATTTAAGGGTTGAGGGTTTAAGGGATTAGGGTTTAATGCTTGAGGGATTGGGCTTTAAGGGTATAGGGACGAGGGTTGAGGGTTTGGGGTTGAGGGTATAATATACAAGGTAGAGGGTTTAAGGGTTGAGGGTTGAGGGATTAAGGTTTTAAGGGTTGAGGGTTGATGGATTAAGGGTTTAAGGTATAGGGACGAGGGATTTAAGTTGAGGGTTTAATGTATATGATAGATGGTTTAAGTGATTAGGGATTAAGGGTTGAGGGTATAATGTATAGGGGTGAGGATTTAATGGTTGAGGGTTGATGGATTAAGGATTTAAGGTCTAGGGTTAAGATATTAGGGTTGAGGGTTTAATGCATAGGGTAGAGGGTTTAATGCATAGGGTAGAGGGTTTAGTATTTAAGGGTTGAGGGTTTAAGGTTTTAAGGGTTGAGGGTTTATGGATTAAGTGTTTAAGGTATAGGGACTATGGATTAGGGTTTAAGGTATAAAGTAGAGGGTTTAATGGATTAGGGATTAAGGGTTGAGGGATTAGGCTTTAAGTGTATAAGGTATAGGGTTAAGGGTTGAGGGTTTAGGGTTTAAGGGTTTAAGGGTTGAGGGATTAGGATTGAAGGGCATAGAGTCGAGGGATTAGGGATTAAGGTATAGGTTGAGGGTTTAGGGGATTAGGGTTTAAGGGTTGAGGGTTTAGGGATAGGGATTAGGGTTTAGGATTGAGGGATTAGGGTTGAGGGTTGAGGATTTAGGGGATGAGGGTTGAGGATTTAAGGGATGAGGGTTTAAGGGTTGAGGGATTAAATGCTGAGGGATTAAGGGATTAGTGTTTAAGGGTTGAGATTTTAAGGGATATTGTTTAAGGTTAATGTAGTGGCTTGAGAATATAGGGAAACATGGTGAAACTTAATATCACATGCAAAATGAGATATAGGTAGCACTTACAAGATGTCATAATTTCTCTAAAAAAGGTCTCATATATGCAACTCAACCCAACCCCCTATTGAAACATGACAATAGTTGGAAAACCTTTACAAAATCAACTTTTTCAAAATATGAGCATGCTTTTGAAAAGTTGAAATTTAGCCATTTATAAAGAAAGCCAAAATGCACTCACGTTATAATGTGAGCACATTTTGTCTTGATATAAAATGGTAAAGAGAGTATGAAACCCATGATACAATCCCACATGCTCTATTATTCTCCTAGTCTTGCGTGTGATATGACAAAAAAATTCTTTTTCATGTTGTTGGGGAAACCATGTGTAAATTTTACACACTCCACCTTTACACCACCTTTTTATGGTTTTCCAACTTAGGAAGGAGGAAATAATAGATTTTTTACATCACATTTGATTATATGAACTAAAATTTTAATATTCATAGTGTTGCAATGTTAATTATGGTTTTATTGTTCTAATTTTACATCATACATTAGTTAATTCAATAGTTTTGAGTAGTTATATTAGAGTTACATAGAATTGAATGTTGAAAAGGAAGCAAGGTCATGAAAAACTCAAATTTTTAAGGATTTTGATGCAAGAAGAAAAAAGTTACACATAATTGGGTAGTTTCTCAAATCAAATCTTCGATTTTAAGGTATGTCAAGTCTTTATGCATGTTTCTTTATCACTTCCTATCATACATACTTAATATAATGCTTTGATTTTGTTATCATGATGATTTTAGGATTAGATTTTGCTAAGTATTCAAAATTATGAGTGCTCAACCTTTTACACTAAGATTTCATTCAGACACTATGTTCTTTTGTTTGTAAAATATCTTACCAAATTTTGAACATAATTGGGCTTTCTAGTTAAACGATTTAGTAATTTTAATCTTCTCTTTCGACACTTCAAAAATTCATTTAGTCTCTTAGTGCATGTGTTATTTAACTCTTCCACTCTACCTTTAGCATCATCACTATTTTTTTCTTTCACTTCCCTTTTAATTCCTTTGCATATCAACATTTTTCATTTATTATTTAATGCATTTGTATCTCAATGATTTTTCCCTAGGTTTCAACAATTGTATTCTTTTATAAAATATCATATCAACAAATCCATGAGGAAAAATTATACCTTGAAGACCAAAACATTGATAATGGTAACCATATATAGATCTTATACAATTTTTAAACCACTCTTGATATCTTTCATCCAGAACATAGTCAACCTTACAATAATCATAAGCCCATCCAAGCCATCATTTTATCCATCTCACTCAGATTTTTCCATCAACCATTATATGATTTAGAATTAGATTAAACCTTCACCAACCTGTATATAAATAACCACATTTCTTTCACTTTCAAATTAGAACCATAAATAACATCCTTAATATGACATTCACATTTTTACCACTCAACTTAAACCTCCATTTTCAACCATAATAAGAAAAAATCCAAACCATCATTCAATTTATTTTTTTTGTCAATGATTCAAATCTAGATGCTTTAATCTTTATTTAGTACCTTACATATTTCTTAATAACTTTCTTATCTTATGTCAAACCCAAAATAAGTTAAGGCCACCCTTGCATTCTACTTACAAGGTGCCAAACTAGGATACTAATGGACACAATAGAAATTCCCCTTGAAAATGTTAATCCTACATCACAAGGAGAAATCAAAAACCAATCAAAATCTCCTTAGTCACCAAACATATCCCTTTTATCATTCTAGTACAATGAAACCTTTCCCTTGTACTTTTTTTCTTATAGAATTCCTTCATTGAAATCCACACCTCTTATGTTGTTTGATCTTTGGGGAAGAAGGGATATAGCAATTTAGAAAATACTTTTTGGTTTGATGTGAAATCATCAACTCATATATTTTCATATTTAATATTTCTTTAATGTCTTCTATTGCAATGACTATTGGGTCAAATATTGTATGAAATATCCTAAGAATATTCTAAAAAATCCTCTTCTCTTCTATAGATTTATCAATAATCCTTAACTACTAGTTTCAAATTCCTTTATATCCCTCCTCACGTTCTTTAAAGCCCTCTTCATGTATAAAATTGATCATCAATAAAAAATGCCTTAGTTTCATACTCATTGTTGCCCCTTTTGGATTGTCATGTATTGTGAGAATCGTAATTTCATGATAAATTTTAGATTTGTGTAAGATATTTATTTACTTGATTAGTACTATGATGGAACTAATATTTATCTCTTTTTCATGCTATAGGTACAATTCTTTCTCATGCCAAGGAAATGATCAAATATTCCTCTAACTTAGGATGAGAAAGCAGCTAAGAATGAAAAGAAAAAAGAAAAAATGAGCCAACTTCATGAAAAGAGGAAATTGAACATGATAGAAGATTTGCCAATTGACGAGGAACAAGAAGATAGGAATACAAATAAAATAGAAAAAATGAGGCAAATTCATGAAAAGAGGAGATTGAACATGATAGTCATAGACATGCCAATTGAAGAAGAACATGAACCTCCTCTACTGAAAGTTGGAGACACGTCCTCTATCACAAGTCAAGCTGGAGGGACACCGTCTACCGTATCTTGAATTGAAATTATAGAATCACTCACATGTGAATAAGGAGGTACACCATCTTTCCAATCTCAACTTCAAGGTACATCATCTAAGTCATCTTCAATCAAAGGTATGCCATCTATCCCATCTCACTTAAATATTGATGAAATTCAAAATGTTGAGATGAATTTACCTTTGAGAACACCACATAGAATTTTGCATAGAAACCCCAAGTATTTGATTGATATTGATGAGAATATTTTCTATCCAATGGAAGATAAGATTCCAAAATGCACTTTTAGAAGATATGCTCATAATATTTGGAGATTGTTCATTGAAAAATTAAATGAGATCGAAAGATATCAACTATTTGTTGAAATGATGTGAAGTATAAAGTATAGGTCCATCATGAAGATTCTTGGGTTGAGAAGATCAGAGGCTTCAAGTGAGAAATCTATAATGAAAAATCTAATGAGTGCATATAAGAGTGTGAGTAACACCTCAAGCATAAAATATAGTAATGTCACACAATGTGTCATTACATCAATAATAGTTAGTAATAAAACAAAGAAAGCTCATCTCATTAGAAAGACAAGTCAATCATTAAGATTTTTTTTTTTTTTTAATCAAGTGCCATTGGAAGGTGCCAAAAAAGTGAGGACATCGGTGACAATAAATTATGAGCATTCTCAGGGAGACTAACAAAAAAAGATAAACCAATTGTTGAAGCATTGAGATCACTAATTGAAGAGTTTTTGAAGAATTACACAAGGGTATCTCTGAATCAAAGGGGCATGGTAAGAAGGAGAATTGGTAGTTGAAACTGTGAGCCACATCCAAAGAATTTTTGGATATGACTGAAAGATAATTTTTTTGGTAAATTTCTAGAGATATATCCTAGAGTTTAAATTTATCAAAGATATTTTGAAATGTTAAATTATTTCTATGTCAAAATAAATCACACATGCACTACTCGTTATTGTAGAGTACATATTGAATTTTCTAACCATTTTGATTTTTATTGGTCTATATGTTTAGATTTGTATACTAACAATGCTTTGCAAGATTGTGGCGATAGATGCTCCACCTAAATTTTCAAGATATTTCATATCAACAATTTTATGTGAAAGAGAGGAAGGTCAAGTATTCTATAGGAAATTATGCTTGGATGGCACATGTCAGAATTGTGGTGGCTTGCAATGTATGCCAGTATGTGAACATATGGAAAGTACACATGCAGTTGGAAATGAACTAGTAGAGTTTGAGAAGTATAAAATAGTGGCCTACAATAAAAAAAAAATGTTAAATAAGAAAAATATGTGATTTGGTTATTCAAAATATTTTAATGTATTGGTTATGTCTGCATTTCGTGATAGTATAGTGTATGAGTATGAAAGACATACCCATACAATGTGATGGTTGGACTTACAATTAAAATTATGCAAGGGTGCATTTCCACTTGGTATAATTATTCCAATTGTCAACTTTGTAGGGAACTGCAGTCTACAACTATAACGTGAGGTGTAATCACAATATTACAACTCCACATAGGTTTCTATATTTGTACACATAGCATTCATTCATACCAATGAGAATATAGAGGATGAAATAAAGATCATAAGGGAGTATCATTTTTATATCAGTGATGATCACACACATTCTATAGAGTTCATGCAAGGTTTCTTTTAGGTGTTCTACAATAATTTGGCTAGAAGGGGCATATAATTCACTCAACATATCATATGGTCAGATAATTGTGCATCACAATTCAAGAACTTGTGTATGTTCTATTGGTTGAGAAGGATGCATAATATTAAAAGTGTTCAACATATGTGGAACTTTTGTGAGGTCAAGCATAGAAAGGGGGAGTATGTGTTGATGGTGTTTTCTACATAACTATAAATCAGACATAATATGATATACTATCCCTCTTGAAAGGCAAATATCTATCAAAAATCCTCAAGAGATAACCCCAAGTTCTCTAATGTTAGGTCTTCACAACATAGTGAAACAACTCAGAGATCAAGTGAATATTGTTGGTAATCACAAGGGGACCTTACAAACAAATGTTGGATCTTTAAACTTATCAGATTTTATAATGTATTGATACTTGAAATCCTAATTCTAACCTAGATTCAAAGAAATAGAAAAATATAAGGGTTTAAGTAAGATCCTAAGATTAAAATTATTCCTAAGATCAACAATACAAATGATAAAATATTTTAAATGGACCAATCCCTCAAAACTAATTCTTTCTTAACCAAGATTTTATCTGTAATCTCACAAAAATAGTGCAATATTCTAAGGAATTAAATATTTTCAGATCATGATACATTCATTCATACCAACCCTATTTTGAAATTGAAATGAATAAACACTCACAATTGAACTAAGCACATAAATATAAGGTCCAAGCTAACTTTACACAACAACCCACAATCAGTCAGTTGCTAAAAGTATGGACCAAGGATTGCTACCAACACTTCAAACATCAAACCATAAACACCATTGAATCATATCTAACTCAAAAGCTAACATATATCCAATGTTTTAAAAGAAATCTTCAGAGATGTAATAGCAAGAACCATGCAAGACAAATCAATACAAGAAGAGCACCAAAGCACAATGTCTTTACTTATATTGAAGCACCCAAAAGCTGCAACAATTCTATTATTCAGTATTACAACACTTTCTTTTAGAATAAACTAACTCCTAGCTCTAGGTATTGCTCCAAAATCTAACTCCAAAAAATGAGGCAAAATACCCTATTTATAAAAATCTTACATCAGGTTGGTCCAATTAGGGTTACAAAAATGGGCGGCCAGAAACAGGTTGGCCCAAAAATGTCTTTCAATAAAATAATATTTCTGGCATTTGCTTGAAACTTCTTCAAGGTCGACCTAGATTCCCCAATGTAGATCGCTCCAATTCATGTAGAGGTCAAAAGAATAAACATGTAGAAAACCCTAGATAGATGGGAAGCACAAATCTCGATGCAATCATGCATTAACTGGCCCCTTTTCCTTATCTCGACCTAATTTATCTTGCACCATAAGAAAGATCTTCTCCAAGTCATCTAGTAGTGGAGTAATAAATACTTTAAATCTTCTTTCAATCAATTTAATCTCCTCCCTTCATTCTTTAACGACCTTGTCCTACTCTACCTTGAGAGCTTGAAACTTCTCCATAACATCAATATAGGTGGTTGCATCATCCAAATGGTGGGAAGTGATTGGGAAATCATCAATTGGAGCATAAACTTCATGCCACCATTTTCTTAATTGTTTTAGGCTTAGATGTTTTAATGCAATTTTCTTCCTTCCAGTCATAACTTCAAAGAATGAGATGCATCTATTATAAATTTCATTCAATGTATTCCACACCTTTGACCTTGTTTATGAATTTTCTTTAGAACTCTTGGCTTGATATGCAAGGCCTCATACCACTCCCAAGGCTCTAAAACCTTTGAAGAGGGCAAGATTCTATCACTTATTAATCTTTCCTTAGTATAATCCATGATAGTATTAATTTTTTGCAGGAGAAGATCTACATCACTGTTATCTTGTACCAATAAATTATGTAACCACTCAAATAATCTATGTTCATATCCATAAGTTGGCAAAATTTCCTTAATCATGTTGTCTCCTCTAAACCCTACTCCTTGTAACCATTCATGTGTAGCTTGTGTAGAAGTTTTCATCTTTTTAAGTTCACTAACTGTCTCCTTAGGTAAGAAACCTCATGTTGATGAAGAAGAACTAACTTGGATGATGGACTACAAGGGTTTCATGAGATTTTTTAAATATTTCTTTAGCTCTTCATTTTATTTCTTCAATATTTCCTTGGCTTGCACTTCTTTATCCAATCTTTCCAAAATTGTGGCAGCAGACCCCTTGAACTCTTCCACTTCTTGTCTTCTAGAGGTAGGCCCCAAATTTATTGTTTGAATGTTGTAATCTTGAGGAGTTACCTCATCCTCATTCTTATCTGTTGCAGGAGTGGCAATATGAATCACCCTATTTTTTGATTCATCCTTGCCAATTCTGGAAATAGTTTTGGCCTTCTTCTTTGCTTTACCTTTTCCAATATTAGCTAGTAAACATCCCAGCTCAGAGGAATATCTTCTATAACGACTTGCACGTTTTTTAATTCCCCATTGAGCCAACTAGGAGTAGAAATATATGACTATTTCTCACCTTGTTTATCCCTTTCTTGTTGACCAATGGAGGAGTCAATATTTGAATCATGCACCACAAAATTTTATTCACCTTTATCTTATTTTTCATCTTTCTCCCTATCTCCCTTTGGATTCTCATTATTTTCCTTGTCATTCATCTCTACCACTTCATGAATTGGAGGAGTTATTTCATGCTTCTCTTTTTTCTCCAGGGATTTCTCTCCTTTATCCTTGATAGGTGAATATTCATATGATACCAAGGGAGATTGCAGAATCCTATCAATATTTGCCTCCATACTATGAAGATCCCCATCCTTAAATTCTTCTATGTCCTCACCTTGATGGATATCCTTAACAAGTGCATTTGTTGGATCTTTTTCTTCCTTATGCAATTTCTGAGTAGAAGGAGAGGTAGAAGTATCCTTTTGTTGTTGTGTAACAGAGGGAATCATGGGGGAAACTTCTTCTACTAAGCTTTCCCTAGGAGATGGAGTTCTTGTTTTCTAGGTATAAACCTATGTTTTCTCTCCAGAACTCTCAACATTTACCAGTTGTGGTCCTGTATCATCCTTTCCCCTAGGAGGCTCATTTTTCTTCCTTGATGTTTTCGTTACCCTTCTCCTTTTAAGCACAGGGGTATCACCTTCCTTTCCCTCTTGCTCACGTTCCTCTTCTTGAGAGTATATCTTCTCTTTGGAGGTAATCCTTCTCTTTTTTGTAATGGGATTTCTTTTCTTTTCCTCCCCACCTTTGATCTTAATTTTAAAAGGGGAACTCACTTTTTCCTTTCCCTTTGGGTTCTGCTCCTCCTCAAAAGAAGACCAAGATTCCAAGCTTCCAATCAAGTCATAAGTATATTGTTTCCCTTCATTATCAAGCTCCCAAATATTATGCTTGATCCACAACTTGTGTATTTGATTATAGGAGAATTTATTTGCTCCAATTTTGTTATTCCCTCTTTCATCCAATCAATTTCACCTATAGGCTTATCTTTAACTGATTCATAATCATGGATTTGTATAACTTATCCACCATCATCAATTTGATTTGGGATGGCCTTGATACTATATAGTCTAATCAAATCGGTATGTAACCTGGAGAACTTCCTCTTCAAAACTTTGAATTCATATTTGCAATTGGCCTAATAATCTTCAAAATAATCTTTATGTCTAAATTCCCTGTTGGCTTTGTTTTGAACCCCACTTTCTATGTCAAATATGGGCCTCTTAGTATGTAAATATAGGTTGAAAGTGCCCATATCTTCATCATAAAACTATGTTGTGGCCAAGGAAGGGCTAGCCTCATAACCTCCAATCCTTAGTGGGAATTCATTACCAAAACTAGTTTTGTGCATATCCTTTTTAAAAATTGCATCAAAGGCACAAATTTGCCTTGTAACCTCCAAAATAATGATATGATCTATAGGATATCTAGGAAATCTATATGGATCTCTCGAAAAACCATCAATCCTAATTAATAAAATATGGGAAACTATATAAACCATCCTCCAAACTTCTAAATCAATTCCTTGGCAACATAAAAAATTCTAACATGTTCTGCACCCTGGAGCATCCTTGTAATGTACATAGTGAATGCATCATTCACCCTTATATATCTAGGACTATCCAAATGTAGCTGAGGGTTGACTTCATAAATTACATCTTGGCCAAAGACTTCTTGAGTGCTTAGTCCCTTATATGGATGGAGCCTTTCCAAGGCATAAACCAAATAAGATGTCATAGTGAAAGTCTTGGTCTGCAACACATTGGAAAATTGTGTATGAATCATATCACTAATTATTCTTTCCCAATGGTAGTCTATAAATTTTTCCATTCTCACTATAAAATAAAACATCCAATTTTCAAACATTCTTGTATTCTTTAGACCCATCACTCTACTAAGAAGCGTGACTGCATCATAGTAATCTAACTCAAACTTAGCCTTGAAAAATTGTTTTGGAAATTTAGAAATATATGCCTTTGGTTTCTCTAGTTAGTTATTAATAACCTCCAGAGCCTTATTTGTATCTTGCTCATAAAATTTCTTGGCTATACCAATATCAAATTGCACTACATGAGACCTATTTGGCATGTCAAATGTTTGGGCAACCAAGATAGGAGAGAAGTTTTCAAGCACTTTTCCCTGTGGACCAATTACTCTCTATGTAACTTGATCATAGTGTCAAGCATATTCCAAGACAAGCTCATATCATTTCAGTGAGGAATGAAAACCAGCCACATGAGCCAACCCAGAATCTATCATTCTCCTTACCAAAATAGAAGGGTTGTCTACCACCATCCTTGCCTTAAATTCTTCAGAGTCCCACTTTTCCACATTGGTTTCAATCACCCCTAACCAAATAGAACTAAGTTTACTCTCAGGAACCTTGCTATTTATATCCAACTTAATCCTTTTAGCTTCTAAATTAGGAGCTTCCTCAACTTCAAGATCCATTCCTTTGCCCTTACCCTTGCCAATAACAGCCTCACTTTATTCAACTTGCACTC
This sequence comes from Sequoiadendron giganteum, assembly GCA_007115665.2. Taxonomy (NCBI): domain Eukaryota; kingdom Viridiplantae; phylum Streptophyta; class Pinopsida; order Cupressales; family Cupressaceae; genus Sequoiadendron; species Sequoiadendron giganteum. Next base: position 429,891,768 of record CM021108.1, on the reverse strand, counting down.
AAAAAAAAGGTCACAATCAACATACATTACAACACAAAAGTAAAGGTTAGACCATTATAAATAGAACATTCATCATCCAAGTAAGCCCAAACAATGATCATAATCCCCTAAAATCTCACAAACATGATTCCTTAAAATATATCAAGATTTTCGCCCCTTCGTGGAAATCAAGCCAAGAAAGAAATTTGAGAATTTCATGACCAAGCACAAATCAACGAGGAAAACATAGCCATCACCCAAAAAAAAAAATTTAATCAACATCATAGCTCAAGAAATGGTAATATCCAACCTTTAATTAACCAAACCAATCATGAAATTATGCAATGTCAATTCATCCATTTCTATAATTTTCTCATTTTCAGAAAGTTTCGGTGATTTCCATTCGGGAAGGAAATTAGCGAGGATACCATAACTTTCACATTTACATACATTCTTGGGTAGTGATGGGGTGATGAAAATCTCAAAGATTTCCAAGTGTGAAGGAATTCCACAAGGTACCTAAAATCTCCATAATTTATGATTCTTCATAGCTTTTCCCAAATTGATCGAATGATCACAAATTCGGGATTTGGATCAGGTTTATTCACTTCAAATTGTTCATCCGTGATTTAGACTTATAACTCATTCAAGCACAGTTCAATTAATCTTTAGCAAGAAATTCAAAATATGCAACCCTAGGGTTCCGCCATGAATAACCAATCAAAGCTTCGATACACTCATTCATTCGATCAAATCATAATAAATTCTTCCAAGATCCTCAAAGGCAAGCCACAATAAAATAAAATGAAAGATAACAACTCAAATTTGCACTTAGATCATCAATTCGTCAAACAAATAGAACCCTAGATCCATCGAACCAAACCAGCATCATGCACAACACCAAATTCAAAGGCCAAATCTAGTAAGGATTGGCACTATTAAATTATCAATCCAATGGAAAATTGCGACATTAACACTCAGGGGAGGCATCAAAATGAAAAGGGGACAACCCTAGTTTAATCACAGACCTCCAAATACGTAGAAAACCAAGCATAGAATATGTATAATACCACAAAACCACACATACTCGTCAATCAAAAGCAAGGAATCATTCACATACCATTGATGAAGAAAAAATCAGGAGGACAATTACTAGCAGCAAGCTTCAAATCCCACGCAGATGTGAATGAGACCAAGGAAACACCACCAAAACAAGCAATCCACAACTCCAACAATCTAGCTCACATGCAACTCCCTATGACCAAGCTCTTTCAAATTCATTGTGAGACAAATAACACCTTTTTCCAACATAAAAATATCTCATAATCCCATTAAATGAAAGCTGCAACATTCATACAACAAACATAAATGAGGTGAAATGACCGCTTAAAACCTACTTCGGGGATCCGAGGGAATGACGAAAGTCGAGGATTTGAAGACTCAAAGAAGTTCGGAGAATTCCACCAAATACCAAATTCCACAAAATGCTAAAATCTCTGAAATACAATAATATAAGCAATAATTTTTGAGCACTCGAGATGCTAACTGAAATCAGAGATTTCCACATAGGAAGGAAATACCCGAGATCCCTAAAAAACCTAAAACTCACCCTTAACTTAGGATTTTCAATGAACCACCCCAAGATATCACTTGCACAGGAAAGATAAGCATTCAAGCATGTATCAAAGTGGCTAAACCTTCACAACCAGATGATTACAAGCACGAAAGACTAGTCCAAGAGGTAGGACTGTAGAAAACACCCATAAGACCAAAAAAAAGAGGGTCCCTACTTTCAGCAGGGCATGTGTGAGAAAACTACACAATAGTATGATGGTGCAAGAGCATGTATCAAAATATCCATAACACGTGAAGAGTTAAAGTATAAAATAGTGAAAATTTGATAGATACAAAATCAATTGTTGAGTGGTGTAATGCTTTGATGGGTCCAAGCAAGTAAGTCTTTAGTTCATATATTTTTTGGTTGCTAGATGATACTAACATTGCATTATATGAGGATTGTTGTACATTGACAAGATCAAATGAGCTACACTATTTCAGAATCTCTAATGCAAGTTCATGGAGTATCCACATGTGAAAGATGGCATACTTTTTTTATTCATGTATAATTCAAGCTTGGAATGAGTGCAAGTCAAGGGAGTGAGTTAATGAATGGTGGTTAAGTTTTCTTAACCCACTTAACATGTAACAGCTCCCGACGACATTGGAATTGGCACAGATGGAATCATCTTTTGAATTTGATCACATATCAGATCTAGTTCAACTAGGTAATATATCTACTTGCATAGTTATTGAAATTTAATATGTTATCTTACTTTGTAGTGTTTTTGTAATGTTGACTATATTTATCTATTTTGTTGCACATATTAATGTAGGGCATGTTTATGTAGTTATTATAGATAAAGACAATGAAGAGGGAACAAATTATTACTTACATCATTGTGTTGAGGCCAAAAATAAATTGGAGGCCCTAGTTATAGATGGAGAAAACATCGAATACACTACAAGATCAATGGTTTTTATTGGAACGTGGCTTAGAAGGTACCCACATAAGAATTTTAAGGTTTTTATGTTTTAGGACATTGACACGCATCAAAGGATTCTTCATTACTCAAAACTTGTCATGGAATCCAATGTTCATTTGATACAATATCGAGGTAGACCTTTGAACAAGAACTCGTGGAGGGTGCATGAGTCTGACCATGAGGCAATACTTGACACAATAAAGATTAGAGAAGACTTGAATAGTTTTTTGGATTAATTTTTAAGTATGCACATAAATTTGTAAAGTCATGTCATTGATATTAATGTATTGCAGTTGATAGTTAGACCTTTTTTTGTCACATTTCAACTTTACTTATGTTTTGGTTCCAAATTTCATATAGTAGGAAGGAATTATTTCCCATCTTTAACTTAAAGTTTCCCATTTTTTGTTGCTGCATTTTTACAAATATACAATAAATATTGGGCAAGTTATATGCATATTTATGGTAGGTCTATTTAAAATGGAACATAGTGGACTTTGTTGTGATAAAAATTACATTCACCATATGTTGTTGCGTTTCACTATCAAGTCAAAATGACATGATGTGATTCCCTTAGTGGTGGTTAATGGAACATATTCTTAGGTGTAACAATTTGATGTGACATAGTTAATATGACAATGTAATTTTATTCAACTTTGTGTGGTAAGTATGATCTACACTCTAATGTATTCATAAAAAGTAATGCAAAAAGCATCATGTAACAATGAATACATATTGAATGATAACTATGAAAATAATATAAACAATAGATAATCATCAAGACATAAAATATTGCTCCCAATAAGGGTAAAAAATTATGATATAATGTGTAGGTACATAGGAGATTAGCATCATACATTCACATTTTTAGAAATAGATGAATCATTTTCCATAAGTGTATTATTTTTTGTCTTCATTTTATTCTTGATATTTTTAATATTTTTCTCTAAGATAGGGAAATCATGTGCTTCTATTTATTTAGTGTCAGTTTTAAAGTCCATATTTAGGTTATGGCTAAATTGATCAGAAATAGTAAATCAAATAATAACCTTAAACAACTAAGTCATTTAAGCTTTCATTTACATAAACTAGTTATAATTTGTAAACCCTAGATTTGAATTTCTTATTGGTGATCATAGAAGAGATTTCATCAAATAATCATTCTTGCAAAGCCTTCACCACTCTGCATACTCTCTAATTGGCTCAAAGATCCTATTTTGCAATCTTGCATGTTGGAACATTCCGAGCTACATTGCACCAATGATATTTCTTAACAGGTCCCAAAGTGAAAAAGGGCAACGAAATTTGATGAGATGTTACTTGGAAATTGTGGAACTTAGAAATATTCTATTTGAAGGTACAAGATCATGTAGGGCCCCTCTACAATAACCTCTTTGAGTTTTTGATATCTCTAAGTTGTTTGACCATGGCGTCCAATTTTTAGTTGATGGAAAAAATCATCAAATGCATGCAGTGTAAAGTTGCAAGGTGGTGTAATTTTAATTCTATTCATTGTGTGACCAAAAGAAAAATTTCCAACACATTCATATGGGTAGTTTTACGCTATGAAATTTCATGTTTCACACCCAAACATGCCAAAATAGTCTGAGCTACATTGCATCGATGATATCTCTTAAGAGACCAAAGTATAAAAAGAAATCAAACTTTGACGAGGAATTACTCAAAAATTATGGCACTTAGAATTTTTTTGTTAAATTTGTGGCATCATGTAGGGCCCCTCTACAATAACCTCTCTCAGTTTTTGATATCTCCAAGTCATTTGTCTGTGGTGTCCAGTTTTCAGTTGATAAAACAAGCATCAAATGCATGCAGTGTAAAGTTACAAGGTGGTGTAAATTTTGTTCTATTCATTGTGCAATCGAACCGAAAGTTCCAACACATCTGAATGAGTAGGTCTATGCTAGGAAAGGTCCTATTTTGCACCCAAACATGTTGAAACAATCCGAGCTTCATTGCATCGACAATATCTCTTAAGAGACCAAAGTGAAAAAGACAACAAACTTTGATGAGGTATTACTCAAAAATCATGGAACTTAGAAACATTTAATTTGAAGGTACATGATCATGTAGGTCCCCTCTACAATAACCTCCCTCAGGTTTTGATATATCCAATCCATTTTCCCGTGGTGTCGAGTCTTCAATTGATGGAAAAAGTGTTAAATGCATGTAGTGTAAAGTTGCAAGGTGGTGTAATTTTTGTTTTATTCATCGTGCAACCAAACCAATAGTTCCAAAATGTATGGATGGGTATTTTTATGCTAGGAAAGGTCATTTTTCATACCCAAACATGCCCAGACAATCTAAACTACATTGCACCAATGATATCTCTTAAGAGACCAAAATGCAAATAGGAAGAAAACTTTGATGAGGGGTTACTCAAAAATTGTGGAACTTGTAGAAAATATATCTAAAGTTACAACATCATGTAGGGCCCCTCTACAATAATCTCTCTCAATTTTTGATATCTCTGAGCAATTTTCCCATGGTGTCAAGTTCTTAGTTGACAGAAAAAGCATCAAATGCATGCAATGTAAAGTTGCAAAGTGGTGTAATTTTCATTTAGTTCATCATGCAACCAAACTTATAGTTCCATCACATTCAAATGGGTAGGTTTACACTAGGAAAGGTCCTATTTCACACCCAAACATGTCAAAACAGTCTAAGTTACATTGCATTGATGGTATCTTTTAAGAGACCAAAGTGTAAAAAGGTATCAAGTTTTGACAAAGTGTTACTCAGAAACCATGCACTTAGAATTTTTTTTTTGAAGATGAAAGATCATGTAGGACACCTCTACAATAACCTCTCTCAGTTTTTGATATCTCCAAGTCATTTTCCCATGGTGTCGAGTTTCCAGTTGATGGGAAAAGCATCAAATGCATGCAATGTAAAGTTGCAAGGCGGTGTAATTTTATTTTGTTCATTGTGTGACCAAAATAATAGTTCAAACACACCTATAAGGGTAGGTTTATGCTAGGTAATGTTCTATTTCACACCCAGAAATATTGGAATAGTCTGAGCTACATTGCATTGATGATATCTCTCAAGAGACCAAAGTGAAAAAAGGTAAAAAACTTTCACGAGGTGTTACTCAAAGACCATGACACTTAGAAAAAAATCATTTGAAGGTATAGGATCATGTAGGTCCCCTCTACAATAATTTCTCTTAGTTTTTTTATATCTTTGAGTCGTTTGCCCATGCTGTCGAGTTTTCAGTTGATGGAAAAAACATCAAATACATGTAGTGTAAAAGTGCAAGGTGGTGTGATTTTCGTTATGTTCATCGTGCAACTAAACCGTCAGTTCCAACATGTCCAAATGGGTAGTTTTATGGTAGGAAAGGTCTTGTTTTGCACCCAAGCATGTCAAAATATTCTGGGCTACATTGCATTGGCAATTTCCCTTAAGAGACCAAAGTGCAAAAGGGCAACAAACTTTGAGGAGCTATTACTCAAAAAAATTGGAACTTAGAAACATTTCATCAGAAGGTACAAGATCATATTGGTTCCATATAGACAATAACCTCTCTTGTATTTTCATATCTCCAAGCCATTTGGCTGTGGTGAAATTTTTTTTTATGTCCAAAAAATTGTCAGATGCATCTAGTGTAAAGTTGTAAGGTAAGCTACTTTTTTGTTCTTCGTGGGGAAAAATAATTAGTTCCAACACGTCCAATTGGGTACATCTACACTAGGCATGGTCACTACCCTTCATTATAAAAGGGTCATAATATTTCCTATTCGAAGGGTCACAACTTTTCGCCTTTGAAAATTCACAACCTAAATCATATCATCACTATTTGTGAGAGCATAAATTAGTATATTTTCAATACTACCTAAGGTTCTATTCTTAATTGAATTCTTTAATGATGTTATGGATGTCTTTATCAAATTAAATTCTCTCCCTTTTATGTTAGTTCTTATCAACCTAGAAAGCATTTTGACAAACAACATTTTTAATATTTCCATAATTTCTAAGCATAAGGTAATCATAAATACACATGGAGTAATCTTGTTGAAGATACATCCAATCATGAAGTAAAAAAATAGATATACGTAATACACAAAGTATGAGGCATACACATGAATATATGTAATATGTGAATTATACACAAAAAACATGAAGCATACATGTGAATACATGTAATACATGAAGTATACATATGAGTTATGAAGCATACATGTGAACACATGTAGTACACACATGAAGTATACACAAGAAGCATGAAGCATACATGTGAATACATCTAATATGTGAAGTATACATAAGAATATGAAGCATACACATGAATACACATAGTACATGAAGTATATAGAGGAAGCATGAAGCATACACATGAATAAATGAAGTCAAAACAATTTAGACTCGTTGAGGTCAAAATATTATCTTTTGATACATAACATCCACTATTGGGGTTTATAATGGTAGATGTCTTCAAAGAATTAAATGACACAATTATAGAGGTATGATGTCACATGTAATAATATCTTGCTCATTTTTAGTTGCATACTTGAAAGTGCATCATATAGTTACATGAATTTCTTTACCATGCTACAATGATCCTAGAGAGTATGGGATTAGATGTGTAATGTTAGAGAGATCTAGGTGGTAGATTGCATCCTACATTATTATATTCATATGATTGATGATGTCAATGATCCGACATGGCTAGGTTTTTAATTCACTAAATAGTTCATGTGGAAGAGATATATTCCTTGAAATCATTAGTGGTTACAACACTATGTTATTATGGAATTGCACCTCTTGATTAGTATCCTCAATAGAGTTAGTGTCATTTTGAGATTTGGTGTGATGATCATGTCACCATATATCACCTTGTTATAGTTTATTGGCCTTGTCTCAACCTAGAGAAGATAATGGAGAAATATTAGGGTTATGGGTGCTTGATTTGTAGTATGTTGACTACTCTTATATGAAAGAATGTTGCTTCTATATGAGAGGCTTGTAGCTATTTTTTAAAATGGATTATTCTTATGTGGGGAAAATTTTCCCAATATTTTCCTTAGTCTCAATCTTGGGTGCATTGCATAATATTTTTCTCAAGGTTTTTGATGTTAATAACTCTATTTTAGCAAAATAATAAGTTTCACTAGTGCTTTTGAGAACTTGGAATTGAAAGGAAGAAAGGTATGAAAAAATACTTCCTAAAATAATCTTAGAGGAGAATAATGATCAAACTTTATATATTTTCAATTATATAAAGGAAGAGTGCATGTAATACACTTGGATTTTAAATATTTAAATTAAACCATCTACAAATATTCATTGAACTATGGATTTATAATTCAAATGTGGACACCATTAATAAAAAATATGTGTATTAACCAAATATCCATATAGGAATACATAAATATATGTCATTATAAGTATAACATATATACAAAATAGCCATATAGGCATACAATGTAAAGTATATGCAATACAAAATATATGTCTACAAATGCCATATAAGCATACAACAAATGACCCCAATAAAAATTCATCCCCCTCTAGGTGAAGAAAATAGATCACAAGCAGCCTTTGATCTTTGGGGGGATGGAGATGCATGAGAGTGGTCTACTTTGAACTTTAGGGTTGCTCCTCGTATTTAGTTCTTCATGGAGCTTTAACTATTATAATAAAAAGTATAGACATTAATATATAAAAATTATAATAATGAAATATTTAACAAAATAATCACACTCCGCCTCCAAATGATCTCTCTCCTCATTTTCCATAGCAGCATATGCTTATTCTATGGTGTTCCAAAGTCCTATAGAAACCATCTAGATAGATTAAACTACAAATCAACAATCATTTGATTTTTCAATAATAAACAGATATAAGAATGAATGTAATTTGAATTTATTAATCTTCCTCATACCATTGTCAAAGGCATTGAATTGTCTATTACATAAGAGACACCATGCTCCATTTCCCTATGAACATTAGGAAGTGTCTTTGCTTGCATCATCTAAGAATAAAACATTATTTAATTACAGAAACTAGAATAGTAATGTAGGTCATGGCTTATTATGTATGAAGTATTCAAAAAAAATTGAGTACTTATTAAACTATATATTTCTTACTATTATGCTTTGATATATTTTTCCAAGCATCCAACTCTTGTTCAAAAGCACCTATTTTAGTCTTTTAGCCATAGCAACAAGGAAACTTGAACTGTTAGATAAAATTCTTAGTTAGATATGTATGAAAAATGTGGTAGCATAGACAAGGTAGTGAACTACTTGAAAAAATGCCTCAAAGAAATGTGGTCTCATGGTGAAATAATTCCATGACAAGCAATCTATCAAAGCATAATAGTAAAGAATAGCATAGACAAACTAGTGAACTATTTGATGAAATTCTTTGGTAGACATGTATGAAAAATGTGGTAGCATAGACAAGGCAGTGAATGTTTTGAAAAATACTCAAAGAAATATGGTCTCATGGTGATGGAATTCCATGACAAGCAATCCATCAAAGCGTAATAGTAAGCAATAGCATAGACAAGGCAGTGAATTGTTTGAAAAAATGCCTCAAATAAATTTGGTCTCATGGTGATGGAATTCCATGACATCACCATGAGACCAAATTTCTTTGAGACACTTTTTCAAACAATTCATTGCCCTGTCTATGTTATTCCATCACCATGAGACCACCTTTCTTTGAAGAATTTTCTCCAATAGTTCACTTCCTTGTCTATGCCATTTCTTACTATTATGCTTTGATATATTTTTTTAAGCATCCATAGTTTTTTCGAAAGCACTTGTTTTAGGATTTTAGCCATAGAAACAAGACAATGAACAATTTGATAAAATGCTTTGGTAGACATGTATGAAAAATGTGCTAGCATAGACAAGGTAGTGAACTATTTGAAAAAATTCCCCAAAAATGTGGTCTCATGGTGATGGAATGCCATGAAAAATCCATCACCATGAGACCAAATTTCTTTGAGGCAAGCTATGGATGCTCATAATTTTTTTATCAAAGCATAATAGTAAGCTATAACATAGACAAGGTAGTGAACTGTTTGAAAAAATGTCTCAAAGAAATACAGTCTCATGGTGATGGAACCATTGAGACCACATTTCTTTGAGTTAATTTTTCAAATAGTTCACTGCCTTGTTTATGGTATAGCTTACTATTATGCTTTGATAAAAAAATTCCAAGAATCCATAGATTGCCATGACATAATCTATTTTAGGTTTTTAGCCATAGCAGCAAGGTAATGAGTTGTTTGATAAAATTCTTTGGTAGACATGTATAAAAAATGTGGTAGCATAGACAAGGCAGTGAACTATTTGAAAAAATTCCTAAAAGAAATGAGTTCTCATGGTGATGGATGAATGACATCACCATGAGACCACATTTCTATAAGGAATTTTTTTCAAATAGTTCACTGCCTTGTCTATGCTTTTTATTACTATTATTCTTTGATAATTTTTTTCCAATCATCCATAGTTTGTATGAAAGAACCTATTTTTGGATTTTAGCCACAATAGCAAGGCAACAAACTATTTGATAAAATTCTTTGGTAGACATGTATGCAAAATGTGGTAGCATAGACAAGGTAGTGAATTGTTTAAAAAATGCCTGAAAGAAATGTGATCTCATGGTGATGGAATGCCATGAAAAATTATTTTTCATGGCATTACATCACCATGAGACCACATTTCTTTGAGGCATTTTTTCAAAAATTTCACTACCTTGTCAATGCTATAGCTTACTATTATTCTTTGAGATTTTTTCCAAGAATTCATAGCTTGTTCAAAAACACCTATTTTAGGCTTTTAGACATAGCAGCAAGGTAGTGAACTATTTGATAAAATGATTTAGTAGACATGTATGAAAAATGTGGTAGCATAGACAAGGTAGTGACCTGTTTGAGAAATGCCTCAAAGAAATGTGGTTTCATGGTGATGGAATTCCATGACATCACCATGAGACCACATTTCTTTGAGGAATTTTTTCAAACAATTCACTACCTTGTCTATGCTATTGCTTACTATTATGCTTTGATATATTTTTTCCAAGAATCCATAGTTTGTTTGAAAGCACCTATTTTAGGCTTTTAGCCATAGCAACAAGGTAGTGAACTGCTTGATAAAATGCTTTGGTAGACATGTATGAAGAATGTGGTAGCATAAACAAGGCAGTGAACTGTATGAAAAAATTCCTCAAAGAAATGTGGTCTCATGGAATTCCATGAAAAGAAAATGAAATTGGAAATTGCTCCTAGTTAAATTAGTTATGCGAGTGGGTGCATGGAAATGGGTAACAACTCTGTGGACAACCCATAAAAAAATATTTGAAAAACCATAACATGAGTGAGTTATAACGTGCTCGTGTTATAACGCGCTCCCATTATGGCTCGTTATGTCGGGCCTGAGGCCCGAAAGCTACAAACCAATAACGTGAGCACATTATAACGTGCTCATGTTATTGATTGTTAAAAGGAAAAAAATAAATGCAAATATCTCATTAGGATTTCAACTGGTTTTTTTTGCAAACGCGGCCAAAACCACCATAATTTTGCACTCATATTCTAGGAGGATAATTTCAACAAATTTCTTCACCAACAATCCCTATTTCTTCACAACAATGGTGCCACGACGATGAGGAGCTGTGAGAGGTAAGGATTCTATGGTTTTTGTTTTGAATTAGTTAGTTTTAGGTTGCATTTGATATCTATTTGTTTGAATTTTTAGGAGATGCAAATCAACCTGCAAACCCTCAAAATCCTCAACAAGAAGACTAGCCAAATCCTCAAGATCAAAATCAACCACAACATCAACCTCCTCCACCAATCACTCAACCCCCTCCTGGCAATCAACAACATTTAATGAGTGAAATTGAGAACAACAAAAAGAGAATTGAGGATTTTATTAGTAGGTTGAGTGATCCAAATGGTTCAACCATAGAAAGAATGACCCTAGAAAATTCATTAAAAGATATTTTAAAAAATGTAGATTCAATTAGCAAACAAATAACTGGATGGCAAAATATGAGGCAAGTGGCTAGGGATTATTATGCAAATAAACTATCATACAAGGATGTGAAGGATTTAAAAATTACAAAAGGTGATTTGTGCTCATTATTCATCGACCCACGCACAAATCAAAATCTTACCCTCAATGCGAAGAGGTTTCCTATCCATTGGTGCCACCACCAATAGATTAGGGACTGGTTTTATGATAGGTGGTACATGGTCTTCAATTACCCACCGTGCAACAATTGCGAGGTCCCACAATATTTCCTTAGGAAATTATACAATGATTTCATATTGAACAAAATCCAAAATTATTTTGATATAAGGGATTTCTAGGGGAGAGGTGAGGGGTCGGCTCAGGATAGACCCGGTGCACAACCGGATCCTATGCAACAAGGTAGACGAACTCTCGCTATGCCACCTCGTGAGCACATTGTTATGCCTTCTATCATGAAGGAAAGTGTTGATGTAGAGACATTGTAGACAATAAACACTTTGAACCAGGGTGTCATCCATCATAATAGCCCCATTCTACAATGCCATCCAGGGGGAGTCTTTGAGTGGTGGACTTTGAACAAATGTGTGTCAATCCTATGGGGCTACTTGTTCATATGACCCCACCAACCCTTAGGATACTGGTACGCAAGATCCGTCTGCAGCTATGGAGATGGAGAGGGCAGCTGACATTTTGCGTGTGGCATATGGCATTGATAGTCAGGCAAAAGTTAGTGCATGTGTTCATTGAATTTAATTTATTAAATTTTGATTTTGAAATGCAATATTAACTAAAAATGTTTATTATTTTAATAAAATTGCAAGGTCACAGTGTTGAAATTGGATACACCAGCCCCCACCAACCTATTTCAACAGTACACCTATCGCTAGGGTATGTAACTAGTAAAAAATTATAAATTTATTGCATGTTAATAGAATTGTTTTACGAATGGTAATTTACTATGCGATTTTGGATGTTGAACAAACTAATATTGGAGGTTTTGATGGAACACTTCCCAGTGGCGGTGGATTTTCTCAAACCTTCACGTAGGTAATAGAATAAAGAGCTTAACTAATGAATCGAGTACTTAATATATTTGTGTAGTTTATATGCACATCGTTGATTACGGTGAATATTTTGTTGTTTTATTTTTAGTTGTTGTGAGATGATACACCTCTGAATGTGATGAGGGAAATGGATATTGGTGTGACATCTGCTATACAATCCTTGATGGCTTTGACAAAAGAGGTATGAGGAAAATTAGTAAATTTACATTTACATTTGTTGTTATAGATGTTAGTTAGTGAAAAATCAAACCATTATTGATTCACATAGTTTAATTTCTATTTGTAAGGTTTATACAAAGATTGAGCATGCCTGAGCATGGGTGTGAGAATATTTCCCTTGTGGAGAGAGATCGTGAGATGGCTGTAACTGATTATTTTGTCAAATATATCATTTTTTATAATGTAATTTCTATATATTCATGTCTTTACTTCTTATTGTAATAGTTAAAACTTCACCATGAACTAAACCCTAGGAGGAGTAGCAGGAGCACTCCACGAGTGCAGCAAAAATGAGTGACAAACCTATCGCCATCTGAGTGAAAAGGAAAAGGAAATATTTTATTTCCAAGGCATGGAGAGAAATGACTTTTGATTCCAGAATCCTTTGTTGTATGCCTACATGGCAGTTTTGTACATATTTTTTACTGGACATATTTGACATTGTATGCCTATATGGCATTCTCGTAAGCCTATATGACTATTTTGTACATATATTTCATACTTATATCGACATATATTGATGTATTCTTACATGGCTATTTGGTTAATACAAATATCTTTTATCGATGCCTATCCATATTTTCATTCTAAATTGATGGTTTAATAGTTATGAGTTACGTGTATTCAAGGTAAATTCTATGTTAATACAAATATCTTTTAGCGATGCTTATACTTATGTGATTGATGTATGTTTGTCTATGGGATCATAGTAATTTCTATTTGATGATGCTATCGTGTCTTTAAAGTTTATTTATTAAAGGGTGCATGAAACAAGTTTTAAATCCTTAAAAATCTTTGAATTTCTTAGGTTTTTCTATTTGTTGAGTCTAGCCTCCAAGCCCAAGTCTGAGTCAAAAATTGGCTTGTCAAGTCTAAGGTGATCCAATTCTTGTAACACTAGTGTGAGCACATCGAGGAATAATGTATATGCTGATGAAGAGAGAACCCATCCTTGTTTCCAAATAAACCATGGTATAGATATCGGTGGTCGAGATAAAACATCACTCTTCTAGATAGTTCAAACCATAATATTTCATGCCTGCAAACTTACCTTCATTATGTGTGTTCTTGATCCTACTGAAGAAATGGTGGAACATTTTGTAGATCAAATATTGCACCCCTAAGTCCACAAGAAGTTTACTTGTCCCGATTTTCACAAATGTCTTTAAGATGTTCATCCTTCTTGAGTAATGCCAACCACTATCATTGTTTGCCATGCTTCTAATGGAAATTCATTTTTTTGCAATACCCAAAGGCTAGCAGATTCATTCGCTCTAATACCATTGTAATGACTCGAGCTCTGGATCAATAGATTTTTTATTTATTTCTTACTGGATTGATAAAGGTTGTCATCAAATATTATTAAGATAGATAACGAAGTCCCCAAATTATAAATGAAATAAATTCTGAAAATAAAATCTAATTCAAATAGAAATTTGATAATAGAAATTTGATAAATAAATATAATAGTTGTTTCTAATTAATCAATTAAAATCATGAGCTAGCTTGAATATAAATCTGCCTATCATTGAGATATAGGCCTTGAGAATTGGGATGCCTTTCTCGATCGATACTTTGTACTCATGCATCTAACTTTGAGTCCTTTCCAGATTATATGCTTGAAACACATACTCCCATATTATAATTTTTTTCTCATATAGACCAGTAATAAAAATAAGTCCACAAATTGATTACCCTGATCTTCCCTTCTTATTCTCTTTTATACTCGAAAACTACACAATTGAATCCTAATAGCAATATCACAATTTGACACATTGTAGAAAATACCTCCTACTTATGAATTGATGAGCTAAAGGGGCTCTATAATGAATGTTTCATAAGGAAAAAAATTTTTTTGAAGGTTTTTCAAATAGGTTTGCAAGCTAGGTGGGCTTAACCTTGGGGAATTTTATTTTTGGTTAAGTGCTTAAGCTAGAGTAGTACTGGGATGGGTGACCTCCTAGGAAGGCCTAGTGCCTCACCTCTGTCAACATCACCTACATGCAATGAGTGCTAAGTGGGCCATTCATTATCATGAGAGATGGGTTCTTGTGAACTCAACCCTATTTCAATCCATGTCAGCCTTGGGACCATACAGGAAGCTGGAGGTCGTACCAAGTACGTGATCAACAATTTTGTATAAAAAATCTAAAAAACAAAGAACATTGTGAATAATTCTTATCTTATCTTCTCCAAAAGTTCATCAACAACCTCCATTCAAGCCTCTCAAGGATTTACATAGTATTTTACACCCTTTTCTAACTGATCCATGCCCTCAACTAACTAAAAACCAACTTTCAAAACAAGTAACCATTGCATTTAAAATTTATTGCTTTAAGCAACTTACAAATTTGCAACTTTAGACTCCTCCAACCTAATGGATCGATCTGGTGGAACATAGATCAGAGTGATTCCATGTGTTTCAGTGTAAAAGAGGACAATCCCTAGTGTAAACATACCTATTTGGACGTGTTGGAACAATCCACTTGGTCACACAAGTTGCAAAATGAAAGTTGCGCCACTTTGCAACTTTGCACTGCTTGCATTTGATGCTTTTTCCATCAAGTTAAAATCCTCCACCATGGGAAAACCACTCTAAGATAGCCAAAACTGAGAGAGATTTTTGTAGAGGGGCTCAACAAAATCCTATAGGATTAGATGAGAATTTTCTAAGAGTCACCATATCCGAGTAATAGCATGCTGAAGTTTGCAGCCATTTTACACTTTGGACCCTTAAGGGATCGATATGGTGGAACAGAGCTCAAAGCGATTCCATGTGTTTTGATCATAAACAAGAACATGCCTAGCATAAAAATACCTATTTGGATGCATTGGAATAGTTAGTTTTGTCATACGAGTTACAGAGTGAAAGTTGCACCACTTTGCAACTTTGCACAACTTGAATTTGACACTTTTTCCATTGTGAAAATTTGCCACTACGAGAAAACCACTCCAAGATAGCCAAAACCGAGAGAGGTTTTTTTAGAGGGGCCCAATGCCTTCTTGTAAGATCAAATGAGAAGTTTCTAAGTGTAATGGTATCCAAGTAATAGCATGCTAAAGTTTGCAGCCATTTTGCACTTTGGACCCTTCAGGGATCAATCTGGTGGAACATAGCTCAGAGCGATTCCACATGTTTCAATGCAAAAGAGGACCATGAATAGCATAAAAATACCTATTCAAATATGTTGGAACAGTCTGCTTGGTCACACAAGTTGCAGAATGAAATTTGCACCACTTTGCAACTTTGCACTGCTTGCATTTGATGTTTTTTCCATCAAGTGAAAATCCGCCACCACAAGAAAATCACTCTGAGATAGCCAAAATCGAGAGAGGTTTTTTTAGAGGGGCTCAACTTTATCCTGTAGGATTAGATGAGAGGTTTCTAAGCATCATGTTATCCAATTAATAACATGCTAAAGTTTGCAGCCATTTTTCACTTTGGACCCTTAAGGGATTGATCTGGTGGAACGTAGCTCAAAGCGATTTCATGTGTTTTGATGTGAAACAAGACCATGCCTAGCATAAAAATACCTATTCAAATGTGTTGAAGTAGTTAGTTTGGTCATATGAGTTGTAGAGAAAAATTTGCACCACTTTGCACAACTTCAATTTGACACTTTTTCCATCAAGTGAAAATCTGCCACCATGAGAAAACCACTCAGAGAGCCAAAATAGAGAGAAATTTTTTTATAGGGTTCAAATGAGAAGTTTCTAATTGTAACTGTATCCAAGTAATAGCATGTTGAAGTTTGCAGCCATTTTGCACTTTAGGCCCTTAAGGGATTGATCTGGTGGAACATAGCTCAAAGCGATTCCACGTGTTTCAGTGTGAAAGAGGAACATGCCTAACGTAAACATACCTATTTGGATGTGTTGGAATAGTCTACTTGGTCACACAAGTTGCAAAATAAAAGTTGCACCACTTTGCAACTTTGCACTACTTGCATTTGATGCTTTTTCCATCAAGTGAAAATCCGCCACCACGGGAAAACCACTTCGAGATAGCCAAAACCGAGAGAGGTTTTTGTAGAGGGGATCAACACAATCCTATAGGATCAGATGAGAAGTTTGTAAGGATCATATTATCTGAGTAATATCATGTTGAAGTTTGTAGCCATTTTGCAATTTGGACCCTTAAGGGATCGATCCAATAGAACATAGCTCAGAGTGATTCCACATGTTTTGGTGCGAAAGAAAGCCATGACTAGCGTAAAAATACATATTCGGATGCATTGGAGCAGTTAGTTTGGTCACATGAGTTGCAGAGCGAAAGTTGCACCACTTTGCAACTTTGCACAACTTGAATTTGACACTTTTTCTATCAAGTGAAAATCCACCGCCACAAGAAAACCACTCAGAGATAGCCAAAACTAAGAGAGGTTTTTTTAGAGGGCTCTAACTTGATCCTGTAAGATTAGATGAGAAGTTTCTAAGTGTCACGGTATCCAAGTAATAGCATGATGAAGTTTTCAGCCATTTTGCACTTTGGACCCTTAAGGGATCAATCCGATGGAACATAGCTCAGAGCGATTCAATGTATTTCAGTGTGAAAGAGGACCATTCCTAGCATAAAAATACCTATTCAAATATGTTGGAACAATCCGCTTGGTCACACAAGTTGCAAAAACAAAAGTTGCAAATTGTTTACATGACCTTTGTATGACCTTTTTCACATTTTTTACATTTCAAAATTCAAAGTTTGCAAATTTTCCTATTCAAGGCATTTACAGAACAAGGTGCTACTACACCAAACATGAACTCAAACCTTACAATATTTGAGTATATCTCATTATGTAATTAAATTTTCTTACAATGCCTTAGGCACTTCGTTCTCATAGATCTTTTACAATGTCACTCATACATTCGAGATTCTCTTTAAATGTCTACATCATAGGTGCTCATTATGAGGTTAATTTCAAATTAGTAACTTGAGATTCCCTCACTAAGCTTCACACACTCTTTTATAATGGCTTGAAATCAAAATTGAGATTTGTCAAGATCATCAAAATAAGGATGTTGCATTGCTTTTTTGGCTGAAATTCTCTTTGATGTCTCTTAAATAAACATTTTTTGCAATGAAAGATTAATCAATTTTTAGTAGTTTACTTACAAATATGCAAAGTTAAAGAGAAAAATAAAGATAATCCAAAATGGAAATGAAATAAAGTTAGATGGAAGGCACTTACAGATGTTGCATGTAGGCATCAAAATAAGAATGTTGCATTTATTTTTTGGCTAGCATTCTCTTGGATGGCTCATATACCTGCATTTTTTGCAAGGGGACACCAGTCATTGTAAAACAATATGATAGCATTGGCATCAAACAAATTAATGTGCATACAAGTATAAATTAATAAGAACCAATGTGCATATACTTACGAATTAATCCAATGAACCATCTGGGTCTGATCTACTCTTTATTGTGTCAAGTATTGCCTCATGGTCAAACTCACAAACCTTCCATAACGTCTTGTTCGAATGTCTACCCCCATATTTAGTCAAATGAACATTAGATGCCATGACAAGGTTTGAGTAATGAAGAATCTTATGATGCATGTCAAAATCCTGAAATAGCCAATGTTTAACACTTGAATATGGGTACCTTCTAAGCCATGTTCAAGTAACCACAATAATGACACAATGACACAAGTAATAGTTTGTTCCCTCTTCATTGCATTCATCTGCAATAACTGCATAAACATGCCCTATATTGATATGTGGAAAAAATATCTTGAAATTTGTCAACATTACGAATACAGTGCAAAGTAAGATAAAGATATGGAATTTCAACAACTAAGAAAGTAGATATATCACCTGGTTGAACTAGATTTGATAAATGGTCAAAGCCGATTGATGATTCCATCTGTGTTAGTTCTAATGCCATTGGAGGGTGATAGATGTGAAGTGGGCTAAGATAACTTGTGAATCATTTTAAAACCCACTTCTCTGACTCACAATCATTCCAGGCTTGCATTGTACATGAAGAACAAAAGCATGCCATCTTTCGTGTATTGATAGTCCATGAACCTGCATTTGAGCTAAGGAAAGAGTATACCTCACTCGATCCTATTAGTGTACAAAAATATTCATATGGTGCAATGTTAGTATCATCCATCAACCAAAAAAATATATGAACTGAAGATGTACCTTCATTACCTGGACCCATCAAATCATTACACCGCTCGACGATTGATTTTGCATCTATCAACTTTGCACTGTCTTAATACTTTAACTATTCTCATGCTAATGCTCTTTTCATGCATGCTATTGCACCATCATGCTCCCCCTTTCCATGTACAGCCTCACAAAAGTTCCACATATTTTGAACACCTGTAATGACATGCATCTTGCACAACCAGTAGAAAATGCATGAGTTCTTGAACTGTGTTGCACAGTTATCAGACCATATTATATGTTGATCGTGTTTTATGCCCCTTTGAGCCAAACCACTATAGAACATTTGGAAGCAACCTTTCACAAACTCTGGAGAATGTGTGCAATCATCACTAATGTAAAAGTGGTACTCCCTCAATACCTTCCTTTGCTCATCTATACTATTAGATGCATGAATGTTATGTGCACAAATATCAAAACTTGTGTGGAGTTTTGATAATGTGACTACACCTCATGTTCTAGTTGTAGAGTTTATTTCTTTGCAAAGTCAACCATAGATACTATGCTTCCAACTGGAAAGGTGTACTTGCATAGCTTGAACTGCGTGTCCAACCATCGGGCTCTATGGGTATGCATTGCATACTCAGAAAATATACTATCACAAAATGTGGTCATAAATTGGTACACTGGCATCTTCTCAATAACCAAATCAAACCTTTTTTCTTGAGACCATCTTTTGTAGCATATGCCATTGCTTTATACTTCCCGAACTCTACTAATTTTTGTCCCACCTCATATGTGCTATCCATATGTTGACATACTGGCATATGTTGGAATCCACTACAATGCTTGCATGAACCATCCAAACAAGTTGTCTTATAGAATATATGGCCATCCTCTATTTCATAGAATTTTTTTGATAAGAACTCTCTTGAAGATTTTGGTGGGGCTTCTATGCCACAACAACAAGTAGTGCGTGTGTGATTTATCTTGACATAAAAAGGTTTAAGAAATTCAAAAAATATTTGAGAAATACTAATTTGAGGATAATCATTTTCAAATTTCCGAAAAAATTGGGTTTGAGTCATATCCAGAAAATGCTTTGGATGTGGCTCATGATTCTGACTACTGATTTTCCTTCTTAGCACATCTTTTTGATTTGGAGATGGCCTTGTGTTATTTTTCCAATACTCTCCAATTAGTGTTCTCAAGGCTTCAACAACTTCTTTATCTTTTCATGACAGTCTCCTCGAGAATGCCCATAATTCATTTGTATCATTGCCCTCAATTCTTTTCCACCTTTGAATGACTCTTGATAAAAAAATCTACTAATTCCCATTTGTTCACTAGTCTTTTTAATTAGACAAGCTCTCTTTATTTGAAAACTTACCAAAGTTGATGTAATGACACGTCGGGTGACATTACTATCCTTTGAGCATGAGGTCTTACCCACACTCTCATAAGCATCCATTAGATCCTTCACAATAATGTCTTCACTCGATGCATTCGATGTTCTCAACCCAAGAGTCTTCATGATGTTCCTATACTTTACGCCCCGCATCATTTCAACAAATAGTTGACATCTTGCAGTCTCATTTAGCCTTTCAAAGAATCATTCCCAAATCTTATCAGCATATCTTCTACAAGTGCGTGTTGAAATCTTACCTTCCATGTGTTGCGAAATCTCATCATCAATATTAATCAAATACTTTAGCTTTCTACGCAGAATTCTTGGTGGTGTTCTCCTAGGTACATACATATCAACATTAGAAATTTCATCAATATTTAATTGAGGTGGGCTAGATTGCATACCTTCGATCAAGGGTGGAGAAAAAGACATACCTTGAGGTTCACATGGGGATGATTGTATACCTTCTTTGTCAATTTTGAGTGATGATGTACTCTCAACTTCAAATGTGTTGGATGGTGTCCAACAATATTCACTTGCGATACATGGTGTCCCTCCATATTCACTTGCAGTAGATGGTTTCTTTCCATATTCACTTGTGCTAGATGGTGTCCCTCCATATTTGCTTGTGCTTAATGGTGTCCCTTCATATTCACTTCTCATAGAGGGTGTGTCCCCAACTAAGGTATCTGAGTCGGTCTTACGACGATGCTTCCACATTCGTGCTTGTTGTGCTGCCAATTCCCGTTCTCTTTTTGATGGTTGAGGTTCCTCTACAATCTTGTTGTTTTCATCAATCGTTTCCAATTTCTTATTTTCATGATATGCTACCACCCGAACTCTCTACTTTTCTTTCAAGGTTTCGTTCTCTTCATCTGTTAGTTTCCTCTTTGTCTTTTTCTTCTGCATGGAAGATAATTTTATCTATACCATGGTAATGAGACAAATATTAGTTCCTAAAAAATGTATCCATTCAAGTTAATTGAAAAAATATGTAATTGAAGGCTTCATTTAAATAATACTTACAATCATCATGTAAAAAATTTAACCTAGCATGTAGACAAATGTGTACAAACTATGGAAGCACTAGGCTCGCCAGAGCACATTTCTAACTAAAAGTGAATAACCATGATGGAGATTCTGAAAACTAATGAGTGAATGGCATTGTGAGTGTTTGATAAAAAATTTTGTGTAGGAGCACCTTGACAATCTATGCTTCCATTTTGAAATTTGATTCAATTTTGGGTATCTTCATGTTGTAAGAGGGTCATTAAAGACATTTTCCATGTACTGATTATATGAGCTTTCAAAGGTGGTTCTTTGTTAGTTGTAGGCATTGGGAGAGTTGGTTTTCATTTAAAAAGGTTTAAACAACCTCCATTGGCTCGGAGGGATGATTTTTGTTCATTTTGAAATCCATTTTTTTATAAAAAAATATTGTTTTCCATAAATACACTGGTTTTTTTGCACTTTCCTGCACTTGTACGGATCTATACAACCTCCCCTTGGTAGAAAACTAATATAATATTGTAGGCACATGTCTTAACTCTCTAATTCATCAGTTCTGAGGGCTTAACAGTATGTTTGAACAGAGCAATTGACAATTTTCTGAAGCTGCTCATTTCAAGCTAGTCAAGGGTTTGAGTAGGATTTAATTATGAAATGACCATCCCACCTACTATTATGAATGTTTTTCTTGGTGGGATGGAATGTAAATTGTTATATTAGGGTGTTTTATTGTTGAACATTCCTTGGAATGAAACTAATGACAATAGGATGGGGTTCTTAGGCTGAAACAAGCACTTTTCCATGTGAATTTGAGGAACCAAGGAGTGATTTTGAAAAAGTGTTGAACAAGTGGTCTATGTAATGAACTTTTGACCTTGTGCAGGGTATTTTGAAGATTTTTTATGCTTTGGAATGGTCTAGGAAGGCCCGGGTATAGGAGTTTCTATAAACCCTCCCTCTTTGCATTGAAAAATGGGGGTTTTTGTATTGGAAGCCTAGTTGAGCGGGTAAGGTCCTAAGACCTAGAAAATATCTTGTTTTGAGACCAAATTAAAGACTATTTCTGGGTTTGGAAGTATGGTGTGAGGATCTAAGGGTAGTTCCTTTGTAAAATTGGCCTACTTGGAGGCCTAAAATAGTGAAAAGGTCATTTTTCTTTAATTTTCCCAAAGAAGCCATGTGATGGGTTAAGGGATGTCTTGAAAATTTGAAATGGGTGCTAGAATCATTATTTTATTTTCCTGGTTTTTTGGAAATTTTTGGAGTTAAAAACCCAAAATTGGTTTTGCACAGTAACTAGATTCCAAGGGTGAAATGTGGGAAATAGTGTTTATGTTTGTTGTCCATCTTGTAGGAGTGTTGGGATTGGTCGATTAGGCCTTTTTAATCTTTTTAGATGCCTCTAGAAGGAAATTTGACATCTTCAATGGTTTTGGGTCCTCTAACTCTGCATCAAAAATGAGTATCACAACCTGAAGTGTGTGCATGGTTTGGGAGATACATGTGACAGTTTGCAGATGCTTGGCTACTAGTAATGTGGATAGTGAACAAAGGAACTAAGTTTGTGTGTAAGGGAAGACTTCTGAAATATTTCATTTTTGTTGTAATAACTCAAACAAATATTTATTAAGCAAATAATGGTTTGGTTGTGCCTTAAGAATTATAGTTTGTGTTTGTAAACAATGGTGCCATTATGGAAGATTTAAGACAACTTGTGAATGACATAATCATTGGTTGATGTTTTGAGGAACATAGTTGATTGTAATCAGTTATTTTCAAGATTTTCAAGGTGTTTTGAAGGTCCTTAAAAGGAATCGGGAACTCTTAATGCTAATTTGAGTATATGAATCAATTATTTTGTGAAGGGAAATATAGTTGAATAATTGTGTCCATAAAAGTGTTGATTTCTTCCTTTGTATTGCATCATATTGTGCAGAGGTATTGGAATGTGTTTGGACCCTTTAGAGGAATGGGAGAGGCTTGGAGTTGTATTAAAGGATGAATTTTGGTGAATAGTTTTGAGTTTCTAATCAACTTTATGCTATGTTACAATCAATTTTATGATGGTTAATCTATTTTTTTGAGTTTGGAAAAGAGTTGAAACCAAGATCTAATGTTTTTATGAAAAGATGATTGAGTTTTTCTTGGTCTTCTTCAATTCAATTTAGGGTCAAAATTACCCTTGATGATTTGTGGATCCTAGAAGATGTTTCGCATCAAGTTTAAAATAGTAATTGGCAAGTGTATATAAATGTGTATATAATGGTAAATTAAAATGTGCATTGACAACCTAAGGTTATAAT
Source organism: Sequoiadendron giganteum (assembly GCA_007115665.2). Lineage (NCBI taxonomy): Eukaryota > Viridiplantae > Streptophyta > Pinopsida > Cupressales > Cupressaceae > Sequoiadendron > Sequoiadendron giganteum. Next base: position 429,868,116 of record CM021108.1, on the reverse strand, counting down.
GACAAACAAAAATGAAAGCAAGCCATAATAGAATGAAATAAAATTTGTAAAGACTTCACATACCTAAAAAACCAGACTTTAAAATGGAGGAGTTTGACCCAATTATGTAGCCTTAGCTTCTTCTTTCTTCAAACTCCACAAAAATTTGACTTGTTCAAAAGCTTGTTCCCCTCCAAACTTCAATTGTATATCAGTTTTCAATGGAATTCAAATTTCAATTGATATTATATGTCTTTCAATGTGGAAACTCTGCTATTTCATGTAAAGGTGGTAGAAATATCATGGAAAAGGTGATGGAATGTGAAACACATGCTTGCACACTTCACAACACCATCAAAAAGCTTCTTTTTGTCAGAGCACATGCAAAACCAAGAGAATATGCAGACTTTGGGCCTTGAAATCAGGGGTATATAGAGTTTTTTACCATTTTAGTGGAGTACAAAACACGCTCGCATTATAACGCAAGTGTGTTATGTGCAATTTGGTTTTTTTAGTATATTTCATTTCTCCCTCTCTGTCTTTACCCTCTATCCAAATTTTATAGCTATCCCCTACACCCTTATATTAGAGGAGACAGAGGTGAGTGTGTGTGTGTGAGAGAGAGAGAGAGAGGTAGAGGGAGAGTGGGAGAGAGAGAGAGAGGGAGAGATATGGAAGGAGAGGGAGAGAGGGAGGGAGAGGTAGAGGGTTAGAAATAGAAAGTGGGAGACATGGAGATAGATAGGGAGGGAGAGAGGGGGGAAGTGGGAGAAAGAGAGAGTGAAAGATAAAAAGGGAGAGAGGGAGGGAGAGAGAGTGGGAGAGAAATATGGAGAGAGGGAGGGAGAGGGAGAGGGGGAAAAAGAGGGATTGGGAGAGAAAAAGGGAGAGAGGGAGGGAGAGGGGGAGAAAGAGATAGTGGAAGAGGGAGATAGAGAGGGAGGGAGAGAGAAGGAGAGTGGGAGAAAGAGAGAGTGGGAGATAGAGAGGGAGGGAGAGAGGGGGAGAGTGGGAGATAGAGAGGGAGGGAGAGAGGGAAGGAGTGGGAGAAAGAGAGAGTGGGAGAGAGTGGGAGAGTGGGAGAGTTGGAGAAGGGGAGAGTGCGAGAAAGAGAGAGTGGGAGAAGGGGAGAGTGGGAGATAGAGAGGGAGGGAGAGAGGGTGAGAGTGGGAGAAAGATAGAGTGGGAGAGAGTGGGAGAGTGGGAGAAGGGGAGAAGGGGAGAGTGGGAGAAAGAGAGAGTGATAGGGATAGAGAGGGAGAGTGGGATAAAGAGAGAGGGTTGAGGTATTAGGGTTGAGAGATATACCATCAACCCCCAACCCTTAAACCCTAATCCCTGAACCCCTATACCCTCTTAATTCATCAAACCTAAACCCTTAAACCCTAATCACTCAACCCCTATACCCTCTTAATCCTTGAACCCTCAACCCTCAACCCTTAAACCCTAATCTCTCAACCCCTATACCCTCTTAATCCTTGAATCCTCAACCCTTAAACCCTAATCCCTCAACCCCTATACCCTCTTAATCCCTAAACCCTGAACCCTAAACCCTTCAACCCTAATCCCTCTACCCCTATACCCTCTTAATACTTGAACCCTCAACCCTCAACCCTTGAACCCTAATCCTTGAAACCATATACCCTCTTAAACCCTGAACGCTCAACCCTTAAACCCTAATCCTTCAACCCCTATACCCTCTAAATCCCTGAACTCTGAACCCTGAACCCTGAACCCTTCAACCCTAATCCCTCTACCCCTATACCCTCTTAATCCTTGAACCATCAACCCTTAAACCCTAATCCCTCAAACCATATACCCTCTTGATCCATCAACCCTCAAACCTCAACCCTTCAACCCTAATCCATCTACCCCTATACCCTCTAAATCCTTGAACCCTCAACCCTCAACCCTCAACCCTTAAACCCTAATCCTTGAACCCCCATACCCTCTTAATTCCTCAACCCTCAAATCTTAAACCCTAATCCCTCAACCCTTATAACCTCTTAATCCCTGAAATCTCAACTCTCAACCCTTTAACCCTAATCCCTCTACCCCTATACCCTCTTAATCCTTGAAACCTCAACCCTCAACCCTTAAACCCTAATCCCTCAACCCCTATACCCTATTAATCCATGAACCCTCAACCCTAATCCCTCTACCCCTATACCCTCAACCCTCAACCCTTAAACCCTAATCCCAGAACCCCTATACCCTCTTAATCCCTCAACCCTCAACCCTTAAACCCTAATCCCTCAACCCCTATACCCTCTTAATCCCAGAAACCTCAACCCTTCAACCCTAATCCCTCTATCCCTATACCCTCTTAATCCTTGAAACCTCAACCCTCAAACCTCAAACCTCAACCCTTAAACCCTAATCCATCAACCCCTATACCCTCTTAATCCTTGAACCCTCAAACCTTAAACCCTAATCCCTCAACCCCTATACGCTCTTAATCCCTAAACCTTGAACCATGAACCCTTCAACCCTAGTCCATATACCCTCTTAATCCTTGAACCTTCAACCCTTAACCCCTAAACCCTAATCCATGAACCCCTATACCCTCTTAATCCCTCAAACCTCAACCCTCAACCCTTAAAACCTAATCCCTCAACCCCTATACCTTCTTAATCCCTCAACCCTCAACCCTCAACCCTTCAACCCTAATCCCTCTACCCCTATACTCTTAATCCTTGAACCCTCAACCCTCAACCCCTATACCCTCTTAATCCCTAAACCCTCAACCCTCAACCCTTTAACCCTAATCCCTCTACCCCTATAACCTCTTAATCCTTGAACTCTCAACCCTCAACCATTAAACCCTAATCCCTCAACCCCTATACCCTCTTAATACCTCAACCCTCAACTCTCAACCCTTCATCCCTAATCCCTCTACCCCTAAACCCTCTTAATCCTTGAACCCTCAACCCTTGAACCCTAATCCCTCAACCCCTTTACCCTCTTAATCCCTCAACCCTTGAACCCTAATCCCTCAACCCCTTTACCCTCTTAATCCCTCAACTCTCTACCCCTATACCATCTTAATCGTTGAACCCTCAACCCTCAACCCTTAAAACCTAGTCCCTTAACCCCTATACCCTCTTAATCCGTGAACCCTAAACCCTTAAACCCTAATCCCTCAGCCCCTATACCTTCTTAATCGCTGAACCTTGAACCCTAAACCCTAATCCCTCTACCCCTATACCCTCTTAATCCTTGAACCCTCAACCCTCAACCCTTAAACCCTAATCCCTGAACCCATATACCCTCTTAATCCCTCAACCCTCAACCCTTAAACTCTTAATCCCTCAACCCTCAACCCTTAACCCTAATCCCTCAACCCCTATACCCACTTAATACCTGAACCATCAACCCTCAACCCTTCAACCCTAATCCCTCTACCCCTATACCCTCTTAATCCTTGAACCCTCAACCCTAAACCCTTAAACCCTAATCCCTCAACCTCGATACCCTCTTAATCCATGAACCCTCAACCCTTAAACCATAATCCCTCAACCCCTATACCCTCTTAATCCCTGAACCCTCAACCCTGAACCCTTCAACCCTAATCCCTCTACCCCTATACCCTCTTAATCCTTGAACCCTCAACCCTCATCCCTTAAACCCTAATCCCTCAACCCTCAACCCTCAACCCCAATACCCTTTGAATCCCTCAACCATCAACCCTTAAACCCTAATCCCTCAACCTTTATAACCTCTACCCTATTACCTATTAATACCTCATCCCTAAACCCTAAACACTTAAACCCTAACCCGTAAACCCTCTTCCCTCTACCGTCAATCCTTTTCCCTCTACCCTCAACCCTAATCACCCAACCCTTAAACACACTTAGTAAACTCTCTACCATAGTCCCTCAACCCTCTTGACCCTTAAACCCTCAACCCTTAAATCCTTAAACACTCAACCCTAAACCCTCGACCCCCAACCCTAACCCCTTAAACCCTAAACTATTAAACCCTCTAGCCTCTAGCCTCTAGCCTCTATCCTCAACCCAATACTCTCTACCCTAAACTCTAATCCCTCAACCCTTATACCATGACATCCAAGAAATATCTCTACCCTAATCCCTAAACCCTCAACCCTTAATCTCTCAACCCCTATAACATCTACCCTATATATTGGAGCCTCAACCCTAATCCCTCGACCCTATACCTTAAATCCTCAATCTTCAACCCTCAACCCTTAAACCCTCTACCCTTTACCCTATACATTAAACACTCAACCCTCAATTCTCAACCCTCAACCCTTAATCCCTCAACCCTCAATCCTTAAACCCTAAATACTCTACCCTTAAATTGGACCCTGAACCTAATCCTTCAACCATATACCCTCAAACCTATACCCTAAACCCTCTAACCTCAATCAAGTAAACCCTTAACCCCAAACCCTTCAACCCTAAACCCTTAAACCTTCTGTAACATCATAGATTTTCTACAAGTACTAGAATAACAATATTAAATCCTAATCTAAATAATATTCTAAAATCTAATAACAAAGAATGAAAAAATAAACTAAACTAATAAAACCAAAACGATCTCACCGAATATGCGTTCATCCCTTTGAATTATCTTGATTTCTCTTCTCCATTTTTCCTTTTCAGTATTCTTACCCTCAGATTTATGTGTTTGAATGCAAGTATAGCTTTGTCGAGTGTCTAAGCAAAATATCGAAGAATAGTCTCTCTTCTCAAAAATGAATTATTTCGGGAGGAGGAATAATGATTATGACAAGCCATTTTATAGATTTTGTGTTTTCGAACGATTGGCTCAGATTGAAAAAGAGATCGACGGACGAGATTGATGAATGCCATACGATGTGAGTTCTGTCAGATAGAATGTGAGTTATAACATGAGTCGGGAAAGACTAAAAATAGAACAAGATCTTAATCTTCAGTTAAGAATCTTCGAAAATAGAAGAAATAGACTTTGAATGTCAAAGACAAAGTCAGAACTCGAAGATGAGGAACTTGAATGCATAATTAAATTAATTAATTAAATAAAATGTATTTAATTAATAAATGCATACATGCATATGAGTTATAACTAGTTAATCGACTAGTTGTGATAGAGAGTCCTCCTGTAGAGATTATCAATAGTTGAATTCAGAGATAACTGGAGAACTAAAAATAGGTCTCAAGTCAAAAGGTGAGTGAATGATTAGATAACTAATTGATAGAGGAACGTGACTTAAATGAATTAAATTTGAATTAAATGTTAATTTAATTCAACATTCGAGAATAGAAGATTTAATTAAAAATATAAAGATAATTTATTTAATTTGACTTTCGAAAAGGGTAGAATTGAATAATTAAATAATAAATATTTAATTATAGTTGAAAAGGGGGTTAAATGAATAATTAAATAAAGATATATAATTATACTTGGAAAAGTATGATAAAGGGGTAATTAAATAATAAATTATTTAATTGATAGATAAAGGGGGAAGACTTAATTAGTTCACAACATAATTAAATAAATATGATTTATTTAATTAATCAAGTTGAATAAAGATTAATGATGAATTAATGAATTAATTAAAAAGGGGTATTTAATTAATAGAGGAAATGTGTTAGAAAGGGTAATTAAATAATTGACATTATTTAATCATGACCATGGATGAATATAAAATTATGTCAAATGTGGTGTTCGCAGACCTAGACCAATTTTCGGTATCTACAGTTTGCCCCTCTTTGATACAATGTTGGTATGATGTTGTGTCAAAGAAAATATTCCCCAGTCATGCCTCAGCATGAAACGGGTTAGGCTATGCCCTAGTGAAAGGGAGAATGATGAGTAGGTAGTGGTATGCCCCCTTGAGAGGATAGGTGGGTTTGAAGAACATGAGTGTGCTCTTGAAATAGATGAGAAAATGGTGGTGAAGATGCAAAAAAGAAGAAATGTGAGCATGGATAATTCAAAATGTTAGTAAGAAACAATTAAGTTTGTTTGATTGAGAAAATGATATAATGATAGTTGATCGATTAAGAAAAAGATATAACCTTCGATATATTAGCAAATATGGTATACTTGCTTTGTTATCATCATTGGGTGGGACATGACACAGATGGATAATACACACTATGATATGAGATAGACCATAGTGTATAAAGTTATCCACCTGTAAAAAAAAATAGACAGTCGTAGACAAGGAGTGTCTTAACTCAGACTAAGGACAAGATGCCCCAGTCGTTTGGTCAAGACAAACCACAAACAACAAACAAATAAAAGACGAGTCATGAGAAGTCATTGCTCCTCTAAATCCTTGATAGGACATCCTTGAGGAAACTAGTAACATGACTCAAAAACCAATGTTAAAAAGACAGTTGAAAGACAACAGCCAAAGAAAAAGAGTCCAAAGATGTCGTTGCTTCTCTAAATCCTTCAAGGGACATCCTTGAGAAAGCTAGTAATAGGATCTTGCACAAATCGATAAAAAGATAAGACAAAATAAGGTATAAAGTCATAAAGCCAAATAAACGTATTTGCCAAAACTTGGTCTTGTGGGATTGTTTGATGTTGATGTTTGACATAGCGTAATGTGAGAGAATGACACATACCACATAAGACGTTGAGTCTGGTTTCGACTTGGTGACTTTTGTATAAGGCATGACAAATCCTGGTTTCAGTAAGACACGTTTCATATAAGACATTGGAGTCTGATGACGTTGAGGTGACAAGCCACATGAGACTATGACAATGTGATGACATCTGTTGACAAGAAAGACATATCTTGCATAAGACATAGGTTGATCACTTTGACAATGTGTTTGATATTGAGTTGATGACAATTTGAGATGTGTTGCCTTGTTAATGCATGACTTGTTTGGATTCCTTGACTGATAAACTGTGTGTGTGTGTAGATAGTGTTTGACATGAGATGATACCCTAAAATATGATATGCAACTTGTGTGATAGTGATTGTGAATGAACCCTATTGGACTGACCTAGTGTGGTCTCATGAGCTTATCAATTGATTAGCCTTGCCTATGTTGTACACAAAGAGACCTCGTAGTTCGCCTATGTCTACGTCTGACTTAACATGATTGACTTGACATGACTGAATTGACATGACTGACTTGATATGACTGACTTGACATAATTGACTTGACTCTATTTTTGGGATTTTCTGAGATTTTTTTAATTTTTTTGGATTTTTGGAGTTTTCTAATGTTTTTGGGATTTTCAGGACATTTTCGATGGTATGACATTATGTACAAAGTGTTAGGGCATAGAACAAGGATTTGCCCCTAGTCAGGAATATGATTTGGAAGATGGAGTGGGTAATATGATGGAATGGACTTTGATGTCAATCGTTCCAAGTAATGGATGAGACAACCATTTATTATGAGTGATGGTGAAAAATTCTTATTAGAATGATGGTAGATGGAAGAGCAAGCTTGACTACACATGGCGCCTATTTGCCAGGTTTTCACCATGGTACTTATCCATAGCGCCACCGAAGCGGTTTTCACTAGTGGACGAATTTATTTCTCTTTACTTTTTTTATTTTCTCAATTTTTTTGGTGTTACAAAGGAGCCTGCTTGCCAGGTTTTCATCAAGGTAACCATTTTTTTGTATTTTTCTAGATTAAGACACGGATTCTCAGAGACTTAAGTGTAGAACCTCTTTAGATGTAGACTATTGATAGGGAACAAAAGTGGTTCTCCTTCAGGAATAGAGAGTTGGTACGCTCCTGATCCAAAGGCTTCTATGACAATATATGGCCCCAACCAGTTAGGTTCAAACTTTCCTGGTTTCTCGCGTTCAACTTGGTTCTTAGGATTCTCCATTAATACCAAGTCACCAATGTCAAAATGTCTATTAAGAACCTTCCTGTTGTAACTACGATGAAGACGATTCTAATATGCTTGTAAATGATCTAATGCTTTCTGTCTTCATTCATCCAACAATTCTAGCTCTTGTAACCTAGAGACACGGTTTTCTTCATCGTCAATATGACCCTTCAAGGATACCCATAGAGAAGGTATTTCAACCTCAATAATTAAGATAGCTTTGGACCCAAATACAAGGGAATATGGAGTGGCGTCAGTGGGAGTATGGATGCTTGTGCGATAAGCCCATCAAGCAGGATTAAGCTGTAGATGCCAATCACGACCAGCGTCATTGACAGTCTTCTTAAGGATTCTAACAATAGTCTTATTAGATGCCTCAGCTTGGCCATTACCTTGTGGGTAATATGGGGTGGAAAAATGGTGTTTGATGTGGAATTCTTCACATAAATGGTGTACTTCTTGGTTCTTGAATGGGCGGCCATTGTCTGTGATTATGGATTGAGGTACATCATACCGACAAATGATATAGTTTAGGATAAACTTAGATATTTGTGTGTCGGTTATGTATGTCATGGGAATGGCTTCGATCCATTTGGTGAAGTATTTGGTGGCGGTGATGATGAATTTGTGGCCATTGGATGATGAAGGGTGTATCTTACCTATGAGGTCAAGTCCCCATTGGACGAAGGGCCATGGTGAAGTAATTGGATGAAGCTCCTATGCTAGCGCTCTGATCAAGTCTCCATGTATTTGACATTGTCTACACTTCTTTACAAAGATGTATGAATCTTTCTCCATTGTAGGCCAATAGTAACCTAGTCTCATAATGTTATGGGCTAGAGTAGGACCACTCGAATGAGATCCACATATACCCTCGTGTACTGCTCACAAAGTTGTTTGTGCTTCCTCAACATCAAGACATCTCATTAGGGTGTTATCTAAGGTACGTCTATACAGGGTTTCTCCGATGATGGTGTACTTAGCTGACTTTCAAATGAAGGTTCAACATTGGTCATTGGACAAGTCTTGAGGTAGGGTTTGGTTAGTGAGGTAATCGAATATGTCTTTATACCAAGGAGACATAGGACCAACAATGGTACACACTATCGCAGTATCAGGGACATCATAAGCCAGGATCAAAATTTGTTCAACTAGAAACTTGAACTTAGGAACATTACTTGGAATATCCAACAAGGAACCCATGGTTGCCATTGCATCTACAGCTCTATTTTGGATACATGGTATTTGTTGAAAATTTATGTCATTGAAATACTGTTTGAAACTGTCAGCCATCCTCTTGTAAGGTGAAAGCTTCTCATCCTTAGTCTCGTAATCATCATTCACCTATCGGATTACCAGTTGAGAGTCGCCAAAGACATGTAGGCTCTTAATGTTCCACTGAGATGCCATTTTTAAACCTGTCACTAAGGCTTCATATTCTACTATAGTATTGGTACAAGGGAATGCAATCCTGAATGATTTAGGAATGGTATCACCTTGAGGTGTGACAAATAAGATACCTGCCCCTGAACCATGATTTGTATGTGATACATCAAAGTACAGTTTCCATTCAGTTTTAACCTCAATGTTGAAAAGAAATTCATCTGGAAAATCTACCACTAATGGATGGTCTGCCTTTATAGGTGCATCGGCTAGTTGATCTGCAATCACCTATCCTTTTATTTCCTTCCTTTTGACATACTGAATGTCATACTCACTAAGTATCATAATCCATTTAGCCAATCGGACTGTTAACGCTACCTTACTTAGGAGGTACTTAAGTGGATCAATTTTTGCAATCAACATTGTTTGTCAATTGAGCATATAGTGCCAAAGTTTTTGGGTAGCAAAGACTACCGCAAGATAGGCATGTTCTATGTTGTTGTAATTCAATTCATAGCCCACTAAGGTACGACTGATATAATAGACCGCTCTCTCATGACCTTGATCATCGTGTTGTGCAAGAAGAGCCCCTAATGCCGACTGAGTTGCTGAGATGTAAAGTATCAATGGTTTTCCCTCTGTAGGTGGCAATAAGACTGGTGGAGTAAGCAGATAGTCCTTGATTTGTTGGAAGGCCTCTTGACATTTATGTGTCCACACAAATGGCACTCCTTTCTTGAGTAGATGCTGAAATGGATGTATTTTATCTGCCAGTTGTACTATGAAATGCCTAATGGACTGTAATCTCCCTTGTAGTGTTCTGAGTTGACCAATGCTGGTTGGAGGAGGCATTTCTATGATAGCTCTTACCTTCTCTAGATCTACTTCAATGCCTCTGCGAGAGATGATATACCCTAACAGCTTCCCTGATTTCACTCCAAAGACACACTTCTTCGGATTTAGCGTGACATTGCAATTTTCTAGCCTCTGGAATATATTGTCTAACACCTTCAAATGGTCTACCCTTGTTTCTGACTTGGCTATAATATCATCTACATAATCTTCCATGAATGTATGTACAAAGTCATGAAAAATAGTAGTCATTGCTTGTTGGTAAGTGGCTCCTGCATTCTTAAGGCCAAATGGCATAACATTCCAACAATATGTGCCCCATGGACACGTGAAAGTTGTCTTATGTTGATCTTCAGGTGCTATCTTTATCTGGTTGTATCCAGAGAAACCATCCATGAGGGATAGCATCTCATATCCTGCAGTAAGGTCTACTATCATGTCGATATTCGGAAAAGGGAAGTCATATTTAGGACATGCCTTCTTGATGTCTCTAAAGTCAATGCAAATACGAATGCCCCCAGTTGGCTTAGTCACTGGTACAAGATTTGATATCCAATCTACATAGTCTATTATCCTTATGAATCCCACATCCAAAAGTTTCTTAAGTTCTACCTTGACCAATAGAGCAATTTGTGGATGCATCTTCCTCAACTTTTGTTTGACTGGTTTGATACCTGGCTGTAGTGGTAAATGACACAAAATTAGGTCTAGATCCAGCCCAAGCATGTCAGCATATGACCATGCAAAGTTTACTTGTCTCTTTTTGAAGAAGTCCTTGAATTCATGTTGTTTTGTTTATGTTAAAGAAGCTGCAAAATATACTATCCGAGTATTCTCTTTTGTACCTAAGTTGACTGCAACAGCTTCTTCTACTAGCATGGGTGACTTTTCTTGTGCAACGGGGAGAATATTTAAACCTCTATCCTCGAGTGCCTTAGAGAGGTTTTCGCCCTCAGATATATCCTTTATTTTGACTTTTTCTTCATCCAAAGGTTCCTTTCGGTTTTCACCTAGGGACTCATCATTTTTATTTTCATTTTCATTTTTGCAACTAGAGGTGTAAATAGACTCCCCGAAATATGCTTTATCGTCCAAGTCTATGGTAAAACCTACCTTATGATCTCCTCTAGGTATGCCTTCTCTAAGTCCCATGAGCTCAGCAATTGCTTCGTCATTCTTGAATGTATCTATGATAGGTGTACCTTGTTGATCCAAGTCGATAAGTTCGGGATATACAATGAGCATGTCATCATTGGAGTTTTTAAGGTTAGTTGCTGACAAGGTGAATATTGAATGGTTGACATGGTCGCAGAAGTTTTGGACTAACTCCTTCTTATTCTTCTTCCTAGGGGTAGGTATACTCTATTGTGGGACTATGGTGAGGGGTGATTCGTCAGAAGATGGCTTGTCAGGTGCCCAAGATGCATGATCAAGGGTTTCCCAATAATAGTTCTCTTGCCATTCTTTTTTGGACAAGTGCTTCTTAGGATGAGGACTAGATAGTTTTGGTATAGGTTTCACATTGAGGTCTAACTCTCCAAATAAGGCATCTATGTTCATAATAGTAGTAGATGAGAGGGACTCCCATTCACCATCACTTGAGTAAGGGGATTCATCATAGACTGGAGGTTTTTCGTAAACTAGAGGTTTATCGTAAACTAGGGGTTTGTCGTAAACCGGGGGTTTGTCACAAACTAGGAGAAATGGTTCATGATATGTCTTAATGTCTGGATAATCATTCACTTCCTCTTGAAATGATGATGAAGTACCAGGAAACCCAATTCTAAGTGGTTGACACCCTAGCCCTAGATATTTCGGTCGTGGGTAGACAGTAATTGGTTTCGTCCTTCCATTTTGATATAGTCCTAACCCATTATGCCTGTCATAGCCTTCCTTTTTCATTATCTTAAATCCTTTTCCATATTGGCCCTTGGCTATTTGAATAGACGGGGAGGGGTATTCATGTTCTTCTTGATACAACCAGGAATCACCTTGATCCACAATTTCTTCACTTAACTCTCCCCATTTTTTCAATGTCGTTGTAGGAGGAACATGAAATATGACCATTGACTATCTTCTATTTGCCATGGGTAGGCCATATGCCTTAGGTGGAATCAGTTTAGTAACATAGTATGATGCCTTTATATTATATTCGCCATAGCCCTTGTCTTGGATCTCGAGTTTTGGAGTGGATAATGGTGGTTTGAATGAAATGGACTTAGTGAGACATGATGGGTCAATGTACTGGGATAGAGTGGATGATAAAGCCTGTTGATTAACAGGCACTTGTCATTGTGGAAGATCCCTTAGGCTTGTACAATATTGGAAAGGATCTGGATCACCATCAATAGTGATCTATGTGCCATTATAGGGGAACTTGAAACATTGGTGGTATGTTGTAGGTACAACTTTCATTGTGTGTATCCAAGGTCTACCTAACAACAAGTTGTACGGAAGGGTGAGATCCAAGACTTGGAAGTTGGTGTTCATGATTGTTGGGCCAATTTGAATAGGGAGTGTGACAACTCCTTTGGATGATCTTTCCTCATCATCATAAGCCTTGATGACTATAATCTTAGAGGTATCTACACATTCTTTCGAGAATCCTAATGCCTTAACCAATTTAAGGGTACACAGGCTCAAACCTCCTCCTCCGTCTACCAAGACTCGTCGAACTTTGTTTTGGGGTGCTGGCAAGAAGTTGAGTCCACTTTTTGGCCAAAAAGTAGAAGTGTTTTCCCTGATTTTCAGGACTTGACACTTTGACCTTAAAATTTGAAGCACTTAGAGATGGAATCTTTGAAAAATTCGCTAATCATAAAATGTAGTACTTGGAGTCTAGTTTCCAAATATGTAATTTTTTTCAATACCCAGATTGTACAAATTCAATTTTAATAGGCATTTGTAAAAACTATTGTTTAAAAGTCATTTTTTTTTACCATACCATGCACATGTACGACATCCATATTTTGACTTAAATTATCATATTTTTCTAAATCCTTTTGGGAAAAGATTTGTGACTCACTGAAGCTTGCCCTGGATATTTTTTTGTAATTTTTTATTGAATTATTATTTTTTTGTTAATTTTTTATCAAGCATATTTGTCGTTTAGAAAAATTGTCGTGTACAACACGCATAAGATGACCTAAAGTTAGCATTTTTTGCAATTTTTTTTTTTAAATTCAAAAGAATTGTCTGAAGTTTGCCCTTGTGCAATCCGTTCGTCAAAATGTTATGTTGATCAAAAGTTATTAAAATCAAAACTCTGATAAAGTTTATGGACCAATTTTATCATAAATTAATTGAAAAATAGAAAAAATAATCGAATTGTAAAAAAAATTACATATTTGGAATCTACATTGTCTCATCTAAAATGGGTTTTAATTTCGTCAAAAAATTCTACAAAAAAAGTCGTCAGCCATATGTCCAAACTCGGTATTTTTCTTTGACATTGTTAGAACCTTCAACTTGCAGGTCAAACCAGGTTGAAGGCCTAGGTTCGGATTCCCAATGCTTTTCTCGAACCAAAATCCGAGGCAAAAACTCGACCACAAAGCAAAACCAATTTGAAATTTTAAAAATTTATTAAAAAATCATTTTTTATGCTTTTACAAAATAGGAAATGGGATCCCGTTTTGTAAATTGCAAAAAGGAAAAAATTTCCATTTTAGGAAAGTTTTCCAATCGGGATCCCATTTTGAAAAAATTCCAAAATGGAAAATTTTTCAAAATTATTTAAACGGAAACTTTTCAAAACGGGATCCGTTTTGAAAAGTTGTCAAAAATGGATTTTTTTGAAAATTTCAAAACGGATCCCGTTTATTAAAAACCAGGATCCTGGATTTTTAGAATACGGGATCCCGTTTATTAAAAAACAGGATCCCGAATTTTTAAAATATGGGATCCCATTTTTTTATTTTAGGCTCGGGATCCCGAACCTAAACAGGATCGCGTTTTTGCAAAGCCGATTTTGCATTTTTGCAATGTCGATTTCGTTTTTTTGGCTAAGGAAAAACTTCCACGTTTCGTGGACTCAACTTCTTGCACTCACCCTTTGATGGACTAAGACTTCAAGATGTAAGGGGTCATTGTGATCTATCTTTTCAGTTGAGTAATCCTGTTGGGAAAATGTGGCATGATGCGAGTTGGTCAAATATCCCACCATCTCTTCGAAACAATTGACATCTAAGTCTATAGGAACAGTTGTGTTATGTAGAGATTTGTCAAGAATGGATCGATGTTGAGGTGATAAGGTCAACAATTCCGAGATAGATATGTGTGTGGGGGTTTTACTCAATTGATCGAGAAGGTTGTACTTGAACTTAGAATTTTGAGTAGATGGCTCAGAAGAAGGACCGGGAATAGTAATCTTAGTTCTGCGTGTGTTTACATTACATTCTAGATGCTTCTTAATGGTGAAAGTATTGACATTCTCATTTGTGGCTCAGAGGTGGTTTATGATCGTTCCTTTACCATAGTCATACTTGGTATTGTTATAGTTGGCCAATGGATTATTTTGGGGTCCCGAACTGGAGGCTTTTCCTTTTGTGTGGTCATGTAATGGGTCTATGAAGACCTTATGATCACTGTTCTTAGTGTTTTTCTGCCCACCAACCTCTATGGTTCCGTTTTCAACAAATTCTTGTATGATGTTCATTAATTGGAAACATTGTTGGAGGTTGTGCCCTTTCGTTCGATGATAGTCACAAAAAGCATTATCGACCCACCATGAAGGTTTGAACTGTCCAGGATCATACTCTCTTGGTTATAAAGGTTTGATAAGATTATGTTTGACCAATTCTTTGAAGACTACCTCGATTGGTTGCCCTAAAGGTGTAAATTCTCGCATTGGAAATCTCCTTTGTTGTGGTGTTTGTTGTTGTGAATTCTAGACATAGTTAGCCATTTGATCAGGATTTTTCATCATGTTTGTTTGTTGGTTGTATCCTCTAAGTGTGATGACCGGTCCACTATGTATGTGCTTAGCATCAACTATGTCGTAATTTGTGACATTCTTGTTCCTAGACCAGAACTTGTTTCTATCATTCGACACATTTGGATGTTGGACAATTGGGTTCTTGCCTGGTACTTTGATTTCACCTTTGTCAATAAGGCCCTTTTCAAGGATGATCCCCTTTTGTACCAAGTCAATGAATGAAGTGCAATAGTGTACCCGTAAGTCACCTCTCAGTTTGGGGTTGATGTTTTCGAGGAAGATAGTGACCTTTTTTTTTTTAGGTATTTCGACGGGACAATGGCTAGCTAAACTTCTCCATCTCTGGAAGAAAGTGATGAAGGTATCGCCATCTTCTTGTTTCGTGTGGCAAAAGGTTTCTATGGTTACTTCGTTTTCTATGTTAAAGGAAAAATGTTCGACAAACTTTTCAGCCAATTCCACCCAGGATCGTATACTGTTTGGTAATTTGGAAAACCATTCCAACGCTATCCCTATGAGGGTTCGTGGAAATAGGCACATCAAGTAAGTGGGGTCATACGATATGTCAATGCATGCCATTGAGAATTCTCTAATATGTTCTAACGGATTCTTCCTCCCATTATACTTAGGCAAATTTGGTATAATATATCCATGGGGGAAAGGTGTCATATAGAGTGCTTTGTCAAATGGACATGGACATAGGTCTTGTGCTGATATAGTTCATTTGCCTGACATAGACATGTCGTCCATCTTTTGTTTTAGAGTCTGCATTTGGTTTTGAAGGATGTTGACTTGTGTCAAGGACATGGTGTTCATGTTATTTGGATCAATGTAGATGTTCTGATATGCCATGTTTTGTGATGGGTTATGATTAGGCTAGGGGATATATCCTGTCAAAATATTCTGATTCGGGATAGGGATATTCCCTATCTGAATGGTTTGATTTGGTATAGGAATGTTTCCTATCTGAATTGTCTGATTTGGAATAGGAATGCTTCCTGTCCGGATTGTCTGACTTGGTATACGTATATTCTCGCCTACCTTGGTTCTCTTACCAGTCGTGTTGGTGCCAAAGGGGTTGGAGGAAGTTGCTCCCATAGTGAATTGTAAACCTTGTGCTATGCTAAAAGGAGTTGTGTTTACAATTGATGATGTTTGTGTTGGTATACCTGTTGGTATCGCTGCAGTTATTTGGGGAATAGACACAGTTGATGTCGTAGTTTGTGTTGGTTGAGTTGACTGTGTTGTCAAAGTATGAACATCAAATCCTGGGGGTAGTGTGGCACCTTCTACTATCAATTTTGCTAAATAGCATTGTGGATCGTTTAGTAAACACTCATCCATGAAGGATGCAAATTCAGGATCTTGAACTACTGCATCTATGTCTTCTATGTAAATTTGCCCATGTGTGTCTCTAGTGACATGTTTTTCAAGTAAAGGCTTGTTTGGGTGTTTGCTTCCTGATGGTTGGTTTCCAAACAGATTGATGAATTCGTTGGGGTTTGTCATTGCTTTGTATTTCTTTTTGGACCTTGTTTCGACCATGAAAAAGTTGCTCAAAAATGGGTAATGCAGACTATGTCTAAAAACTGATATGACCTATGTCTATGTTTTTGGATCTTTTTTTTTTTGACAATAAGGATGTTGCTAAAGATCTAAGATGACGTATGACAGGATGGGCAATATGCAAAATTCTAAGTGGAATAATGACGATAAATGAGTCTAAGATGGGTATAACCTACCACCTATGGAATAAATGCATGCAAATTTTTTTTTTTGACCAAGGAACCTAATTGTATGACAAGGACAATATGACAAGGTGAATTTTTTGAACTAGACTGTTGAGTTGAAAAGATTCACTAAATGGGACCAATGTGACTAGGTTCAATGACTGTGACAAATTGGAACATGAACGTTTCCAAAGACAAGGAAAGTTATCTATTCTGTGATATGCAATTTCCCTAGGGAGTACCTATATGCATGCAACTTATGATGACTATTTCTAGGACGTATATGACACCTAATGACAGTAGCTAAGACGTATATGACACCTAATTATGGTGAACTAAGATGTATATGACACCTAATGATGCAAGGTCTTTGAGCAAAATTAACCAGTTTCTAATCCAAGGTTGATCCTAAGAACCTAAAGCAAATAATGTTTCGGACTCAGCTCGTGATTTTTGATGTTTTCTATTGACAGGCAAATGCGGTTCACCAAACAGTTACGGTTTTTCCTCTGACAGATGCGGTTTTCCTAACAGTTGCGGTTTTTCTTCTGACAAATGTGGTTTCCTAAGACACATGTGGTTTAAAAACTGACATATGCAGTTTACTAGGACACATGTGGTTCAAAAACTGACAGATGCGATTTGCATGCACACATGCGACTCATAAGATGACTGTAAGATGGGGAAAATCAAATAGTATTAGATAAAGTGACATCCAACACTTCTAAACTATTATCCCAATCTAAACAAGAGAATACAAACAAAGAGAGCAATAAAAATGAAAGCAAATGAAATAAAGCACTCCCCTTTGAAGTTGATTCTTTTTCTTGTCTCTCCTATTTCTTCTTATGCCAATATTGCCCTCAGATTTGTTGATGAAGTTGTGCAAATACCTGCAAATAGTAAGTAAGAAAGTTGGAGATAATGACTGTTAAATTGAAAATGGAGGGGAAGGGTTTCTTTTATAGACAACCATTTGAATGGACGGACGAGATTGATCTTCCAGAAAGATTCTAAGATCAACGGATGAGGATTCATGAGAGGGAAGTTACGAAATGGATGGCCAAGATCGAGTTTCTAGAAAGATGCCAAGATCTACGGTTGAGAATTGATGCAACCAGAATATGCCATGCATGGAAAAGATATGACGCCGACGGCTATGACGCCTGATGGCTATGACAGACATGCAGGACATGCAAACTATGACATGAAATAATAACAGGGGATCTTTGACCAAAATAGAGGGATAAATAATTTATTTTAAATTATTTATTCGAAAATGGAAGAGGATGACAAGTGGCAAATAAATAATTTATTTTAAATTATTTATTCGAAAATGGAGGAGAAGGACAAGTGGCAAATAAATAATTTATTTTAAATCATTTATTTGGAGGAAATGAAAAAGGAGATTTAATTAAATTCATAAATTTAATTAAAGGAGGAGATATAAATTAAATATGGATAATTGATTAGGATCAATTATTTAAAGGAGAAGAATGACACATAATTAAATAATTTCGTTAATTATTTAATTATAGAAAAATAAAAGGTCAAATAATTATTATTATCTGACTATAGACATGTGATAAAAGATAAATAATTAAATAAATAATGATTTATTTAATTATTGAAGAAAGGGGTATTAGTGATGCAATTAAATAATTTTAATTGATCAAGATAGAAATGAGAAGGTGAATCAATTAAATAATTAAAAACTATTTAATTAATAAAGGAATATGATCGAACATAATTGAATAATTAAAATTATTCAATTATTGAAAGATGATGACTAGGAAAAATGATGCTCATAGACTTAGGACATTTTTCAGTGTCTACATTTTGCCCCTCTTTGACATAATGTAGTTCATCGCATTGTGTCAAAGAAATTTAATTCTGAAATATGCCCCAGTGTAAAGAGAAAGGGGAAGGATGACCAAGAGGGTTGTGGTATGCCCCCTCGAGAGGACATGCAGGTTCAAAGAACAGGAATGTGCTCTCGAAATGGAAGAGAAGACTAGAGGATGAAAGATGGAAGAAATGTTAGCATGAAGGAGATGGATGTTAGCATGGAAAAAATAAGGGAGATGGGATGTTAGAGTGAAAAGGGGAAAAAAGATAGACATGAAATGATAAGGGAACCAACTTTCATGCTTACATTGTTATATTTATCATCATTGGGCATCAAAAATGTCACAAATGGACCACAAACACCATGGTATGACATAAACCAAGGTGTGCAAGGTGACCATTTGGAAGAGACAAACAATCAAAAAAGACAAGGAATGCCCCAGCTCATACTAGGGACCCGATTGTCCTAGTCTTTTTGCCAAGACAAACCACAGGCAGCAAACAGAGAAAAGAGGCCATGATCCATCATCATCCCTCTAAATCCATTGATAGGACATCCTCGAGGAGACTAGTAACATGACCCAAAACCAATCAAAAAGATAAGAAAATCCATACCAACAAAGTGTTTGCCAAGAGAGTGTTTTCTAGTGATAATGATGGTTGTTTGGTTGGTTGATTAGGTTGACCAAGATGACCGAGTTGATTGATAGGTTGATAAGGATCGATAAAGTGATTTAATTGACCATGCCTAGCCTCAGGAAGGACACATCCTGATGAAGGAAAGATTGATTGACCAAGATGATAAGATTGAGTGGTGTGACAAAGTTGATTGATAATGATAATGCCCGATTTCAGGAAGGACACATCCCGATTAAAGAAAGATTGATTGACAAAGTTGACAAGATTGTTTGATTGTTTGACAAAGATTGATGAATATGACCAAGCGATGTGACAATACCCAACCATAGGAAGGACACATCTGATAAAGTTGACCAAGTGACAAGTGTTGACATGACACCCTGACTGCAAGAAAGACACACCCTGCTTAAGGTGAATGACAAGGTTGAGAAAGTCCAATCCCAGGAAGGATGTATCTTGATAAAAGACAAGAGATAAGACCAAATGAGACAAATGACATGATGCCCCATTCCGATATAAGACTAGTGACTTGATTGAGTTGATGATAGGATAATTGATTGATGAAAGATTTAATTTGTTTGTTGTTTCTTGATGTAGTTTGAATGATGATTGCTCTCGGATCAAGCACACGACCCAACTCGATGAACCCTAAAGGACTTGACCTAGGGGGCCTCGGGGGCTCATCGATAGATGGCCTTGTCTACGTAGCAGTGCACAGAGACCTCGTAGTTCGACACGACTTGAATTTGTCTTATTTGACAAAATACTAGGTCATGATTTTATTTGGACAACCTAAAGGGACTGACCTAATGCCTCGGGGGCTCATTTAAGATGAGTCTTGCCTACGTAGCAAACGCGCAGAGGCAACGTAGTTTGACCACTGTAACAAAACTGATTCAGACTCAGACTCTATTTTTGGGATTTTTGAAGCTTTTTGATTTTTTTGGATTTTGAAATGTTTTGATTTTTTTTGGATTTTGAAAGGTTTTGATGTTTTTGGATTTTTCAGGACATTTTGTGGTTTTTTGGATTTTTCAGGATATTTTATGGTTTTTTTGGATTTTTTCAAGACATTTTATGGTTTTTATGGATTTTGAAGGTTTTAAAGGGTTGATACCATGTATTATTTCCCATGAAGATGCAAGTCAAGGAATTGCCCCCAGTCAGGTATAGGAATAACTTATTATGCACGAGGGGAAGTGGCGAATGCGACAAGTGGATATGGAAGTGAAGGATGCTAAATGTCGATGGTTTTTAGGCCATGGGAAAGATGACAAAGCTTTATTATGGATGAGTAATGGGTGTGAATGGACGAAAGACCAGATGGAGTGAAAGTAGACAAAGGAGCATAGATCAACTACACATGGTGCCTGTTTGCCAGGTTTTCACCATGGTACTTATCCAAAGCGCCACCAAAGTGGTTTTCACTTTTGGATGAATTATTTTTCTTTACTATTTTTTTAATTTTTATTTTGATTTTTTTTTGTACTTTTTACTTTTTAAGGGATACTCTGAGAATCAAGTATAATACTTGCGAAGGTGCATGTTGTTGATGGGTTCAGACAATGGTTCTCCTTCAGGAGTAGAAAGCTGATAAGCACCAGATCCATATGCTATTGTGACAATGTACGGGCCCAACCAATTAGGCTCAAATTTACCAGGTTTTTCTCGTTCAACTTGGTTCTTTGGATTCTCCTTTAGGACCAGATCACCAATGTCAAAACTTCTAGGATGAACCTTCTTATTATAACTGCGTCGAAGGCGATTCTGATATGCTTGCAAGTGTGTCAAAGCATTTTGTCTCTTTTCATCCGGTAACTCTAGCTCATGTAGACGGGATACACGGTATTCTTCCTGGTTAATCAAGCCATGCATAGAGACTCGTAGGGATGGTAACTCGACCTCTAAAGGAAGTATTGCTTCAGATCCATAAACAAGGGAATATGGTGTGGCTCCTGTGGGGGTACGAATACATGTGCGATAGGCCCATAAAGCAGGGTTAAGTTGTAAGTGCCAGTCATGGCCAACATCATTAACAGTCTTCTTTAAGATCTTTAGGATAGTCTTATTAGATGCCTCAGCTTGACCATTACCGTAGGGGTAATACGGAGTGGAAAAATGATGTTGAACATAAAATTTGTCACAAAGTTCGTGAACATCTTGGTTTTTGAAAGAGCGACCATTATCTGTAATGATGGAGTGTGGGATACCATAACGACAAATGATGTAATTTAGGATGAATTTGGCTATTTGCTTACCGGTAATGTAGGTCAATGGAACGACTTCAATCCATTTCGTAAAGTACTCAGTGGCGACAAGGATAAACTTATGCCCATTGGAAGAGTTGGGATGGATCTTTCCTATGAGGTCGAGTCCCCATTGAGAAAATGGCCATGGCGAAGTAAGTGGCTGCAATTCCTAAGCTGGTGCATGTATGAGATCTCCATGAATCTGACATTGGTGACATTTCTTCACAAAATGATAGGCATCATGTTCCATCGTAGGCCAATAATATCCTGTTCTCATGAGCTTTTTGGCTAAGGTAGGACCAACAGAGTGAGCTCCACATATACCATGATGTACCTCTTGTAAGGTTGTTTGTGCTTCATTTGAGTCGAGACATCGAAGGAGGGTACTATCTAGGCTACGACGATAAAGGGTGTCTCCGATGATGGCATATTTAGATGCTTTTCGGATAAAGGTCTTACGTTGGTTAAGGGACAAGTCAGGAGGTATAATCTGGTCATGTAAATAGGCATAAATGTCTTTGTACCAAGGTGAATCAAGACCAACAAGTTCACACACAAATTCAGTTTCAGGGACATCAAACGCAGGAATCAACAACTGTTCTACCAAGAACTCATATTGTGATGCATTATTGGGAATGTCCAAGAGAGATCCAACGGTAGCCATTGCATCAGCTGCTTTGTTCTGGATTCTTGGGATTTGTTCAAAAGAAACATTGTCAAAGTATAGTTTGAAACTATCCACCATGCGTTTGTAGGGCATCAATTTCTCATCCTTAGTATCATAATCATCATTGACTTGTTTTATCACTAACTGTGAATCACCATAGACCTAAAGATCCTTGATTTTCCATTTTATTGCTATTCGAAGTCTTGTCAATAGTGCCTCATATTCTGCTATGTTATTAGTGCAAGAGAATGCTATTCGAAATGACTTAGGAATGGAGTCTCCTTGGGGTGTGATGAACAAAATTCTAGCTCCTGAACCGTGACTTGTGTGAGATCCATCAAAATATAACTTCCATGTAATTGGTGTGTCTATGACAAAGATTGATTCATCTGGGAAATCGAATATCAAAGGATGATTTTCCTTTACGGGTGCATCTGCAAGTTGATCTGCTATCACTTGTCCTTTTATTGCCTTTCGATCTACATAATCAATGTCATATTCACTTAGCATCATAACCCATTTAGCTAGTCTTCCTGTCAGTGCTGCTTTGCTGAGAAGATATTTCAGAGGATCAATTTTGGCGATCAGCTTTGTCTTACGATTCAACATGTAATGTCTCAATTTTTGTGCTGCAAATACCACTGCTAGACATGCCCATTCAATAGGACTATAATTCACCTCATATCTAACCAGGGTGCGACTAATGTAATATACAGCTCGTTCTTTTCCATCATTATCATTTTGTGCTAATAATGCCCCCAGTGCTGATGTTGTTGCTGTCACATATAATATCAAATATTTTCCATCAATTGGAGGCATTAGAACTGGTGGAGTTAGTAGATAATTTTTAATTTGATCAAATGCTTCTTGACACGTTTCTGTCCAGTTGAAGGGAATGCCTTTTCATAACAAATGTTGGAATGGGTGGATCTTGTCTGCTAACTGAGCAATGAACCTACGAATTGATTGTAGTCTCCCTTGCAACGTCCTCAATTGACTGATGTTGGTTGGTGGTGGCATTTCTAAGATAGCTTTGAATTTCACTGGGTCAACTTCTATTCCTCTGCGTGATACTATGTATCCAAGGAGTTTGCCTGATTGGACCCCAAAAACACATTTTTTTGGATTTAATCTAAGTTAGTATTTCTCGAGCCGTGTGAAAATCTTTTCTAATACTGCTAAATGTCCACTTCGTTCTATGGATTTAGAGAGAAGTTCATCAACATAATCTTCCATCAACACATGCATGTAGTCATGAAACATTGTGGTCATCGCTGTTTGATATGTAGCTCCAGCATTTTTTAGTCCAAACAGCATTACATTCCAACAGAAAGTTCCCCAAGCACATGTAAAAGTTGTTTTTTGTTGATCTTCAGTAGCAATCCTTATCTGATTATAACCTGAGAATCCATCCATGAGTGATAGCATTTCATACCCAGCTGTGAGGTCTACAATGATGTCGATGTTTGGCAGAGGAAAATCATCCTTGGGACAAGCTTTGTTGAGATCTCTAAAATCTGTGCATATTCTAATTTGACCATTTGGTTTAGTGACAGGAACAAGGTTTGATATCCAATCTGCATAATCAATAGAACGAATCAATCCCACATCTAGAAGTTTCTTCAATTCTGCCTTGACAAGGAGTGCAATTTGTGGATGCATTTTTCTTAGCTTTTGTTTGTATGGCTTGGCATTAGGTAGAAGTGGTAAGTGATGTAAAACCAATTTAGGATCCAATCCAGGCATATCTGCATATGACCAGGCAAAATTGACTTGTCTTTCTGCAGAGAATTTTGTGAACTCGGGCTTTTCCTTGGCGGTCAAAGATGCTGCTAACTGTATGATCCTGGAATTATCTTGTGTTCCAATATTCACCTCTTCTATTTCTTCTATCAATAATGGTGATCTCTCTTGGTCTATTGGGAGACACTCCAATCCTCCATCTTCAGGTGCCTCAAGGAGGTTTTCACCTTGAGATACGTCCTTTATTTTTACTTTTTCACGATCAACAGGTGCCTTTCAGTTTTCACCTAAAGACCTATTATTTCTATTTTTTATTTTATCATATTCATTTTTGCGACTAGAGGATAGGATAGCCTCACCAAAGTATGCAGTATAATCAAGTTCTATGGAAAATCCAGCCTTATGATCCCCACTAGGTATTCCTTCACGAAGTCCCATAAACTCAGCGATTGCTTCATCGTTCTCGAAAGTGTCCAAACTTGGTGGGTCTTGTTGATCCCAATCTATGAGTTGTGGGTAGACAAGGGGTAAGCCATCATCATTGTTATTAAGAGTCATGGTGTAGGTAGAGAGGGTAAAGACAGACGTAGAGTCATCAGGTTCCCAGGAGGCAGCGTCGATGGTTTCCTGAAAGTGTTTAATCCATTCTTCTTTATTTAAGGGGGCTTTGGGACGAGGGCTTGGTAGACTCAACAGGGAACTAATTGTAAGCTTTTGACTGAATTGTGTTTCAAGAGGAGGCTCATCAAATATTTCGAACAGTTTATCTAAGTCCATAAAGGTAGTGGAGGATAGGGAATCCCATTCATATTCATTAGAATCGGTATCAAAATCCCAAGGGTCCTCATATGTCTCGATCTCATTTGAAGCATTAGCAACCTCACTTGAAGGTAATCCGATACCTTGGATAGTCACTTTTACAGGCACAAACCCTAACCCTTGATGTTTAATCAACTTAGGAGGTTGCAAGGGTTCTATCATTCCTTGTTTATTTAGGCCAAGACCACTGTGTCCATCATATCCTTGTCGTTTCATTATTGGGAACCCTTTTGGATACTGCTCAACTGGCAACCTCTTAGATTTAGTGTCTTCTTCTTCTCTGTACAACCATGTGAGAATGTGATCATCTAGAGATTCCTTGGAAAGTTCTCCCCATTTGGTGAAGGTGGTAGGGGGATTATGAAAGATGACCTTAGGCTGCATGGGATGTGGTTTTCCATAAGACTTTGGTGATTTAGGCAATTTTCCAATGAAAAAGAGACTCTTCATGTTATATTCTCCACATCCTTTGTCTTGGATTTGGATCTTAGGCATGGAGGGGGTGGTGAATGGAATGGATGATTTGGCCAACATAGATGGGTCAACGTAGTGGGATGAAGTGGCGGATGAAGTGAAAGGTGAGGCCTCTCGATTGATGGGCACTTGACATTCAATAGTTCCTCTTAAGTTTGAACAATACTGAAAAGGATTGGGGTCGCCTGGAATGGTGATTTGAGTGCCATTGTGTGGAAATTTGAGGCATTGATGGTAGGTGGATGGGATAGCTCTCATAGCATGAATCCAAGGACGACCAAGGAGAAGGTTATAATGTAAGTCTAGATCCAAGACATGGAATATTGTATGTTGTATGGCTGGGCCAACTCTTATAGGAAGTGAAATGACACCTTCAGATGAATGCTCAGCATCATCATAAGCTTTGATAGTGATTTTCTTTGTTCAGTCTATACAATTCTCAGAGTATCCCAATGCGTTCACCAATTTTAGTGAACAAATATTTAGACCCGCTCCACCATCTACTAAGACTCGTCTAATCTTGCATTTATCAACGCAAACTTCAAGATGCAAGGGATCATTATGATCAGATTTTGGTATAGAAAAGTCTTGCTCATAGAAGGTGACATGATGTGGCATAGCTAGGTATCCGACCATGGCCTGAAATGCATTGACATCTAGGTTGGCAGGGACAGATGCTTCTTGCAATGCTTTGTCAAGTATAGCTCTATGTTGTGGGGATGTGCGAAGGAGCTCCAAGATAGAGATTTGTGCGGGAGTTTTTCCCAACTGCTCTAGGAGATTATATTGGTTCTTGGGCTGAGGATTGGGTGGAGGTCCTGGAATAGTTATCTTGGTTTTGCGAGTAGCAACAGCACAATTTGAGTTTGGCTTGTTTATGGTGATGGTAGCAATGCGATCATCAAAGGGTGTTATGTTAAGAATGATAGTGCTATAGTCATGTTTGACTGTGGCATAGTTTGCACTATTGTTGTTCCCTGAACTGGAGGCTTTCCCTTTATCATGGTCTTGCAAGGGAGTTTTGAATATGGTATGATCAGTATTGGTTTTTCCTTGTGAATCTCCTACTGATATAGTTCCATCTTCAATGAGGTCTTGAATAATGTTCTTGAGTGTCCAACATCTTGGCGTTTTGTGTCCTTTGCTACAGTGGTATTCACAGTATTCATCTTCTTTCCACCAATCTGGTTTGATCAAGGAAGGTTCATAATTCTTGGTGTCAGGTAGTGTGATGGTATTGGTTTGCAAGAGTCGTTTGAGAATTGATTCAATAGGTTCGCCCAAGGGGGTGTATGTTCTCTTGGCACGAGGAGGTCCTCTTCGTTGTTGGTTGTTTTGGATAGCGTTTAATGTTTGGTTTTGACTCTGGATTCGTGAGTTTGGCAGGGTTGATGTATTAGACAACGAGGGACCTTTAGGTTGAATGGCCAGACCTGTATTTATCAGTTTGGCATCAACAACTCCATCACTTGTTATATTTTTGTTTCGGGACCAGTATTTTCTCTTATCATTGTTGGATTTATGATTTTCTCTATTTATCTAGACTAGTCCTTTAGCAATAAGACCTTTCTCAATAAGGACGCCTTTCTCAAGGATCTCTTCAAAGGTTGTACAACATTGGATTTGAATTCGGCTCATGATTTCTCCATTAAGATTCTCCACAAACATGGTGACCAATTGTTTTTCAGGAATGTGACAAGGGAATTTGCTAACCAAACCTCGCCATCTTTGGTAGAATGAGGTAAGGGATTCTCCTTCTTCTTGTCTAGTGGTGCTTAATGTTGCAAGGGTGACATCATTTTTAATGTTGAAGGAAAAATTGTTAATGAATTTGTCAGCTAGTTCACCCCATGTTCTTATTTCTGGAGGAAGATGTGAAAACCAATCTAAAGCTGACCCTGTAAGACTTCGCGGAAATAGTCTCATTAAATAAGTTGGATCATATGATACTTCCATGCATGATGTGTTGAATTCTCGAATGTGTTCTATTGGATCCCCTATCCCCTTATACTTAGGCAAAGGTGGTGTTGTAAAATGAGGGGGAAAGGGGGGCATATATAAATTGCGATCGAATGGAAAGGGGCATAATTCCTCCACAATAATAGGTCTTTTTGTTGGTCCCCAATTGCATGTTAGTCATTTGTTGTTGAAGGGTTTTCACCTGTTGTATCAAGAGGTCTGCAAGTGATGGTGTTGGATTGCTTTGACTTGGTGCCATGATGCTAGCATTAAGGTCATAGGTTGAATTTGAATCATGATTGATGCCTTGTGATGTGAGACCTTGATTGCCATATTGATTTGTGTTGGTTTGGTTCGGAATGAAATTGGAATTTGGGTTTGTCCCAAAGGTCATGTTTGCATGTGGTATGGTGTTTTGGAATTGATGTGTAGACCCTTGATTTGTGTTTTGGTTTGGAAAATTAGGTCCTTGGTTTGCAAATGAAGGTGTTGGTCTTTGACCAATGTTTTGTGATGAAGAATGGATCCCTTGGTTGGTATTTTGAAATGAAGATGTAGGCCCTTGATTGACATTTTGCGATGGAATGTTTCCTTGGTTAGAATTTTGGAGTGGTGAGAGGGACCCTTGATTCACATTTTGGAATGATGGGATGGATCCTTGATTATTGTGTTGCTTTTGGATTTTTTGTGAGACAATGTGGACCTTTCTAGGTTGACTTGAAAATTGGAACAAGGATCCTTGGTTTGCGTTTTGAAGTGTAGGAATGGGACCTTGGTTTGCATTTTGAGTCAAAGGTGTAGGACCTTGTGAAGTAGAACCTTGATGTGTTTTGGAAAAGGGGATTTGTAAAGGTCTTACCCAAGGAATTAGAGTTAATTCCAAGTGTAGAATTTTGTCCTTGTGTAGCAGTATGGGTTTCCTTGTTGCCAAATGTTGGGATATTTGGGATATGTGTGGTGGTGGTACTCATGTGTGAGGCTATCCCAAGGGGTATATTTGTTGTTTGTGATGATGATGGCATGCCAAGAGTAAATGGATTTTCAGTTTCCTCTTCTACAAGGGTTGATACATCAAAACCTTGAGGTAGTTTGGCACCCTTTTTAGCTAGTGCATAGAAGTATCTATTAGGATCAGCACTAACAAGTTGATCAATCATGTTTAAAATTTTTGGATCTTGGTAAGCTCTTTCAATTTCTTGAGGAGTCAATTGTTTGTTGAATTCTTCTATGCTTAGGTTTTCCCATTTCTTGTTGAATTCGTCATGATTTAGATTGTCCCAATTGTTAGTTTGATCTCTTTGTGGCACCTCTTTATGAGGTGTGGATTGATTTGAATTAAACCCAAAGGTAGTGTCATGAAATGGGTCACTTGAATATTCCATGTCCTTTCTTTTGGATTTTGACCTTGTTTCAACCATGGGAGATGTTTGCAAGTTTGAGGGATAATGCAAGATGTGGATGCCACTAAACTATGTTTTTTTTGTTTTTTTTTTGGAATAAAGGATGTTAATGCAATGTGATAATGATGTTTGTCTAAGGAATATGACTAATGCAAGGTGACAATGAGGACTAATATGAAAAATGTTGACTAAGGTAATGACCAATGCAAAGTCTAGGTGCCAAATGAGGACTAAGATAAAAGGTATGACAATATTTTTGGATTTTCAGGATAGAATATGCAAGGTGAGGACTAAAATGACCTTGATGTGCAAAAGGTCTAAATGATTTGGAAAAAGGAGCTACTCAACCACCCTAAGCTTGATCTATGCCTCAATTTGGGTCATTGAAGGACTTGTTGGTAGGACAAGATGATAAAGTGAGTTTTCCTAACTAGACTCTTGAGTTGGAAAGGTCTCACAAAAGGATAATGACTAAGGAAAATGATGTTGACTAAGTCCAATGACAACCTACTCTTTGAAGGCAATGATTTCACAAAGTATCGTAGGGTTTTCCTAATCCAAAATTTGAAAATGAAATGAGGATGCAAGGATTGGTTTATGAAGATGATGATGTTCAAAGATGAAACTAAGTTTTGCAAGGATGCACCTATGGGTAAATGCAAACTAAAGATGTCACTAATGGAACATTCAAGCAATTTTCTCTCTAGTTTTCAACAATGGCTGCTGAAAAAGATGTTTGATATCAAATTGGACAAGTTTGGTCTTGGGTTGCAAAATTTGGAATTTTTTTCAAGTTGAATGTTTGTTTCCAAGTTTGTGAGAGGTGTTTATTTGTCTCAATGTCTTAGAAAAACACTTGGCAAACACAATATCTTGTCTTTGAAAAATTGAAAACATGTACAATGAAAACAAGCACAACCCTAGGTTAAGCAAGGACAATATTCGCTAGATTCCACGTGGGTTTCCCCAACCACACTTATTCTTAGCGTGTGAATTCAGAAGCTTGGTTGCACGGGCTCCCCCTTACATTGCACTCACTTCTCAGGCCAACCAAGCTTCCAACCCCCATAAAACTCCCATGGCAGATTGATCACCTCTACTAAGAATTGCGAGAATGTGGATGCCTTCACAACGACCGTTGCTGCGCTAGCAAATAGAAGGATTTTGGCAACTACACAAAGGTTTTTAGTTCGGGACCCCCATTCGAGTGGCCATACATGGGGCACAAGATTAAGCTTCGTTTAGGAGGCACTCCAGCCTGAAGAGGTTACACTCAACAAGGTTTTGGGGAGTACTACTTGGTCCGTATGACACATCCGCACTCGTAATCCTAGGCTTTCCCTTAGGATTCACATTTATATACTGGTCGGGGGTAGTTTGGCCAAAAAGCTCCGTTGCCGGTCTGAGTCGCCTTGGGGTGAGTACTTTTTCCCACCAAGGAAGGCCCAAGTTCTAGAGGCAATAACCGTTTCTCTTACACCCAAGATCGCATAAATGCGCAAAGGGAGAGGATACTTCGATTATTGCATCAAAGGGTAACACAAAATTGAAGACACTTATAAATTTTAATTACCAAATGATAATGTGAGGAGGACACACAAGACACTTTGTTCATTTTAAAAATTTAACTTGATATGAAACAAACAAAGTTCATTTTAAGCTAATGACATGAAATGCATGTTCATTTTAACCCATGAGTGTGCATGCAATTTGTGTTCATTTTAATCCCATGAAATGAAATGCATGTTCATTTTAACCAATGAGTGTGCATGCAATTTGTTGTAGTTGTTGAAAACAAATAAAATTAATTATGTCTAAAAAAATGAAAAGCTCGATTTTTGTTTCTAAAGAAACAATTTTTTTTAGACTCCCTCCAAGCTGTGCCACATGCTAAAAACAAGAGATTAGTAACTCAAAAGAAAATGACACTAGCAAATTAAAATAATCATAACTTTCTCAAAACTTAACAAAATTTCAATTGGTTTATATCCATGGAAAGCTAAAACTCAAACTTTCAAAACCCAGAAATTATTTTTCCAAGATTTTGCATGAAAAAATGTTATAGGCAAAAGAAAACGCGGATTTTAACAACTACACTAAAAAAACAACAAATATTAAAATAGCCATAACTTTCTCAAATCTTAATGAAATTTTAAACCGTTTGAAGTTTCGGAAAGCTGAAAATGAGGGCTACAAAACCCAGATGATCATTTTTAAAGGTTTTATGCGCCCATTTTTCTATGCTTAAAAGAAGATGATGGGATTTCGTATGAATTCTTGGCTGTAACCTGCAAAACAACCAAACAAACAAAAAAACTAACGATTTTTTGCAATATTATTCGATTCATGTCGAGTTCACCAATGTAAGATGGGAAAAATCAAATAGTATTAGATAAAGTGACAGCCAACACTTCTAAACTATTATCCCAATCTAAATAAGAGAATACAAACAAAGAGAGCAATAAAAATGAAAGCAAATGAAATAAAACACTCCCCTTTGAAGTTGATTCTTTTTCTTGTCTCTCCTATTTCTTCTTATGCCAATATTGCCCTCAGATTTGTTGATGAAGTTGTGCAAATACCTGCAAATAGTAAGCAAGAAAGTTGGAGATAATGACTGTTAAATTGAAAATGGAGGGGAAGGGTTTCTTTTATAGACAACCATTTGAATGGACGGACGAGATTGATCTTCCAGAAAGATTCTAAGATCAATGGATGAGGATTCATGAGAGGGAAGTTACGAAATGGATGGCCAAGATCGAGTTTCTAGAAAGATGCCAAGATCTACGGTTGAGAATTGATGCAACCAGAATATGCCATGCATGAAAAAGATATGACGCCGACGGCTATGATGCCTGACGGCTATGACAGACATGCAGGACATGCAGACTATGACATGAAATAATGACAGGGGATCTTTGACCAAAATAGAGGGATAAATAATTTATTTTAAATTATTTATTCGAAAATGGAAGAGGATGACAAATGGCAAATAAATAATTTATTTTAAATTATTTATTCGAAAATGGAGGAGAAGGACAAGTGGCAAATAAATAATTTATTTTAAATCATTTATTTGGAGGAAATGAAAACGGAGATTTAATTAAATTCATAAATTTAATTAAAGGAGGAGATATAAATTAAAAATGGATAATTGATTAGGATCAATTATTTAAAGGAGAAGAATGACACATAATTAAATAATTTCGTTAATTATTTAATTATAGAAAAATAAAAGGTCAAATAATTATTATTATCTGACTATAGACATGTGATAAAAGATAAATAGTTAAATAAATAATAATTTATTTAATTATTGAAGAAAGGGGTATTAGTGATGCAATTAAATAATTTTAATTGATCAAGATAGAAATGAGAAGGTGAATCAATTAAATAATTAAAAACTATTTAATTAATAAAGGAATATGATCAAACATAATTGAATAATTAAAATTATTCAATTATTGAAAGATGATGACTAGGAAAAATGATGCTCATAGACTTAAGACATTTTTTAGTGTCTATAATGACAATTGTGACATGTGATATGCAGACTTTGAAAAGTGAATGTTTTGACAGACAGATGCGGCGTTTCCCCTAATAGATGTGACTCGCTATGACACATGCGGTGATTTAACTGACAAATGCGACTCGATTTTCTGACAGTTGAATTTTTTCCGAAAGTTGTTGACTGACTTTGTTTGTTTGATCATGTTTTTGACGAATACAATAAAGAGCAAACACAACAATCAATATATTTTAGTTTTTGTGATAAAAGGACTGTTAAGACTCAAAAAACAATTACAACCTAGACTTTTTGGACATTATTTGCTGAATTCTTACTTGGATTTCTCCTGCTACGCACATTCAAGGCGGATGACTAGTAGCTTGACCCCACTGGCTCCCCTCCATGACACTCACTTATATGGGGCAGCCAAGCTACTGTACCCATGAAACTCCCATGGCATACATGTCACCTCAACACAAGAATCGTAAATTTGTAAGATGGCTTCATAGGTTATGCACCTGTTGCGCTAGCAAATAGATGGGTTTTTGGTAATTCTACAACAAGGTGTTTAATAAGGGCATTCCGTTCGTTGGACACTATCCAACGTCGGCGAGAGTCCATTTTTGTCCATTTCGTCGGAATAGTGCACGCGATTCTTGGGCTTTCCCCAAGAATCCACTTTTATATACTAGTTGGAAGTCGCTTGGCTTTAGTGTGCTACCGGTCTGAGTCATCTTGGGGTGAGTACTTTTTCCCACCAAGACAGACCCAAATTCTAGAGTCAACAACCATTTCTCTTACACCCAGGATCGCATGACTGCGCAAGGGGAGAGGATACTTTGGTGTACTGAATCGTAAGGGTTTACAGATATGTGCAAAGCACCAAACAAAGAAGACAGTGGTTATTTTTAATCCAAATGACAATTTTCTATCTATCAATCAGAAAATTTATTTTAAGCTCCACGATAATTGTCTATCTACCAAAGAAAACTTGCTAAATAAATAAACACATAGGCATTAGGTCCTGCATTTAAATTTATCAGTAGTTCATGGTCTTCAGCTTTCGTCCTGCAGAAAATTGTCTTAGGTTTTTAAATGTCTTCAAAGCTTCGTCCTACAAACACTATGGATGCATGGAAATCAATGAAAAAAATGAAAAAAGTTTTACCAGGCAGATGTGGCTTTTTGAGCCACAAATACGGTTCGACTATTGATAGGCAGATGCGGCTCACAAAATTGTTGACAAGCAGATGCGATTCATGACTTTGCGGATGCGGTTCGTGATGACGGATGCGTCGTTGTTTTTGACAAATGCGGCTCACGAATACATATGCGTCATTTCCCTTAACAAATGTGGTGCACCTTACAGAAAATCTACAAAAGCCAGAAAAGAGCAAATGAAAAAATAAAAAATCGAAAAAAAGATGCGCGGATTTTGAAGCGTGTTCACGTCCGGTTCACCAAATGTAACATCATAGATTTTCTACAAGTACTAGAATAACAATATTAAATCCTAATCTAAATAATAATCTAAAATCTAACAACAAAGAACGAGGAAATAAACTAAACTAATAAAACCAAAACAATCTCACCGAATATGTGTTCATCCCTTCGAATTATCTTGATTGCTCTTCTCCATTTTTCCTTTTCAGTATTCTTGCCCTCATATTTTTTTGTTTGAATGCAAGTATAGCTTTGTCGAGTGTCTAAGAAAAATATCGAAGAATAGTCTCTCTTTTCAAAAATGAATGATTTCGAGAGGAGGAATAATGATTATCACATGCCATTTTATAGATTTTGTGTTTTCGAACGATCGACTCAGATTGAAAGAGAGATCGATGGACAAGATTGATGAATTCCATGTGATGTGAGTTTTTTCAGATAGAACGTGAGTTATAACATGAGTCAGGAAAGACTAAAAATAGAACAAGATCTGAATCTTCAGTTAAGAATCTTCGAAAATAGAAGAAATAGACTTTGAATGTCAAAGACAAAGTTAGAACTCGAAGATGAGGAATTCAAATGCATAATTAAATTAATTAATTAAATAAAAGATATTTAATTAATAAATGCATACTTGCATATGAGTTAGAACTAGTTAATCGACTAGTTGTGACAGAGAGTCCTCCTGCTGAGATTATCAGCAGTTGAATTTAGAGATAATTGGAGAACTAAAAATAGGTCTCAAGTCAGAAGGTGAGTGAATGACTAGATAACTGATTGATAGAGGAACGTGACATAAATGAATTAAATTTGAATTAAATGTTAATTTAATTCAACATTCGAGAATAGAAGATTTAATTAAATAAATAAAGATAATTTATTTAATTTGACTTTCGAAAAGGGTAGAATTTAATAATTAAATAATAAATATTTAATTATAGTTGAAAAGGGGGTTAAATGAATAATTAAATAAAGATATTTAATTAAACTTGGAAAAGTATGATAAAGGGGTAATTAAATAATAAATTATTTAATTGATAGATAAAGGGGGAAGACTTAATTAGTTCACAACATAATTAAATAAATATGATTTATTTAATTAATCAAGTTGAATAAAGATTAATGATGAATTAATGAATTAATTAAAAAGGGGTATTTAATTAATAGAGGAAATGTGTTAGAAGGGCAATTAAATAATTGACATTATTTAATCATGACCATGGATGAATATAAAATTATGTCAAATGTGGTGTTTGCAGGCCTAGACCAATTTTCGGTATCTACACCTTCTACCCTATACTCTCAACCAAATACCCTCAACCATCGACCCTATTCCCTCAACCCTCAAACCTTAAACCCTAATACCCTAGAAACCATCAACCCTATAGGTCCTCCACCCTAATCCGTCAACCCTATCCCCTCAACCCCTATCACTTTCTCTCTATCTATACATCTCACCTCTCCCTCTTTCCCTCCCTCCTACCCTCTCTAATTGTCTCTATCTATTGTCTCCCTCTTTCTGTGTACCTCTCATTCAATCAATCCCTACCACCCTCTCTTGCTCCCTCTATCCATCTCTCTTTATGTCCCTCCCACTCCATCCTAGTCTCTCCCACTACCTCTCTCTCCCTCTCTCTCCTGTCTCTCCTTCCCACCCCCTCTCTCTCTCTCATGTCTCTCCCTCTGGAAATCTACCTAGGTAACTTTCTCTTTTTCTCTCTCCCCTTTCTCTATCTATCCCTCCAACCCTACCTAGATAAGTCCCCTTCACTCCACCCCCCTATTTCTCTACCTCTATCAGGTCACTCCCTCCCACACCCTCTCCCTCTCTCAGGTCTCTCACTCACACTCCCTCTCTCTCTCACTCCATCTCTCCAACACTCCCTCTCTCTCCCACTCCCTCCCTCTCACACTCCCTCTCACTACCTATCTCTCAAGTCTCTCTCTCTCACCCCCCTCACACTCTCAAGTCTCTCCTTTGGCACCCTG
The DNA here is from genome assembly GCA_007115665.2 of Sequoiadendron giganteum. Lineage (NCBI taxonomy): Eukaryota > Viridiplantae > Streptophyta > Pinopsida > Cupressales > Cupressaceae > Sequoiadendron > Sequoiadendron giganteum. Next base: position 429,832,680 of record CM021108.1, on the reverse strand, counting down.
CATAACTCTCTCTTCTCTCATGTCTTTGTCTCTCCTCTCCTCTCTCTCTCTCCCACCTCTCTCTCTCCCAACCCCCTCTCTCTCTCCCTCCCTCCTTCCCTCCCACCCTACCTAGCTAAGTCCCCTTCACTCCAACCCCTTCTCTCCCACTTCCAACCCATCTCCATCTCTCTAGACTCTCTCTCTCTCTCTAAATTCTCCCTCCGTCTAAAGACATCCATACAAGCATACATACATACATGACATACATGTACATACAAACATACAAATATATCAGCATACATTCAATATACTGGCATTTAACATAAAGGAAGACATAACGCGAGCGTGTTATAACGCGCTCACGTTATGTCCTAGTTGACATGTTCCCCACAAAAGAAAAAACCATGTCAAAAGTGAGATATAACGCGAGCACATTATAATGCGCTTGCGTTATATCTTGCTTTGTCAATTCTTGATCCTTAGGCTTGGTATTTCCTTAGAATACCAACCCAAAGGCTTGGAGGGCATTCCCAACGACCAGAGACGTGCTTTTCAAAAATCCACCATATTTCTCATAATCGACTTCATGCTCACCGTCAACATTGCACGTGGTTCAATATCAAAAAATCGAACACATGGGTAATGTTGGGTTATCTCTTAGCTATCGAACGATGTAATTTTTTTCACTTTCTGAAAATGCTAAGTCTTTCATCCATAATTTATTTTATTTGTATGTCTTTTTTTTCCAAAAAGCAGTGTTTGGTATTTTTTTCATTATAAATTAACTGTTCATCAATTTTTCAAATAAATTACATTTTTAGAAACTAGACTCCATTCTATAAAATTAAAAAATTAAAAATTAAAAAATCAACTAGTTTCCAAAATTTGTAGGGGTAGCACGACCAAAATTCTATTTTCAAGAAATGTCCACTTCGTAAATTAGTAAAAAATCAAATATTCATTAAAAAATTATCAGAAAAATCGTGCATCAACTACATATGGTTAGCTAAATTCTGATCGTTGTGATTTTAAAAATACTAAAAAAATGTTCACCGTACGAGGGTCGTACAAGAGTTGCTATGTTATGTTTTTCTGACAAAAACAACACCAATTTGTGTACGTCCCTCGTTTGAACCCCTTAATCTCAGCCATTTTCAAAATAAATTAGTAGTTTAGAAAGTAGACTTGGAGCACTTGAATCCTTCTTTTTGTTCCATTTCAAAATTTTGAGTCTAAGTATCCTCGATTTCACATCTAAGGTCAGTATTTCTTGATTTCAGAAAAAAGTTGTCCACTTAAGTCCCCTTTTTGGGAACCATCTTGGTGCACTTACCAATGCGGTGTGAAGTAGTTACATAATTTCTTATGTTGACTTTGTAAAAAACTATATTGTAATTGAAATTTTATCATCTATCAACATCTAGTTATTAGTTATGCAATGTGAAGTAATCCTTTGAGTTTGAAAGACTTGTAATACAATGTAATCAATGATATGAATATAAACTACAAAAATCTATTTTCTACAATTCATTAGTTAAACTCTTTATTTTATTATCTGTGTGAAGCTTCAATGTCCACCTCCATTGGCAAGTGTTGTCATCAAATCTCCAAGATTAACCTATTCAACATCAAAAATGAGATATAAGAATACCATTCATATAGCAATGCTATTCACATGTAATATTTATAATTATTTACTAGTTACATACCTATGTAGTACATGTCATCGTGTAATTGGGAGGTGGAGGACCACTGAAAATAGAATGAACACTATGACGCTAAAATTTCATTATAATCATTAAACTAATTTAGTTAATCTTGCACTTCAAAAATGAAATTTAATAAATTAAATTTAGTGAACTTTCTAACATTTACTTGACTACCAAGGAAAAATGCCTCATGAAGGATGGTATCTATCATTACCATCTGATCTCTTATAGATGTACCATGCACTCCTGCATCCTAGCTATGTGTGGGTTCATAACCACAGGCTGTCCCACAAGCTTGACAAATATGAGGTGGAACTCTACTCCTCGAAGACTCGCCCAACTCACCCTGTGCTACATGATTGGCATGTTTTATGAGGTTGTGGGTCAAGGAACTAATCACCTTTAGTATCTCGACATCAACACTCTCCTTCACAACATAAGGGATAACCACATGCTCATATAATGGTATAGTGAGTTCTCATCTCACTGGTCACTATGGGCCAAGATGTGCCCCCACTCTATCTTATGCATAGCTCCTACCTCTACCCTGAAAATCCCGCATATCAAAATAGTTTGAGATTTTACTAAGGAAAAACTCACAGTAGAGTTTCCTAAAAAAATATTGAGGCACCTCATTGTTGTTGTATGGAGGATGGTCAAAAACTATCCACCACCTCTACCAAAAATGGTTCTTTATCCCTTGGTAGTTGCACCAATGGATAGGGAACCTCTTGCTTGAAGGGTGTAAAGGTTGATTCTTTCTAAATTTTGTGAATAGGAAACACAAGTCAAACTTTGTAATTTTTTCATCTTTCACTTGTTTATAAGATAATTTATCTGCATAAAATTATCTATACTCTCATCTCTTATTTGCCCAACTAATTATTTGCTTGCTAATTGCATTTGATAACATCGATTCAAGTGATTGAGAAAGCATGGTTCTATGTGAGGTTGAACTTGCAGGATCTTCCAACCTTGCAATTATATCCTCAATTTAGTTTTTGTTGCTTTTAATTTTCCCCATTAAATTTTCTTGAGTTCTTGGAGCATATTGAGGAATTGTTGGAAGTGTTTGTTGGGCTTGTTCTTCGACATGGATTTCGGGTTGAGGAGAATCAAGATTTTGAAGAGGAATTTTAGGAGGGTTTGGAGATGCATTATCATTTCTTAAAAAATTAAATAAATTTACATCAAAAAACATATTAAATATACCTGTTTAATAACAAATTCACACAAAAAAATCACTCTTTTGACCTCCCAGACATCGTGGTGATATTTTGGTGAAGATTCAGTGAAGATTTGGTGAAGAAATGACAAATAATAATCTCTCCTATAATGTGAGTGCACTCTTGAGGGTTTGCAGGCCACAGATAAACAAGAAAAAGAAAAATTTAGAATGAATGAAAGTTGATTTATTTTTATTTATATTAGTTATACCATGCTCGTGTTATAATGCGAACACGTTATGGACTTGGTGTGGTCGAGCCTAAGGTTCAATCACACCAAGCCATAATATGAGCACATTATAACACACTCGTATTATGAATTTTTAAATTTTAAAGATAGTTGGCCAGTTTTTGTCCCCCCATCTTTCTACACCCACCTTACAATTATCAAAGACCTCATCAAAAGCATAAGTGACTTGAAAATATAAGAGTGCAACATCCATAGTGTTTGAGTACATGACCACTGAGAGGGGGGGTGAATCTGTGGTCTAATGAGGAATCAAATTTTAATAATTAACCAACTTGTATTATGCAAAGAGATTCATTGAAAACACTTCAAACATTGTAGGTATTGAATGTTGAGGGAGTCACAATGATATGTAAATAAGAACATGATACTTGAAAAAAGATGACCTGTTAAGCACAACATCACAAACCACCAATAGGAGACATAACATAAGTTTATGAGTGGAAAACCCTAAAAGGGTGAAAAAACACTTTGAAAATAAATTTTATTAAGCTTCACTAGCCAAAACCTCTTTGGTTACATACTTATGCCTCACTATCAAATCCAAGCACTAGTCAAAAACCTCATTGGTTACAAATTGTATGCCTCACTAGAAAAACAATATGCCTCATTGTTAACATAATATTCTTCACTAGAAAACATACATTACTTCAAAAGAAATAAACAAAATTCAGAGGGTTACTCTATTTCTAAACAATTCACTACTCTATCTCTACACCACCAAAAACCCCATCTGCCTTATTCACTCATATCACAATACTAATTCATCAATAAAAAAATCACATAAATCCCCTATTATAATAAAAAATACAAGATACACAAATTTTTGCATATTTAGTGCATTGCAAAAAAAAATCATTCACTATCTATCAAATTCTAATCAAACTCCATATGCATGTATTCTCACTTTAGTCACACTAATCTTTGTATTATCTGTACACAAGCATAGTGTTGTAACCTTCAAAAAATTATCATGGACCTCAGGCCTCCTATTTTAAAATACACTAAATACATATTGTTCCATCGGTGTCTTAAAGATAGTTACAAAACTATGTAACAATACCACTGGAAATGACACTTAACTATCTGTAAAAAATAAGTTCTTGTAAAGTAACTATTCATAGCTTTGAATGTGAACCACCAATGCACAAATTAAATAATAACCCTTGATCTTTGTCTACCACCAATACTCAAATCAAATGAATGTCGTTGATTTTATCTTGGGCGGTGAAACATAAGTCGTTAACCTGTTTGATCAATAACAACAAAAAGGAAGGGTTGGTTATCCAACGAGCTTCAACCCCTTGAGTTTTCACTTAAGTGACTTTCAACCTCCTATACCCGATCAACCATCAAACATAACATAAAATGAATTTTGTATTGATGGTCTTCACAAAGTATAAACCCTAGATCTATAGTTTTAGGGTTTCAAATCTAAGTGTTTTAGGTTATAAGGTATAATTATTTCAACAACCAAAACTTTAGAATGGAATTTCCACCATGTTACTTCACTCTACAAGATTCTAATGAAAACAACTTGTAATGGAGCTCCTCTTTCCAATTTGCATCATGATCATAAATAAGTCCTTTGACATGAACTATGAACCCCAATGAATCATGAACACCACTTTGATATTAATGTCAAGCACTATGTTGTTTGTACTGAGGTGACACTAACACAACTATGCGATAGCATTTTGCAACACTGCTACCTTTGACACTTTTGCATCAATATCAACACCATGAACTGGGAAGGATGAGTAATGAGCAACAACACCATTTTGACACCAATGCCAAACAACTTTGTGTACTCTTGCAATGAACTGACTAATGAATAAGTAGTGAACATCAATACTAGAAATTGAATGCAAGGAGCATTAATAATCAAAAATTTCATGAATGATGGTTATGAATGATAGACGTATCAAGAATATCAATACATAGACGTATCAAGAATATCAATACATAAGATGAACCACAAGGTGTATGACTGGCATACCAATTACCATGAAGTGATCAATACCATAAACTATTCAAAATGGATGAGTAAAGAGGATCAACACCATGAAGCAACTCACCAAAGATACATCAATCATCAAATAAAAAAACCATCAATTTGTATGATCAACCCGCACCATCAACCTTTCCTTTGAACAAGCATCAACACCATCAAACCTTCACTTTGAATAAACTTTGACACTCACTAACAAAATGCAACTCTAACATCAATTGATATCAATGACAAAACAAACCAACACATAGAGCATAAACACTAAGACTCAAACCACATAATGACCATATATCCAAAGGAAAAGGAATGCAAATAATTCTCCCAAACAATCTTCAAAGGAACTTGCTATAGGAGAAACTTTCACCAACATCCGAAGGCTAAAAATTTCTTGTATCAACACATACTTCCACATGAACAACATGAGAGAGTATAAAACATACTAGAGACCATCAACAACATATGTCCAACTTCAACATTACTTCTAATCCTCATCTTAATATATCATCATGATATCATCTTTGCTAACAAAAAAACATACTCAATTATGCTACTTTAATTGACACCAAACAACACATGACATCCAGCCATGAACATCAACAACATGAGTGTTAGCACATCATCATAGTATACCATCAACATACAAATGTAACCATCAATGAAAAACCAAACTAAGTGTTGACATCAATGACAAACAATGAAAAACATAGGTAACATATATGTAACAACTTAACCATCCATTATTATCAATGTAATTATAATTCCCATCAAACATGCATATCTTTACCAAATAGACCATTTCAATGTCAATACTCATTAAATATAGATATAGAAAGGTAATTGGGACTTATAATAAATATAAAATTTATAGGTATAAGAAAAATAAAATGATTGATAAGTATAATCTAAACTTAAATTGATAACACTATAGTAGATAGTAAATTGGAAAAACTAAAGCGACTTGTAAAAATATTCTATATGGGGTTGGAAAAAAAACTAGTAGTAAACATGATATATTTATTAAATGTCATCCAATAAACTGATTATTCATGAGTTATGCACTTTCATTTGATTGGATGTTATTCAATTGTGTTGCATCATTTCATTGACCAATATTGCAAAGTTAGGTTAAGCATGTATGATAGAGAAATGAACATGTAGATTTTAAAATCTTTGAAATATGCATTAATTTGTTCTTGTTGGTTTTTACTATTTCTAAATCTTTTGACAACTTGATTAGCGAGTCTTATAGATTTGTCTTTATACTTGCATGTATTCATGGTGGAAATGACCCCTTGTTGGGAAAATATGACTTGAAGATGAGATGTTCGTGTCAAGATTTAAAGCAATCAAATTTCTTTGATGAGATATATATATATATTACAATATTATTTTACAAATAACAACTCCTTATATATTTGTGGCAATTAATATACAACTATCTTATACTTACATACACATTTAAAACAATTAATATGTAATAATTTTATATATACGTTATATTAGCATATGTCATGTCATATTTTGTCAAAAAATATGTACAATTTATAACATATCACGATACTTGACAATAAATTTTATAAATATGAATTCTTGTCACAAACTTGATAAAATATATGTTATTCATCAACCATTTTAAATCTAAACAATAATTATTATAATAAAAAAAAACTTAATTTGTAATTAAATAATTATGTCGATAGGCCTTCCACTGCTGCGGCATTTATACGTGTACATTGAAATGTTTTTGACGGTGTTAAAAAAATAAAATTATAAGCCTAATACTATTGGGTAAATACTATTGGTTGATAGGGTGAATCGACGTAAATACTATCTTCGTGAATATGTTTTTGAATATTCACGCTGTGAAGAATGAATAATAATAATTATTATTATTATTACGTCTCAAAAGTTTAGGAAAAGCCTAGCTGTTAAATATCATTTTTTAGGAAAATCCTAATACTATGGGCGTGAATATTAACTAGCAATCGCACCTTGGGGTGCAATGGGTATGCCGAAGACAATATGGTGAATTTTGTGTTAATTTTGTTTATTAAAAAATGGAAAAACTGATTTACAGCCGTAAAATAAAAATAGGTTGTTTTACATAATTTCAAGAAAAAATGAAGTTATGTGAGTTGAGTACAACAAGTAAAACTTAAACCACCTTAATAAAAAAACATTTTTAAATTATGTGATAAAATAATAGACAGCCAACAAGCAACTTTATAATATGTTGTAATTTTATTCAAAACAGTGATTCAACCGTGTTTCTTGAAAATATGAGTTGCATGAGAGGCCTTGATTTGCATCCAACTCATGAACAACTTCAAATTTCTATTTTCTTTCGGAAACAAAAAAATATAGTTAGCATAAACTTTAATTGAAATTTTTTAACATTCACACAAAATTCTATCTAATGAATACCATGAGTCAATACCTACTTATCCTTACCAGCCACTAAATTCCTCCTTTTCTATGCACATAATGACTAACAGCTGCAGTTCTACTGCATATCTTTAGTTTCATTTTTGCCATATATGAAAAATAAAAAATTTTCAAAATCAATGTCAAACAAGAATAGAACACTCCATAATTTCAATGAATGCCGATGGGCTTGTTGCACCGACCTTAAAGAAGAATAACATGTTGAAAATGTTAAAAGTTTGAAATGTTGAAGAAGGCAAAGGAAACATGTTGAAAAGATTAGCAAGTAACTTCAAATGATATGGTTTTCTTAGTAATGAATAATTATTCAAGGGTTAATGGAAAAGTTGGAGACAACTAGAATATTGTTGTTAGAAGCAAGTAAACTATTTTATATTATTAAGCAATAGTAGTTGTGGAGATAGGTTGTCACCTCTCCTCTATCTTAAAAGATTGTCATAATCTTTATGGAAGGATGTTGAACTAAGTTAAAATAGTTAGTATAAAATTTAATATAGAACTAAGTTTATACTTGAAAATTCCTAACATTAATAATCAATTGCCAATTACAACTTGAAAATTCCTAACATTATTAGCTACAACCTGTTTTGTAACTAGAATCACATGTAGTTGGATTTCTTTATATTAATTGTGATCCAATGTTAAAAGCAAAAGGTCCCTCCGAAACCCAACAGAGTTTGTGGGGTGAGAGAGTTTCATGGGCTGTCAGACCATATAAAACCTTTTGTAGGAGTTGAGAAAATACAACTTCACAAACCCCGAAGATCACTTGCATGCAAATAACTTGTCACAAAAGAAGAAATGAAGACAAATAAGCAAGGGTTCTCTGAAAACTGAAAATGTATATATCAGAGAGAATGAGAGAATGAATTGATATAAAATACAATGGGATCAATCCTTATAAAAATGAGATCATGCAAACCCTAATAGGAAAAACCCTAATAGAAGCCCTAATAGGAAAATATTTAATAATTAATATAATTATTAAATGTCACTTTATGCAAACTAACGTGAAATCTTAAGAAGGGAATAAAGATAACTTAATCAATATAATTAAGTTAAGACCTTTACTCTAACACCCCCCTTAAGATGAGCACAAGTGTAGCTACAAACAAATGCAAGAAAGCAAAGGTAACTACAATGCAAGAAGACAAACATGGGCCCCGACAACTAGGCCAGATCAGGTACCCAAATACAACCAAATCTCTGTAAAGAAGAGAAATAGAGAAAACCTCATGGGAAAAAGCTCTACTCTAAAAAAAGATGCAGAAAGCCAAGAAGAAGAACACCACTGAAGCAAAAGAAGTTGCAAACAACTGTCGAAAGATGACTGTTATGGTGCTGAATAACCTCCGTTGAAGATGGAAGATCCTTTCCAAGACGAAACCAAGGAAGAATTAGCACGAACAATATAATAACCCCCCCATAATGTTGAACTGGGAGAGCCTGACAGATCCACTGAAATGATGTGTAACACTCTGCAGTGCATGAGAAGAAGAAACATCTGAAAGTGCGCAAAATAGCACCTGCAACTGAAAAAGTGGTGTGCAAAACAAAGCACACATGCATGAGGCTAGAATCATATGGATCCATAGTCGTCATGGAGGGACACTTACCGAAAAAAAGTGTGATGGCAAACAAAGGCAAACTACACAACCCCCTATGGTATGGATTCACTGTCATTGTGGAGGGACACTCATTGGACAAGGATGTGATGGCAAAACAAAGGCAAACTACACAACCCCTCATGGTACTTTATAATATCAGTGCGAGTACAAAATATGACACAACCTTATTTGCAAAATCCTCAAAAGATGCATGTACAATAGTGTGGCACTTTATCTCAGTGTGTTTACATAAAAGATAGCTTACAAATGATGCTCAAAATGTCCTCAAAGGACAAGATGTTGGAAATACATGAAGGACAGCCACAAAACTGACTGTAGAATGCACCAATAGAAAAATGAAGTGATGAGACCCACACCACTGGAAAGTTGACAGAACCAGTTTTTCGAGAACATGCAAAACATGCATAAATTAAGGACAAAATTCAAATTTACTGCATGAAAACAAAAAAGAGTGCATGCACAAACCAATGTTCACATCTGCCTCCATGATGAAAATAACTTCAAATTTGTGTAGATGACCAAATTTGAAAAAATGGCCTACACCACTATGAAGTGCTCGAAACTAGCTTTCTGTCAATATCTCATTTGCCAAAAATGGACACCGTGGCCAAAAGTTATGAATTTTTCAAAAACTAGATTTAGCTTGCAGGAAACAAATTTTCTAGCAAAAAGTATTTATTTTTAACTTGATTTATGGAAAATCTACTCACTATTTGTAGACAAAAATAAAAACCCAACAAAATTTTGATGCTAGAAACAAAACCCAGAAATCATTTCTTGATCCAACAAGCAGAATATGAGAAAATGATTTTTTTTTTACTTTCAGCCAAGAGAAAAATGACATGCGCCATTTTTTCAACAGTGATTTTCTCCAAATTTGTGCAAGATATGCAAAATCTAAAAGATACCCAGTTCAGATTTCTACGCTGACTACAAAACCCAGAAATCGTTTTTCCTGCAAATGAGTGAAAACTAAATTTTTGAAGCAAAAATGATGACGGCTCCAATAAAAAATGACTTGCAACAAACTCTTGTAGCTCCAAAAATCTTCAAAACAAGAACAGGAAGCAGCAGGTGTGGAGCTCTGATACCATGTAGGAGTTGAGAAAATACAACTTCACAAACCCCAAAAATCACCTGCATGCAAATAACCTGCCATAAAAGAAGAGATGGAGACAAACAAGCAAGGGTTCTCTGAAAACTGAAAATGTATATATTAAAGAGAATAAGATAATGAATTGATATGAAATACAATGAGATCAATTCTTATAAAAATGAGATCATGCAAACCCTAATAAAAATGTCACTTTATGCAAACTAACATGAAATCTTAAAAAGGGAATAAAAGTAACTTAATCAACATAATTAAGTTAAGACCTTTACTCTAACACCTTTGATATTCTTTATTTGCATTCATTTGTATCTTTATCTGCTGCCATTGCTTTCATTCTCCATGCCAACAAATTGAGACTTGTAATGAATCTGTCAACTCAACCTTGTAAGAGTTGTCCTTCTAGAGCCTCTTTCACAATCTTGATTGGTTATTTTCTAGGTTTTATTTGAACAAAACTCGTCATGGAATCCTAATCTCTCCAAAGCTCATGTCAAAATATCTGTGGAACAATCAGTTCTTAATCTCATTATTCTAAAGCACAGCCATGCAAAATGGTGGAAAATTTTGTGGAACTTGGCTTTGCACCTTCCAGTTGATTTGAGAATCCTTATAAAAGTTTATTTTGTGCAAATTGTACAATCATGGCATTCTAGCATAAATATTGTAGATGGCATGGTAAAGGGGACAAATATGGTGAAGGAAGATATGCGGATACATGTTGCTGACCCTAAAGGAGGATTTGAAAAAATAAAGAATGATGTTGCAGCAAAAGCATGAAGATAGTGGAGAATAAGGATGCATGTGAGGATAGAGTTGCAACAGAAAGGTCAAAGACAAACAAGATTCTCTATTAGAAGAAAGAAAAGATGTTGTAGGAGTGGAATTTATAGAAGAAAAAGAGATAACAAAAGGTAAAGTTGGAGGGCACGCAAATCCTGACAAAAAACTAGCTGATGTAATTAAGAGCTAACTTAAATCAAGATCATTGTATATATATATTTTTTAAATCTCCCATAAACATGCTTTCCTCTAAGAGGTCTCTTTGGACTACCAATCAAATAACAAGCCATGGCAATTGATAAAAAAAAAATGTTTTGAGATGCTAACTCAGCTTAGTTGAATTAAATTATAATGATGCATTTGTTGCCTTGGTTATCTACTAACTCGATCTATGGCTTGGGTAGCCAGCAATTAGTATTGAACAACAATAAATAAAAAACATAACTTACCCCCAAAAAAATCACTAACAATTTGGCAATCACGTGAAATGTGCAGAAAGCAAATGTAATGAGATTTTGGATTGACCTCTATGTTCTAATCACATTGATAGACGATAAAACCCATAACAATCATCTGAACTACAGTACCACATATCATTCCTGGCCATATCCACTGCCATATAAAATTTGGGATGCCATGCGTTTGATTTGAGAAAGGTAAGGTTGAAATACTCATGTAATTTACACAATCTATCAAATCCTTGTAGAGAAAAATAAGTGTGATAGATTGTACAATAGAATTACTGTATAATTGATCTGAAATAATGTGTAAAAGAAACCATCTAGATTTATCCAGTATTCTTCCATATCTTATTCTTTGGTGACCTTAAAACTTGTTCATAATTAGTACAAAATCTTCAATGTTATTTACTCTCTTTCATCCCAACTAAGAATAGTTGGTTGTTGGATTGCTTTCATTTTATAGTAGTTAACTATACTACAATGATCTAGTCATTTTTTGGGTGCAACATTACTAAAATATTACTGATTCAGTGGGTATTTTATTTAGTGGATTCTACTTTAGAACCAGAGGCAAACAATTAATTTTGTAGAGAGATTTGATGTAGACCTAAACAAGAACATATTCAATTAGCATTGCAACTGTTGAAAGGAGTGAAAATATGTGAAATTATGAGAGCAACCATTGTGTAGCTACTAGAAAGTGTTGTTACAAGTATTAAAAATTATCTAGAATCTAAAATATGATTTAGATTCATCTGATGAGTATCGTATAAACATGATTTTCTGGTCCCATAAGCTCCAAGGAGTCTTATTTGTAAGTAAAAAAATATATCATTTCATTTTTAAATTAGCCTATTCTCATAAAATGAAGTAGCACTCACTAAAATTCCCTGGTTAAACACCCAACCAAGCATCACTCCAATAGGGACACCAATCACATATTAACACCCAATATTGATGTAAGTAACATAAGATTGCCACCCTGATCCCATTTCTACCCCTGAAACAAAATAAGGAAAAAGAATGCAAAGTTAGTGTCTCAGTGCTCATAACTCTATGGATCGCTTTCCCATCTTCATGACATCAGCCCCAGGAAGAACGCCTTTGTGTGGTTGTCAATAATAGGCATATCTGCTGCAAAAAATGGAGATCTCACATTCCAAGTTGGACCTATCACAACCTCCTTTCCACACAGATACTTTCAACACAAGCCTGTTTACCAACAAGTAACATCTTTTAGTTCAGTTTTCTTATTGTTTGGGAAATTTAAATATGTGGTATTCCAAACATTGTATAATTGATTAAATGTTGGTTTGGTTTTTCAAGTTTCTTCCTCTGTTTTGATTTTTACTGTGGTCCATGTTGTCAAAATAGATAAAAGGGTCATTTTTATTTATTTGTCTTGTATGAACAATCTATAGGATACATTAGCACATTCAACCACGGTTGTATGAGCACTTGAAGTTACCATTTTTTCTTTTGGATGTATTAGTTTTACAACATCAATGGTTTTAGGTAAATGAGAAATGCTGGACTGTTAAAATTCTTACCAGGGGAAAATTTATGTTGGATATTATATTCCCGATTTCCTCGTCATTCTCTTTTCATGCTTCTCTATACAAATTTGTGCTCAATTGTATTTGTTTCTTGCATATATTATTGGGCTCATTTTCTTAGATTAAGTAAAATCCATAAATTTTATTTTTAATGTAGTTCTCTAACTATTTGTGATCATTTATGTTCTACCTGGCAAAAAGTTTCTACCATAATTACAGGGCATGGTCACATTAAGCTTCTTAATATCAAACAGTAATGGCAAAATGATGGATATAGATGTTAATATGTAATTATATCTCGGACAAGGTGTATACCACTGTAGTTTAAACAAAGTTACTAATTTTTAGAATAGTATCTACGTTGATGTTTTCGTATAATTTTAGACTGGCATAATTCAAAGAAGGATTAGTTTGTGGCATCAACGAACCCTAGGAGCTTAAGAATTGGCTCTGAATTTGAATGACAATGTTATTTGATGAAATTAATAGGCAATCCAACATCTAATTGTTCTTGCATTACTGCCCTTGGAGATCTTATACAAACGCAAGAATGTTGTGCCACCCACCATTTGGATTCACAACAAGAACACAATTTTAAGAAAAAATATGGTTATTGGGAAATGCATTTAGAAACTTATTTGACAACGGGTTCGCTTTGCAGGGGTTGGTCGTCACATCAGTTCCCATGAATCCTCTGTAAAGCTCATAACAACTCTAGGCACCAGAAGTAAACATAGATAGTGTTTTGGTTAAATCAGGAATTTAATCACAGGATGGAACATCTTCAACTGTATTGTGTGCCACCTACAATGTAGACATTTGTAACATGTCTAATCTATTTTGGTAACTTAAATTATCTTAATGACCTATTCAAAAGAAAGGATTGAAAGAAACCCTAACCCTAAGAAAAACTAGACTCTAATACAAATCACTTCGTAATAAAATCTGTGTGGATTATAGATATAAATATGGATAAACACAGGTTTTCTTTTATCAAAAGCTTTGTGAATGCACTAATACCTACAATACATATAAGGTGTATAATTTATCTTGTTCGTACATGGGCCTCACATGCCGATGAGCGGTGCTACTACTGTCTAGACAGTGACCTAAACAATTACCTTGCCAATATAAAACTAATGGGCCATTCAATTTCAGACATCAATACACAGAAGAAGACGCAGAGAAAAAATAAAAGAGAGAGTACGAGCCTTTTGATTTGTAAATTTTTATTATAATAAACATACTTGCCAATATAAAACTAATGGGCCATTCAATTTCAGACATCAATACACAGAAGAAGACGCAGAGAGAAAATAAAAGAGAGAGTACGAGCCTTTTGATTTGTAAATTTTTATTATAATAAACATACTCTAAAACCCTCGTCGAAGCCTTTTTTTCAGTATAAACATACTCTAAAACACTCGTCAAAACCATATTTTCAGGTTGTAGCTCGCCAAATTGGAGAAGTGAAAGGTCAATACAGCGAGGAAGAGTTTGGAGGAGTGGAAACCAATGTGCAGAGTTGGGAGGAGCCAAAAAAATAATACCCAAAAAGAATGAATTTGTTGTTTTGTGTCATGGGCAAGATACATGATCTCATGTCATTTTGAATCCATATTTATGAGCTAAAATTCTTTAGCCCAAGGAGCACACTGTGGGAAAATATTACTTATGTTTGCCTTAATGAAATTCATGAATCCTTTTGATGAGGCTATTGAAAACATCATCTTTCCACTGGACTCCTTTATCATGCATCTGAAACAGGAGGGTCTTGGCTATGCATGATTTTGCAAAGATTTTCAACTGGGCTTTCAGGAATTTTTTGGGTTCACCTCTTTTGATACGTTTGGGCTTGCTGGTGATGTCCTTCTCCATTTTCGTTTCCTTGCCTGTCTCTTTTACTACTCTTTCAGTCAGACTCACTTCGTGGATATCTGAGACATCCACGTGAATTTCAAAGAGACCCATTTCAGCTTCTGAGACTTTTGCATCTTCTATTGATTGCAACAGGATCTGAGCAGCTCCAACTGCCTCATTGGTATTGAGTGTTGTTGATATGGAACGTAATATGGCTATGTGTGGGGTTTGAATCCTGTGAAGCTCACCGGGTATTCTTGTAGTTAACATGTGGGTAAGCGACGTTTTGAGGCAGTGTTTGGCAGAGGCGGTCATTTTGGTTGGGGAGTTTAGAAGCAATTCGAGGGAAAGAAAGTGGGATAGTACAGTCACTCATGGTTTTTGATCGGCAGCCATGAAAATGAAAATGTTCATGAAAAATGATGTTAAGCTTCAACCAAGTCGGGCAGCGAATGATTTTGTTTAACATGGTTTAGAGTTTTAATTTGAAAGATAATAACCTCCAAAAAATATGGCCAAGCTTGTGTTCACACATCCAATCCTTCTGCCTGCAAAACACACTAGTTATTCATTAACGAGGACAAAGAGACAAAGAAGTAGCTATTCAAAATGCTATTATGCTCCAAATCAGTTGCAGTACTCTTAGTAGTCTCTGAAGAAACAACAATGTTTGCAACTACCATTTTCTTGGTGCCGGAACCTGAATCCTTCTTAAATACATTGATTGTTGCTTAGGTCTCTGTCTCCCACAATCCATTGCGCAGCTAATTGACTGCCAGTGAGGTTGGGTATTCAACAGAAGAATAGAACACACCATGTAAGTTGTTTAGATGAATAATATGATCGATTCCCGAGTTGTTGGTTTTTACACCCTTAAGTTCGTCTTTGTGATTTCCCTTGATGTTGATCACCATCCAATGAAAATTTCAAAGAATCTTTGAATGATTTGCTGGAAAAATGACCAATTAAGATTCAAAACTTTCGGTGAGGATTCCCTCTGTGCGCCATTTAAAGCAATTGAAACCGCTAAAACCTTTGTTGGGTAGACAGGAAAAACAACTTCCAAGGCCACTAAAATCCGTCTGGGAAAGCCAAGGAACTAAAACAGAGCAAATGGAATGACTAATAAAATCTTTCAATATGTTAAAATTTACATTTTTGAAAATCGTGGCTACCGTTATAGGAAAGAAATTGAACTTTTAATCTGGAAAGAGTATTAGAAAAGCAAGAAGAAATCTTAGCATGGCTTCCTGGAATATTTAGATGTGTGCCTGTCAACAGAGGCATTACTCTGCCATTGCCTATGTACAAATATTAAAGGAAAGGGTTTTGTCCCTATAGAGTTTGATAATTCTTCAAGCGGCTTTTGCTCTTACCCAAAACGGGAAATCCCCCAAAAATTATCTGAAGATAAAGAATATGGCGTCAAATAAAATCAAAGGGTACTGCAATGAGCAGAAACTAGTGATTCAAAATCAATACCTCAGCCAAGTTTCCCAGATAGTTGTCAATAGTTGGCGGAGCCCTGCTCTTGATGTGGGCATCTGCCTCCACATTCAAACCCTCGAAACAAACCTCAACCCTGCTCTAGATGCACCAAACTTCACGCATAAGTCAACTTACCTAAATGTGAATGGGTAAAAGAACTGACTACCGATCATGATTAAAACAATCGTCTCCCACCTCCTCTGTAATAATGTGCGCAGTTGGATTTATTATTTAGGTTGAGACACTTCAAATTGGATACGCCAAAGTTTGGAGGAGCTGAAACCTTCAGACACAAATCTTCAGACGGTGAAGGGGCGGAAATTGTTATTGTCTCACAGCCCAGAGTCTCTGCCTATTCTCTTTACAGCATTGTGTTAGGGCGAAAAATGATCAACGGCTGAGATCCGTTACATCGTGGTCCAGGGCCTGTCAGTCAATTTGCGTCATTCACCATAAAAAGGGTTGCAAAACTTGAGCATGGGGACGCCTTCGGCGTAATTAATAAATGATGTGAGCTCAACATTAAGCGAAACAAAAATCTAGATGATGGAGAAGATTGGCAAAGGTTTTTTATTTTTTATTTTTAAATTCTTTACAAATAATTAAAAATATGAAAAAGTTGGGGTATTAAATATGAGAGAATATTTTTGCTGTTATCTTATGAAAAAGTATTTTATTAAAAAGTATTCAAATTTACTTAAATATTTATAAATTAAAAACGACAAATGTTCATTATTTTCTTAGTTTCTTTATAATAAAAATATTAATTAGAAAAATATTAGCAAGAAGAGAGCACATTGATTATTTTATTTTCAGAAAAATATTATAATACAATCACAAAAATAACATGAAAATATTTGACATTTGGAAATAATCTCACAACATAACCTTATACTTTAAAATTACATTACACCCATCTAATATATAGACTAAAGAGATCCAAAATATTATATATGACTTTTCAAAACCATGAATTAAATCTTTATCCAAGTAATCCAAGTTAAAAAATCCACCCACCAACCTTGGATGCTCTAATTTAATCTATTCAAATCTTTCACAAGATTCACTTACACTTCTAATAAATATTAGTAAAAAGTACTTCATTGTCTTCTATATAACTTCCTTTATCAATATTTTTACAATATAATTTACACGTCATCTACAATTTCTTATATATTTAACAATATCATGACTTTTCTTATATTCTTATAATATCATAGATTATCTTACACATCATTTAATGATAATAGATTCCCTTACATATATTACATCATATAATTTAAATAATAAAAAATATATATTAAAAAAATCTCAAGATTCCTCTTCAAATAACTTCCATTTCATAAAGTCTACAAATTAAACACAAAATATAATATTTCACAAGAATAATACAACACAAAATATTATATCCGTTTTACAAGAAATTGCAAGGTAACTTCCTTTCCTATAGATAAAGATTTGGTAATATGTAATTCTTTATAAAATTAACTCGAAATCCAAATACAACCGTGTACAGACTTTCACAGGCATTTCCATTTCATTCAATTTGACCTTTGTTAGGGCAAAAGTTATAAACACACATCTTCTAAATAACACTAAAAACGAATTGCTTTGGCATATGCAGCTTTTTTACAAGACAGTTAATCATTTGATTTTAAAATGAGTTTATGCACATCAATTTCCGGCAGTTGGAAATTGATGAATATAAAAGAGGTTGCAGTAATGTAATTTGTGATAAGAAATGTAGTAGATGTTTTAGGTTGAAAATATTATATCTCTGTAAAAACGGAAGTAAATATTTTTGTATCTTATTAATCATTTCTTTTGTGGAATTATTTTGTATCAAATTTTTATTTTTGAATATTTATATGGTTTAAATATTAATCATTTCTTTTGTGGAATTATTTTGTATCAAATTTTTATTTTTGAATATTTATATGGTTTAAATAACTATTAATTTGGAATTATTTAATATAATCACTTTAGCGGTTACTTTCATTTATTTCTATTAATATAAAAAATATAGTGCATATAGATTACTTTTTGTTCCATAATTACCGTGCGATGGATGCAAAATGCAATGAAGATTGTTATAGATCAATGAATTCAATGTTTTAATTTCATCTTGGTTACTTGAAAAAAATGCAAGCTTTTAAGTGTGGAGAACAAGTAATGGGCTGACGGAAATGTATCATTCTTAATATTAATGTGAGTAGTATACAGTAAAACCTAAAACTCACGTTTATCTCTGACCTATAATTTTATTTATTGGATTTTTATTTAAGGAATAATTATATGTGTCATTTCCTTCACTTTAACAGCAAATAAATATATTGAATTTTTTTGACTTATAATTTATTTCTATATTGAATTAGTTTCACATTTCAATGTTGTTTATAGGTGTAAAATTTTCTGACAAGGATACTACTTGGCAATTAAACAAATTAACTGAGGCATTTTGAAAATCTTTTTAGAGGTATGTATCATTTAAGCTTCTTAGTGTTTCTTTATGAAGTTATTAAATTCAAAACATGGTGTTTTTTTTATGAATTAATTTTGAATATTAATTATGAGTTGCAATTCAAAAAATATTTGCAAAGTCAATTCAAAACATAGTTTTTCCTTGTGGATTAAGTTATAATATTTGATATGAATGATAGTTCAGATAATTTCCTTCACTTTAACCATGAATAAATATATTGAAATTTTTTTATCCATAATTTAAGCTTCTTAGTGTTTCTTTATGAATTTATTTTGGATATTAATTATGAGTTATAATTCAAAAAATCTTTGTAGTGATTTAGATATCTTGCCATTTAAAATATTCTCTATTATTATTATTAATTATAAATAAAACAATAAAAAAATATTTGATTTGTTTAACTAATCACAATTGTGCCTACACCATGCTCATGTAGGGATGAAGTCTCCAAACAATACATCCCATAGTGAAACTACTACAGGAAATGAAGCTCTTATGAGAGTCATTCCTATTGCAGCCTTAAACCCTTACCAAAGTCGGTGGACGATAAAGGCTAGAGTGATTATGAAACAACTTCACCATTTTAACAATACAAATGGCAGCAGAAAAGTCTTCAGCTTTGATCTGCTTGACCATAATGGTAGTGAAATAAGAGTCATATGTTTTAATGCAATTTCTAAACAATTTTATAATCGAATTGAGAATGGAAGAGTCTTTAGAATCTCTACTGGGATGCTAAAACTTGCAAACAAAAAATTTAACACCCTACAAAATGAATGGGAAATTCTATTGCAAAGTACTTCCATTGTTGACTTATGTGTAGAGGAGGATACGTTAATATCGAAACATAATCTTAACTTTACACTGATAAGTGAACTTAAGGATATGCAAAGTGATTCAATTGTTGATATCATTGGTATTGTCCTATCAATCAATCCATGTACTACAATATTAAGAAAGAATGGAGCTCAAGTTGAAAAACAAACTCTTCAACTTAAGGACATCTCATCTTGTAAAATTCACTTCACAATGTGGGGTGATTTTTGCAATAACGAAGATGAGCAACTTGAAAAATTATGTCACTTAGAAACTTTACCAATTGTTGTTGTCAAGGTTGCAAGAGTCAGTGATTATGATGGAAAGTCTTTAGGAAGAATAAGTACCACCCAACTTTTGGGTAATCCAAGTCTTCCAGAGTCAGAATAGTTGTTGTCTTTGTTGAATACAAAAGGGAAAAATTATATGTCCCACTCCATGACAAAGGAATTTTCCTTTGCTAGACAACCATTAATGTTGAAAACTATAGAAGAAATTAAAGATAGGCAATTATTCACATGCAATACAAATACATGGGTTTTGCTGAAAGCTAAAGTGTGTTTCATCAAACACAAGAATTTATATTACAACACTTGCTCCATCGAGATTGAAAGGAAAAAATGCAAAAAAAGGTACAAGAAAATGACAATGATAATTGGTATTGCCAAAAATGTGATAAGTGCTTTTGTAACTGTGACTATAGATATCTCCTACAATGCTAGGTGCAAGATCATACGGGTTCAACTTGGGCTACTGCTTTTGACAAATTAGCAAAAGAAATGATGGGTGTAACAACAAAGGAATTATATACATTGAAACACGAAGATCAACATGATTCAAGCTTTCCAGAAATTATACATAAAGTTCTTTCCAGGAAGTTCATATTTATTGTTCAAGCTGCAGTAGAGACTTACAATAATGTAGAGAGGATCAAGTGTATATTTATGAAAACCAAAGAGTTTGATTATTTAGTTGAAAGCAAGGTTCTTCTCGAGTCAATTGGTTTAGACAGAAAAATTAATTCTCAAAGTGCTACAAGAATGTAAATATTTTGCATGTATATATAAGTATATACGTCTTCATGTATACCTCTTTTGTTGTTGTGATTTAATTCAATGATGCCAATATTGTAACATATACCAAAGCGATATACATATATGTTTACACAATTGTACTATGGCTTGATGTTTTTTGTTTGCATTCTTCTCATCTTAAACAATATTGTATAGTGACATATAAATATTTCATTTTCCAATTCCAAAAGTGGCTACATATTTTTGGTTCACGTTTTTTTTACTCATATTATCAATACTCTATAGTTAGTGATATGAATATTTACAAGTAACTACATATTTTTGGTTTATATCTTTTCCATCAATACTAAATAATATGATAATGATTCTTGGACTTGTAAATATTTGTTTCATTGTCTACTCTTTTAGATCATGGCCACTATTAATGCTAGAGAAGATCAATCACACAATTCATCAACAAGTCCGATTACAGTTCTAGATGATTCTATAGGATCAAATACCTACAGTGAAACACCCATCAACAAATTAATCAAATCAATATCATATCATTCTGAGAAGATTATCAATTCCATTGAAGAAGTGACCTACTAGACTGTTGTTGTAGAAGAAGAAGAAATATGAGCAATTCAAGAAACTGCATGAAAATTCCACCACACATGTGGTATAGTAGCAGGATTATCTTCATTCTTAAAAGAGCTATACTATGATGAGTGTACACATCTAAAAATGGTCACGATTAATCAAACCTATTAATTAATTAAATATGAATTATTTAATTAATATTCTTAAGTCATCTACATATAAATAAATTTAATTATTTATTTATATTGTTCATTTTCCAATTCTGCTAATTTAATTAAATAAATAAACTTTATTTAATTAATGCTATCCTTCCTCTTAATTAATTAAATAGATTTTACAATTTATTTACATTAATTATCACAAGTTTAAATTCTAAATTTAAATGATATTCTTCTCTCCACATTTAATTAAATATTTTCGATATTTAATTAAAACACATTTCCAAATTTCTCACTCTTCCCACAAAATTAAATATTCTTAATATTTAATTAAAAGGATTTTTCTCTTTTCACATAATTAAATATTTGCAATATTTAATTAAAGTCTTTTCATATTTCTTTCACACATAATTAAATATTTATTTATTTGATTATGAGAGACACCTTTCAATTGTCTCTTCATTTTCTGTCTCTCATAATTCCACCTCTTTTTCGAATTCTCGATCTCTCACCGTTCATTTCAACAGGTTTGAACTCAACCGTCGATCTTGGCCAATTGAATTCCTACCTTCAAAAATCTATAAATACAGCCCTTTCATGAGTTGAAAAGGACCTCGAATCTCATATTTTTATGCGTAGTTACTATAGTCGCATCTTAACATTCATAACATTTCAATTGAATATTTTTAATATTTTAGATGCATATGCATTATTAATCTCATTCTCTCAAGCTGCCATTCTACAAGCTGCTATTTTAAAAACTGAGAGCAAGCATCTTGAAGCAAATCCTTGGAGATAGAGGACAATGGAACAAATTTGAATAAGTTGTGGTTTAGAGTTTGCATTTACTTTATTTTATTTAGTTTCTTCAATCTAATGTTTCATTAGTGTATTAGATTAGATTCAATCTGATTGACACATTCTAACGTACACATTTCTGGCGCCCACCGTGGGGCCAAGCCCCGCATTTAATTTCTCTTTTTGCAGATTTTTCTAGCAGGTGCCGGGTAAAAATCACGTTTTAGCGCATACGAGTCGCGGTTCGGGGCATACGAAGACTGTTTCAGCGCATACGATGACTGTTTTGGTGCATACATGACCTGTTCTAGCGCATACATGAACTCTTTCAGCACATACGACAACTGTTTTGGTGCATCCTTGTGAACTCTTTTGGCGCATTTAGAACTTGTTTCGACGCATCCAGCGACTGTTTCGACGCATCTACGAGATCTTTCGGCGCATACATAACCTGTTTCGTCACATCCATAACCTGTTTCGGTGCATACAGCTTATGTTTCGACGCATACAGTTGTAAAAATTTAAAATTCTGATTCCGACGCAATCCACGGACAGGATTTTTCTGATGCTATTTTTAACAGAATGAACCAATCCTAGGGTAGACATTTAAATTTGAATTAACCAATCCTAGGATAGTCACCAAACATAATTTTATTTTGGTTAAAATGAACTCCATGTTTTTAGTGAAGCAACATCTTCACTTAGAATAATTTTTTTTTGGTCAATTTGGGATTTAAAATTGAACCATTATTTTGTTTGTCGTGATTGCGGGTAATAGGTCTATGCTCTCCCCTTAACTGGGTGATCAAAATACTAGACTTACCTTTTATTTTCTGCAATTTAATGTTTTATTACATCCTTTAGAAGGCCCGCTCTTGTGGGAAAAATTACTCACCCAAGAGGAACGACCTAAGTGGGAACACCTAAAGCCAAGGTTTCCAACCCACTTTAATCAAAAGCAAGTTGTTGATGAAAATCCAACTTGACAGTAGTGCGTAGGATAACCATCCTCAAAACCTTTGTTCTAAAGGTTGGGAGGTCTCTCAAGGGAGTATATCTATTTGCCACACTGAACAGATACCCTTAATACGAACCATAGTGTAGAAAGCCAACCATGTCAGTATCCAAACATCATCTTAATCACGGTGCAAGGGGAGGGAATAATCTGCCCCCAAGACACTCACCATATAATTGCCACAGATTGTTTGCTCAGGGGATTCGGTATCCACTTTTGTCACCTTGAGTACGCACTTGGAAAATACAAAAAATAGGGCGCCCTCTAGGGGGTGACATGGTTGTGTGAGTCGACGTGATTTTAAGCTGTGGGCTGTGATTTCTATGATGACCTATTTGACAACTAAGAGTGAGTCTGCTTGGAATGCTTATTTTGTACAAAACCTGTGAAAATCTCAAGAACATACACTCAATTTTTTAGATTTTGTGTCTTTAAAAATAATTGTCTTCATATTGCATGTTGTGTTTTCAAAACAGTAATTCAAATAAGATCATCCAAAAACTTTAAAATATGGGTGATAGGGAAGAAAATCTTTTTCATAGCTCAAATCAAGAGATAATAGAAGAAATGCTTCTAGAAGCTGAACAAGATCCATAGTTTCTCTTAGCTATGGAAAATATCTTAGAGCAAAATAAAGAAGGATATTTTCTTTTATTGGCAAACCAAGGTGCCAAATTTCCCTCTGACTACAATATGGATAAAATTAAAGAAAATCCTGAAAAGAATGAAACTCCCTCAAATGATCTTAGTACTCTTACCCAACAAGTAAGAGCACTCCAAAGGCAAATCAAGGAAATAAAAGGGGGCACAACTAAAAATTCCTTTGACAGAAATATGAATGTGACCTTTTCTCCTTCAAAAATAACATCAACCAAATTCAATGTTTCTGAATTTTTACAAAGGTTAAAGGGGAAGCCCAAATCTAAGCCATCAAATAACATTGACCAATCCTGTCATGCCATGCATTTATCTTCATCCCCCATAATTCAAAATGAACCTCATGGTTCTTCCACCCAATTGAATGATCCCATTCAATTTCCTTCTTCTATCATATTCTCTACATCAAATGATTCATTTCAATCTACACATCTCGATCAAAACATTCTTTCCACTCCATCCCATGATACCAAAATTCTACACACCCTTCCAATATTTGATCAAGATCCCATATATCAAGAATCATATGATGATCCTCTCCTTTCATTATTCACCCATGATAATCCTCTTCCATCTCAAGAACAAAATATTCTTCCAAGTCCTCCCTCCACCCCATCTTATGAATCCATACCCTCTCATGAATCAATCACATCCCAAGAGCATGAAAATTCTTCCATCCTATCCAAAGCTTCCTTTCCATCTAATGATCAAGCTACTCCATCTCCTTCATCTAATGATTATTTTCCAAGTCAAGATCAAAGTATCCCATCATCCTCATGTCAAGGGCCCATCACACCTCTTCAAGAAATGCCAACATCATTTGATCATATGGTTGAAAACGTTGACAATTTATCAACAATAATTATTGAAGACAATGATCAAAATCAATCCATCAATGAGCACTATGAAGATATGTCTACCCCATCTAGTGATCAAATCCGCATTCATCAAGAGCCATTTTTTAGTTATGATCAAGACCCCTCCTACAAAGATCTATTTCAAGGAGTGTTGAAGATATTTGATCCTATTGACATAATCCATGATCCATTAACCAATGATCGTATTGAAAATGTCTCTACAATGCCTAATAAGTTAGAGGACATATCTCAAGAATATATTTCAAAGCATGATCAACAACTATCACCAAGGTCTAGCAATGGTCCCTCCCAAGGCATATTGACATCCTTCGACCTCACAGTTGTGAACAGTGAAAGAATCCCCAAATCACCATTTGATCCAAGTCCACTCAAAGATCAAGAGGATATTGAGCCACTTCCCATGCCTTATGACGATGTCCAAAAACCCTTTGAAAAAAATCCATCCTTTGAAATCGACCCATGTCAAGAACTTGATCCAAAACATGTCGAAAGTAATTCCAAAATTAGTCAAGATCAAGGATTCCTATCTCCCATATACTACAATGACCTAATGGGCACTCTCCTATCTATACAAGATATTGCAAATGATGATCATATCCATATAGCACGTACTCCTCCATCTACCCATAATATGCTTTCTTTGGATGGACACATAGATGATCGTCATTCGAAACAAGAGTCGCATACTCTTACCAAGGAACAAGAGTCTCTTACTCTTAACATTTATACACATGGTCAAAATATAGAGAAATCCAAAGACATGTCAGAAGTGGGTCATGAAGAAGGCTTCTACAAAAGTTGTGAATCAGAAACATCATGTGAAAGCATATCAAGAATGAATCATGAGGAACACTTTCACAAGGACAATGAAGCATCGACACTTCTTGAAGGAGAACTACAATCTGATATCTCACAAGATCAAGATAAACATACCAATCAGGCATTCATGCCACTTATGGAAGATCATATCACTTATAAACTCGGATCACTCACCTTTGTAAGGGAAAATTATCTTATCAATAAGGAAGTTATCACTTTTGAAGATCCACCATAGAGTAGAGAAGGATTAGCACCTTGTTTCCAAGGTAAAGCATATCCTATTGCAAATAGGATTTTCAGCAAATGAATTATCAAGGCAGAGGATTAGGCCTACATGAACAAGGCATTCTAGAACTAGTGCAGATTATTGGAAATCCTAAGAATCAAGGCCTTGATTATTCGACAATCAAGGGATCTCAACATATTAGTAATACTTCCATAAAATTGGGGGCAACTTCATCTCAAGCAAATGTCAACATAGAGGGCACAAATAATCTTTATGATGAAACCAATGCCAATACTACAACCAGCCACGTCATGAATCTTCATCCACCCATCACCCCATCCACAAGTTAGGACCAACGTCAAAAGAAAGACTTGAATCAAAAAATGAAGAACGTTATCAAAGAAGAAGAAGCTAAGAATCATATCAGGAAAATCAAATACACTTGGATACCAAAAAATACAAAGAAAGATTATCCTTATCAAACTCCATTAGTCAAAGAAACTATGGGGAAAAATAAAAACGGGGCAAGTATCCATCAAAGATGTCCACAAAGGAAAAAGCAAGCTTCTCAAGCAACATACAAAGTGTATCAAGCAGTTGGTCCTAATTCCATGAACATTTCCATATCCACTCATCATTGCTCATCTTCCCAAGTTTGGAGAGTCAAAGGTTCCAAAATTTCAACTAGTCCACCTTTTATTCCTAGAAGAACTCCATCCATACCTTCACGCATGATATCCAATTCTTTCATTGACCATGTGTTGGAAAAAACCGTTCATCATAAGGATTCAAAAGGCACTCTATCGCGATGTGCGCACAAAGATGAAGTTAGCTCCAGTATCAAAAAATCAGATCAAGGATCTCAAAAGTTGCATTCAAGTGCACGTATCTTGGCAAAACAGCTTCTTCAAATAGGATATCGATGGCACATTATGATAGAAGCATCAACATGGACACCACCAAGTGGTTCAGCATCGACTTAAAATCTCTCAAAAAAAAATACAAAAAAATCAAAATAAGAAAAAATAAAAAAATAAAAAAATAAAAATAAAAATACAAAAATACAAAAATACAAAAATCCAAAAAAATCAGAAAAAGGATTGAAAACAGTAAAGAAAAAAATCGTCCTCTAGCGAAAACCACTTTGGTGGCGCTTTGGACAGGTACCATGATGAAAACCTGGCAAACAGGCGTCATGTGTAGAATTGAGAATCTACGTGCACCAATTCAAGAGAAAGCATCTTATCGCATCCATAATAAAGACAACATTCCAGCCATATCATTCATTCATCCATGAACCGTTTATCTAGCCCATTACCATCTATTTACATTATCTTGATCTCAAAAAATTTTGGTAAACACTTTACACTTGTTTATGGTAAACATCTTGACATGGGTCATTTTCATTGATCCTATCCAATCCAAACGTCATCTGAGCCTTGAAGTATTATCCGAATGAGCATTCCTCTGTTCGAACACCTTATCCTATCACAAGATAATCCTTGGCATCCTTTGCATGCTTATAGTATTTATCCATACACCTATTCAAGAATCCACCCATGGTCGTTCAAACATTGCTAGACACTGGGGGAAAATGTTTACATCTTGCTTCAGGAATGAATCTTGATATATATCCTCCAACTTATGTGGTGATCTGAACATTGGCAGATGTAAAATCAAATTGGTTGAGCATTGGCGAGCCAAAAGATCCAAATCACTAGCCCATGGCATATTTTGACAGGAATACGCTCCTTATCAAGCTTTATCTTTTGTCGAACATCAACTTGAACAATTCATATCAATCACATCTAACTTGCATGTCAGTGTCACATCAAATCATCAAAATAATTTTGTTCCAAATCAAGCTTCATCAATATTGATCAATCGAATCCAATCAATTATCACCTTGTTTGACTTAACACACTTAGTCAAACTATCATCTTGTGAACGAGTTTACTCTAGGATAACACAACCTCCTTGGGTTTACAAATTCATTATCATCTTTGTTTGGCTTAACACACCTAGCCAAATTAACAAACTCATTATCACCTCGTTTGGCACAACACACTTAGTCAAACTATCAATCCATCAATCTGATCAATCAACCTTAGCTTGGTTTTCAACAAAATCTCAAAACAAAGCACTGATATCATCATGCATGTCCATATCCAAATCATCAAAATAAAAAAAAATCAAAAAACACCAAAATTCAAAAAAATCAAAATATTACTAATATCCAAAGAAAAATCAATAAATCATATGCTTTCATCAATAAAATGGTTGTGTCTCACCCTAGACTAGGGGAAAAATCCTGAACTCATTGGGGGAAATCAACTTTTTTTTAGCAAACAAGCAACATGTGTCAATTATCAAGTATCAGATCAACAATCGAATGTCCAATCAAGCCTGGTCAAAACAACTTGTAGACATGTCATACATTGAAACTGAAATAAACTGGATGATCTTAATCTGAATTAAATGAATGAAAAACTTAAAAGCATAAGTTGCAATTGTTGTTTTGATATTTGATGAAATCGTATCTTTGGAGTGGTTCAATGATGTATTGAACTAGAATCACAAGGAAGAAGTATGATTTTTCTTTGATTGTTGTCTATAAGTTAATCATTAGTATTGTGCAAATTGGTCATGGGACATGATCTACAATGTATCATTGATGACATTTCAGAATTTGCATAGGAAAACGGTTAACTTTTGTTTGTTTATGCAAACAACACTTAGGTCATCTTGGTTCAATTATACCTCGATGTTTGTATTAACTTGCTACATTAAACATTATGGAAGCAGTACTCAGGTCATCATTCGTGCTAACATACCCTTTGATGCTTGTACTAACTTTCAACATATCAAAAGGCTCAATGATGACAAATAAACACAGTAGGAAATGGCAACAAGGAGAATGGTTCATTATTTCATTATTAGGACTGCATAATTCATTTGCATTTCGAGGGATTTTTTAATAGATTTTTGAGGGCTGGCCACATTCTTGAATATCTTTTTCAGACAATGGTTGAGTATGACTGGATATTTGGTACATCTCATTTTCATTATCATATTCATTATCATTATCATTGCACTTGCATACTTACATCATCATTTCATTTCATTATCATATCCATCACATCTCATCTGCATCATCTCAATCAATTCATCCAATCATTTCTTCCAATCTCATCTTATCAATCAATTCAATCTAGCACAAATCATTAAATCATACCTTTGGTCTTGTTCCTAGCCTTACTCCAAGCCTCGATCATCATCATCATCAGGATGTATCCTTCCCTATCCTTGTGTTGTTCTGGGATGTATCCTTCCCTAATCAACAACACTATCAATATCATCAAGCAATCATACAAATCAATTAGCAATGGATATCATCAATCAATCAGTACATCAAGCAAATCTATAAATACTATTTGTTTTTCATATCGCATGGAAACAAATTTAACAGTCATCGCGACTCAATCTATTTGACTTTCAATCAGGAAAGCAAATCTATAATTACTATTTATTTTTCATATCACATGGAAACAAATTTAACAGTCATCATGACTCAATTTGACTTTCAATCAGGAAAACAAATCTATCAACTACTATTTGTTTTTCATATCGTATGGAAACAAATTTAACAGTCATCATGACTCAATTTGACTTTCAATCGGGAAAGAAAATTTATCAATCAAATCTACTATTTGTTTTTCATATCGCATAGAAGCAAATTTATCAATCAAATCAAATCTACTATTTGTTTTTCATATCGCATGGAAGCAAATTTATCAATCAAAAAGCATCATCAATCGGGGCAAAATTAAAGTTCTTCATCTTCATATCAATCTTTCAATAGGGGTTTTCATCAAATCATCTTTATCAATCAATGAATCAGATAGAAAATCAGTAAAAATTTTCAAAAATCATTTTTATCTGATTCATCACCCGAGGGGGCATATAGCATCATCAGTAAATTTTTCAAAATCAGGGGCAAATTTTTTGAAGCAATGCGTGAAACACATCACTTCAAAGAGGGGCAAAATATACACATCTAAAAATGGTCACAGTTAATCAAACCTGTTAATTAATTAAATATGAATTATTTAATTAATATTCTTAAGTCATCTACATATAAATAAATTTAATTATTTATTTATATTGTTCATTTTCCAATTCCGCTAATTAAATTAAATAAATAAACTTTATTTAATTAATGTTATCCTTCCTCTTAATTAATTAAATAGATTTTACAATTTATTTACATTAATTATCACAAGTTTAAATTCTAAATTTAAATGATATTCTTCTCTCCACATTTAATTAAAACATATTTCCAAATTTCTCACTCTTCCCACAAAATTAAATATTCTTAATATTTAATTAAAAGGCTTTTTCTCTTCTCACATAATTAAATATTTGCAATATTTAATTAAATCCTTTTCATATTTCTTTCACACATAATTAAATATTAAATATTTAATTATGAGAGACACCTTTCAATTGTCTCTTCATTTTTTATCTCTCAGAATTTCACCTATTTTTCAAATTCTCGATCTCTCACCGTTCATTTCAACAGGTTTGAACTCGACCGTCGATCTTGGCCAATCGAATTCCTACCTTCAAAAATCTATAAATACAACCCTTTCATGAGTTGAAAAGGACCTCGAATTTCATATTTTTATGCGTAGTTACTATAGTCGCATCTTAACATTCATAGCATTTCAATTCAATATTTTTAATATTTTAGATGCATATGCATTATTAATCTCATTCTCTCAAGCTGCTGTTTTAAAAACTGTGAGCAAGCATCTTGAAGCGAATCCTTGGAGATAGAGGACAATGGAACGAATTTGAAGAAGTTGTGGTTTAGAGTTTGCATTTACTTTATTTTATTTAGTTTCTTCAATCTAATGTTTCGTTGGTGTGTTAAATTAGATTCAATTTGATTGACACATTCTAACGTACACAATGAGTAGTATGAGCAGGGGTCATCCCACCTGATTATTGAAAAATTTAAGTTGTTTCTTAATGATAACTAATGTACATCCATTACTGTTATGTACAATATTTTGGCACATGTGAATAAACGATATGTGCATACTTTGCAATAGAATAATGTATTTCCAATGATCCATCATTGAAGATATCTACTTTGTACATGAATGTTGAGATATATATGTATATGATTGTACATCTTTGGGAAACATATATAGTGTACCATGTTTTCAATACAGTTATTAGATACATGTCTTCTATGTTTGTCTACAAATTCTTAGATGTAACTATATAATCATAGATTCTTTGTAAGTACTACAATCACAATAATTTTGGAAAAAAACCAAAATAAGTGATTTATTGGTCTATAGTGATATTTAACTCAAACTATTTCCATACACATGCAATCTATAGGAGCAAGTTCAATTTCTGGATATGGGTCATCCAAAGAAATAATTTGCATCGAAGGAATGAAGGAAGCGGTCTCAAAAAGAATACCAAAGAGAATATAGAAAACAACAAAGGCAAAAACTGATAGATACAGAGAGGGATGAACAAAGGAAAAAAAAGGAATGAAGTAGATAGAAAAAATATATGCTAGGAAAAAGTCACAATCAACTACAGAAAATTCACAAATAGAAAACATAATGGAAGCAGATACAAACATGCACATATTTGAACAAGTAAATACTTCCAATGTTCCGATCACAGACAATCCAAATGGACTACTTACAACTGAATTTAAACGTATCACAATGATTTTCCGCAATAATTTAGATGCATATAAGTGCCCTTCAGTTTGTTATACTTGCAAAGAATCTTATGTAGGAATTAAAATATCCCAAGCTACACAGGGCCCTATCTACAATAGGTGCAAACAAGAAAGAGGCATAAACAAATTTTCAAGTGCAAACAATATATACCTAGGGCAACAACCAATTGAACTATCAAAACTAACACAAATAGAAGAAATGTTGATTGCTAGTGTATGCCCTATATTACAAGTTACCCACGCAAGAGGTGGCCAATATAAATATAGAGGACACTCTATAAGCTTTCCACAACATATCAAATACGTAGAAAACAAATTACCCCACTACATTACAGATCTACCAATCATAATAGTTCAAAGGAAAGATCAAAGCGGCACAAATTACCACTTCATTGTGAATAGAGATCGTGTCTATAAAGCATTGCAATACAAAATCAACCATTAAAAATATTACTCCGACATCACAATCAACCCACGTTCTCTTGATAGTTTATCTTCAAATTGTAATGAAAATGTCTTCGATCTTCGATCAAATATGAACACTACATATACAATTAGATGTAGATTCAATCGAAAATTTGATCCTTGGACAACTAATGGATACAGATAAAAGTGACATCATTGACCACACTACATCAATAGCTACTCAAACACTCAATGCACAAACATAATTGGAGTTGATTAATGCATGGGTTAATAACCTAAATAAAAACCAAATAGCATTTATTGATTGGCCAACAATCGGTGAAACTCCAATAAATTAGTATGTAACATCCAGATTGCTTGATATGGTATTTCCAAGCTTATTTCCTGATGGTAGATGTGATTGGCTAGAGAAACAAACCAAACAAATACATCTACATGAATATGTAAAGCACCTATTTTGATATAAAGACAATTGCTTTGCAAAACATCCATGTTTCTGATACTATATGGCAAATATGATAATGCGACATTATGCACAAACATCAGCTACAATATTTGTCAAAAGAAACATCCATGACATGCCAATCACTATACATGAGCTATGCGAACATATGAGCAATATGTCGGAATTACATCTTGTAGATAGACTAATGTGATATGGAAATTCCTTGAGAGGCACAAGATCATACTGGGCAAGATGTCGTGCAAAATTGATAAACATGCTACATCAAATTGGTACTCCTATAATATTCTTCACACTGAGTGCAACTGACCTCTATTGGCCAAATTTACATGCACTAATGCTAGGGACAACTCCAACAAATCCACAACATGCGCACCTTTGGTGAAAACAAAATATTATCGACTATCCTCATATTGTAGCACAATACATGCACTTACGCCACTCTCAATTCAGAAAAGAAATCCTCCAAAAAGAAATGAAAAATATTATTGGTCTAGATACGAGTGGAAACATAGAGGATCAACACATATACATGGGTTCTTGTTACATGAAGCGCCAAACATGGATACTATTGATTGGCTCAATAGTGAACAAAGAAATGCAACTGAGAGATATTTCAACAAAATTATTCATGCATGGAATCCATCACATGCTACAACCAACCAAAATTCACAGGTACGATACTAATAAACACAAAAAAAACAATTTAATACATCTTGTATATCTATCTAATACAAAAAATCTAACAATTGAGCATCCTGCAATAGGCATTCCAACATATTTCTATACACCCATGTCTCAAAAATACAAGGCAACTTGTAGAAGTTGATGTAGAAAAGGACTACAAGGAGATAGCAAACACTATACAAAGACATACAATTTGTAAATAAGGTACATGCCTACAAAACAAAAATGGAAAAATGGTATGCAAGTAAGGCATGCTATTTCTAAGAATCAATTTTTCCAATTCACTAAATGAATATAATGAGATGCTAACAATATGCCTTATAGGTACAATACTCCATGGCCACTAAATTTACAAGGACCAAAATTATACCAAAATTTACAAACCGGAGAATTTTTTTTTGAACCTATAAGGAATGATGACAGGCTTAACTTGCACAACCACCATATCTTGCAACTATGGAGAGAAAATATAGATTGGCAACTAGTTCTTTCAAAATATTTTATGGTTAAATGCATTGCCAAGTACGCAAAAAAAGCAGAGAGAAGCTCATAAACATACCAACATCTATGTTGGCATGTCTTGCGAGTGTCAAAAATCCAGATGATCTTGCAGCAAAGGTGTACAAAAATATCATAACAAAAACAATAGTAGAAAGAGATATTGGAGCACAAGAAACAAGCCATATGCTATTAGAACTTCCATTAGTGGAAAGTAGCAGAAGATTCATAACTCTAAATGTATCAATCGAATTTTTCAAATGTGTGGTATTACACCAAGACAATAATGATGAAGAACAAGCACTATCTTACATCAATGCATACAAATATAGGCCCTCACACATGGAGGATGTATCACTAATTCATTTAGCAAAATCATGGGTATATAATGTTAAGCGTAAAAGTGAAAACAAATGGAAGCCAAGAAAAACACCAGCTATTGTACGAGTTATTCCTACATTTATATCTATTCCTCTGAGGGAATCAAATAAATGGTTCAATTTTTTCCTCTCAAAATTGTTTCTTTGAAAACCATTTCATGATATTACTAGAGATATTGGTCATAATAATGATTCAATGCTACCAAATTGGGAAAACCATGTCTACAATCAATGGCATGTTGAACGTAGAACAACCAAAGAAAATATTGAAAACAATAGTGACTCTCAATCAGAAGACAATTACACTATCCAGCATAGCACTACAGAGCATGAATGGGAAATCATATCAAGACTACAACATGGTCAAGCAATGCACATTTCAGAGATAGATATGTTGGGAAAAAGAGATTTGGACAAGCAAACAGACTAGTCTACCAGCTTCAAAAGCGAACAATATACAAATGCAGCTATCAATTTTATTGCCACTATGAAGAGTCCTGACTCTGTAATTGATCAGAATCTAGGAAAGACTACCAGTTATGAAAATCTCAGCAACCAACAACATAAGGCAATTAATATTATTCTCTCCCACTACAATACAAGTCCAAATAAGTCTCCACTATTTTGTATTATTCAAGGAACAACAGGAACATGAAAGTCATATGTTATAGGCGCAATAAAAGAAATGCTTCAAAAAGCTTCAATGCCAAACCAATCTCCCCTTCTACTACTCACTCCAACTGGAGCTTAGCAACATTCAATATCGAAGCATCAACTATTCATTCAAAATTGCAAATTTCGATAAGAGACTTCAAAGAACTTGAAGGCAGAAGATTAACACATTTTCAACAAGAATTAGCACATAAAATATTTATTGATCAATGACGTGACCTTTTTGGGCAGAATATTACTTAAAAAAATAGATTGTTGACTCCGCCAAGCCTTTCCACAAAAGTCAAATCAAAACTTTGCAGGTGACTCTCTCACCCAAAATCTAAACACCATACTTCATTCCCCTTTAGAAAATCATTTTTACACGTACTAACAAATAATTGTCAACACAATATTTATCAATTCTCTCTAGGAATATCATTGATCTTGGTTGGCGACATCAAAAATTTACCACCAGTTAATGACAAACTAGCGCATAGTAGCAAAGGTCGAGCTAGAATACTATGGGAATAATTTACAAATGTCATTACTTTGGATTACATTTTCAAACAACATGGACTAAATGATAATCAAGAGAGATTTTGCCCACTGCTAGCCAACATTAGAGATGCAAATCCTACAATAAATGATTGGGAAGTTCTAATGACAAGATACAATACAAGGCTTGATGTAGCAATAAATGCAAATTTTGAAAACAATGTACACTTGTTTTCAACAAATGAAAAAGTTCACATCCACAATAGGAAAAAATTGCACTCATTGGCACAACTAGTTGCACGCAGTCTTCCAACAAAAAATGCCACAACTAGTCCCACAGAAGATAGTCTAGATGACAAACAAAATACATAATTATTATTAAGTAAAAATGCAAGAGTCATATTGACAACAAACTTATGCATACAATAAATACTGGTAAATGGAGCTCTTGGATTCATTCAACAGATCATATATAACCCAGGAATGATGCCACTACAACCACCAACATATGTATTGGTCAAATTTGACAGTTAATTTGGAATACCTTTCGACAATGAACACTCATGTACAGTTCCAATCACACCAATCCAACGAGGAAGCTCAATGCAAATACCGTTGAGATTAGCTTGGGCACTAACAATTCACAAAGCACAAGGTTTAACTCTTCAAAAAACAACAATTGATATAGGCCCAATTGAAAGAACATGACTAATATTTGTCGAAATTTCTCGTGTAAAGTCTATAGAAGGACTTTGCATTATGCCTTCATTTACCTTTGATAGATATGAAAAAATCAAGACAGGAAAAAAAATTGCAAATAGAAAAGCTGAAGAGCAGAGGCTAAAAGCCTTAGAAATAAAGCAATGTTCCAAATAGATGTATCAAGAATTTTGCAGAAGTTATATGGTGATACTTATAATATATTGAGTTTGGACAATAATGGTAAAATATTTTGTATCAACTACTCATAATAGTTATCCATATATATCAAGACTACTATTGGTTCTTATGAACTTTAACATATAGTTTTTTGTTTTTCAAAAATAGATAAAATATTGTGACATATTTTGAAAAAAAATTAAGTTTTGAATTTCAAATTACATTGAAAAGAAATTAATTTATAATTATCATTGCATAAAATAATACTGTGAAAAGTTAAGTTATTTTCATAGATTCAAACTCTATAACTTTAGCTGCAACTAAGTCATGGTTCCTTCATTCCACTGTCTACTTCATCAACTCACACCTTGCTCAAATTTATAAAAATCCTCATTTAATTATTGATATTTATTTGGTAAATAGATTGTTATATGTTTTTGCCAAAAACTTTCAAAATTTTACTGTTAAAAAAATAAGGGTGTTGAGTTTTTTGCATAGCTGGGCTGATCTCAACCTTGAGGTATTGTAATTCATAATTTTCCCAAAAACTATTTATTATTTTGATTACTATTCTCCAATTTCGGAAGGTTGTACAATTTTCCCTTAAATTATTAGCTGTAAATTTTTAAAAAATTCAAGTGCAGTTTTTGTATAAGGCATAGTTTCAAATTTCAAATATATGGCTAAATGAAACTATTCTTGAAATTATTTATAAAGTTTTATTCTTGGCATTATTTATATAGTTTTATGCTTAAACTATGCAACTTTATACTATTAAAGATCTATGAAATCATTGTGTACATCATTGAAGCCAAGTGAAACAAGTATGTAAATTTATATTTCATTTTCCCAAATCAAATTGAGCTATATTTTTATATGTATATGAAAAATTTATCGAAATAAAAAAATCATATTTTTTGGATTTCCATGCAGAATGTTATCTATTTCAACCAAACAAAGTGAAGAACTCCAAGAATTCAGAAAATCAAATATATTAGTACAACAATTAACACTTTTAAGTTTTGTAGATAATCAATTGTATTGGTATGGATGGGGGGCTGAAATTCAAAAACATAAATCTATCAATACAAAGCTTCAAATTCAAATAGATACATGGACATTCTATCAAAATGTGTTTGAAGAAGACAATCAAATAGACTTAATCAATTTAATCCTACTTTATGTAAAATTAAATGGAGTGCAAACACACAAGTATTTTATCGTGGTTCACCACTAAATGGCTATGTCCACACTAAGAGCAGAGGAATTCTTATTAATATCAGCAACACTTTACAAAATATACAACAGCAAATATATATGACTCTTTCCACACCAAACAGAGAATACGAAGAGTCAATTATAGGAGAGAAACAAGAGTCCGTTGGGCTTCAGTTTTAACAATCTCCCACTTGAAGGCCAACGGATGCTGCAGCTCTCAAACATTCCCCTGCTCTAAATTTACAGTTACTTCTTCTTAACTAGACCAAGAGAAGTCCTAGCGTATTCGAACTTCTCTTTGCCAACAACCTTGGTGAAAATATCTGTCGGATTGACCTTAGTGTCAATTTTTGTAACTTTTAACTTGCCTTCTTCAAGCACCTAACGGATGTAATGAGCATGTATGTCAATATTTTTTGAACGCCTCTAAGATGAATGATTGTGAGCCATAAAAATGGCACTGCGACTATCACAAAACATAACATAATCACTTTGTTGACATCTCAAATCAGTGAACAATCGTTGTAACCAAATCATCTCCCTAGCACCTTCAGAAAGAGCCAAATACTCAGCTTCAACAGAAGAAAGAGCAACAGAATGTTGAAGCCTCAAGACCCAACTAATGGCAGCTCCAGCAAAAATAAAAAAATAACTAGTAGTAGATCTTCGTTTGTCTAAATCTTCAGCAAGATCAGAATTAGTGAAACCTTGCAGTTGAACATTATTTCCACCAAAACATAAAGCATAATCAGCAGTACCTTTAAGATACCTTAAAATCCATTTGACTGCTTCCCAATGAGGCTTTTTGGGATTGCTCATGAACCTACTCACAACTCCCACTGCATGAGCAATTTCAGGACAAGTGGAAACCATGGCATACATAATACTGCCAATTGCAGATTTATAAGGAATCCATTCCATAAATTTTTTATCCTCTTCTATTTTCGGAGACAAATCAGAAGATAAATGAAAATGTGCAGCAAGAGGAATAGAAACAACCTTCACATCAACCATACCAAATCTTTCTAGAACCTTGTCAATGTATGCCTTTTGTGACAAAATAATCTCCTTTCGTCTATCCCTAGTGATTATCATTCCAAGAATCTTCTTGGCTACACCTAAGTCTTTCATAGCAAACCGCGTAGCTAATTGTGCCTTCAACTGAGAGAAATCCTCTTACTAGTACTGACTACCAACATGTCATCAACGTAAAGAAAGAAAATAACAAACTCACCAATAGGAAGTTGTTTGTAATAAACACATGGATCTGATTCACACCTGACAAACTTAATATACCACTGTCGTGGGGCTTGCTTGAGCCCATACAAGTTGCGCCTCAGCCTACAATAAATATGTTCTTGTCCTTGTTGTTTAAATCCTTCCAGAGGCTCCATATATAGCTCCTCATCAACATCACCATGTAGAAAAGTTGTCTTGACATCCAACTGGTCAAGTTCAAGATCCCAAACTGCAACCAACCCCAAAACTATCTGGATTGTGTTCATTCTCACAACTGGAGAGAAAATATCATTAAAATATATTCCTTTCTGTTGATCAAACCCCTTTACAACTAGCCAGGCATGATAACATTTCTTTCCTGCATCCTCCTCTTTCAACTTGTACCCCCAACGATTTTTCAAGGATCTTCAATTAGGCAAAAGTGACACTAAATCCCAAGTATTGTTAGCCTATAACGAATTCATTTCATCTTCCATTACTTCTTGCCATTTCATAGAATCGATTGCCTTACAAGCTTCTCTATAAGTAGCTGGTTTAGGTTGATCAGAAATCAAGAGTTCAAGCTCAGCCTCTTCTGAATATAAAAATTCGTAGTCTGAAAGTCTAGAAGGACGTCTCCTCTCCTGAGTAGACCATCTTAAATGAGGGCCCTGTTCTTGCATTTTTGAATCTTCCAAATGCATTCCATGTAATTGAATTTGAACGTCATCAATGTCTGACTATAGATGATCACCAATACCTTTCTTCTGGACTGCAATTTCTTGTGGCAACACATTGCCCTGCACATTCATACTGCCTAGATCCTGGGCATATTCACCAACACTCTACCTCTGTGTCTCTAGGTGCTACAATGAATTCCAACAGGTTGCAAAGTGTCTAGAAGAGGCAGCGAATCATGTCCAAAAGACTGCGTAGCAAGTTGAGGCGCAAAGCTGGCTGCGCAAGGAACAATATTCCTTAGAGAAGGTTGCGCAAGAATTGTTGAAGGTTGCGCAACATGTATAGGAGGCAGCGTAGCCTATACTAGAGGTAATATATGAAGAGTAGAGGGTTGTGCATGATCCAAGGGTGGTTGTAAATTATCAACTGGAGGCAGAGCATTATGAGCACCTATGTTAGGCGGTAAAGAAATCATAGATGACTACGCAATATGATTTGAAGTCTGCCCAGCAATATATGAAGGTTGCAAATGGTTACATGGACCATGCGTATGGATAATTGGGGTTTGCACACTATGTTTTGAAGGCTGAAAAATAGAAATTGGAGCTTGCATTGAAAACATAGGAGGTTGTATATCATTCCCAGAAGACTGCTCAAACAAAGATTCTATATCAGCTCCTTCATTATTCAGAGAAACTAGAGATGATGTGATAGAAGAGGCAGGGAATAAAAAAGAGGTGGGTGAATAATTTATTCCACCTACGCTACCTGACTACAAATTACCTCCACGAGACCCATTTGAGTGATTATTTTCAAAAGATGAGGAGGGCACATACTCCTTAGTAATATTTGTCCGTGTCTGCAAAGCTGGAAAAACGTGCTCATTGAAAACTACTTCCCGGCTGTGAATAATTTTATTGGCAACAGGATCCCATAGCCTGAATCCATATTGATCTTCGCCATACCCAATAGAAAAACACTTTCGTGATTTGGGATCCAATTTGGATCATTTCTCCTTGGGAACAAGAGAAAACGCTTCACATCCGAATACTCAAAGATGTGAATAAGAGATTCTCTTTCCAAGCCACTCCTCCTCTGGAATACCAAAATCTAATCGAGATGTAGGGCTTTGATTAATTAAATAAACTGTCGTACTACAAGCTTCAGCCCAGAACTCTTTACCCAATCTAGCATTGGAAAGCATGCATCGTGCTCTTTCCAAAATTGTTCTATTTAACCTTTCTGCAGCCCCATTTTCTTGAGGTGTAAAAGGAACAACTTTGATTCGACGAATACCATTGTCAGCACAAAAATTATCAAACTCTAGTGAGCAAAATTCACCACCATTATCCGTTTGCAAACATTTGATGTCATGTCCATTTTGATTCTCAACTAAAGCTTTGAAAATTTTGAATTTACCAAAGACTTCAGATTTCTTATTAAGCATAAAAATCCAGACCTTCCTAGTGTAGTCATCAAGGAAAGTTAAAAAATAGTTCACCCCTCCAAGAGAGGTTACCTCAGTCAGTCCAAAGACATCCGAATAAACAAGCTCCAAAGGTGAAGTATGCTTTGCATGTCCCATCTTCAAGAAGCTAACCCTCTTCTGTTTGCCATAAAGACAATGTTCACAAAATTCCAAATTCACTGATTTCAAACCAAGTAATTGATCTCTTTTGACCATCACTTCAAGGACTTTCCTACTCATATGTCCAAGACATTGGTGCCAAAGAACAGTTTCGTTGTCCGTCAGTGCCATAGCAACTCCCACTTGAGAGTCATTCTCAAAAATATATAAGCTACCCACTCTATCTCCTTTAGCAATCTGTAGGGCGCTCTTAGTAACTTTCCATGAATTTGGAAGGAAAGAAGTATAGAAGCCTTGCGAAAAGAGTTGGCTTATAGAAATCAAATTCTTCTTCAATTTTGGAATATGTCAAACATCTTGCAAAAGCCATGGGCTTCCATTCTTGGATTGTAAGAGAACATCACCTTTACCAATGATCTCCAAAGATTTTTTATCTCCCAAGTAAACATTCCCGAACTGTCCTTCTTGATAATTAGAAAAAACATCCGTACAAGAGGTGGCATGGAAAGATGCACCCGAATCTAAAACCCACAAATTTGAAGTGATTTCACTTACGGACAAAACCAAAACACTATCATCATGTTCATAGACAACATTAGCCTCGCTTTTTTTAACCTTCTCTTGTGCCTTCTTATAAGAATAACAATTTTTTTTAGTGTGACCAGCCTTACCACAAAACCAACAGTCGCCAATTCTACCTCTCGAATTAGACCTTTTCGCAGACTTTGATTTTCTCCTGTTATTGTCTTTGCCTTTATGTCGAGGTCTTCCTCTACTAACAAGTTAGGGCTTCGCCAAAAGAAATTTCTTGGTTCTTTCTTCGCATATCTTCGCTGAGAATTGTAGCTACTACGTCATCAAACTTCAATTTATTTTTGGCTGCAACTGAAGTGCTCACAACCTTTACAACTCCTTCCCAACTATTAGGCGACGAACACAGCAATAAGATTGCCTTAATCTCATCATCCAGGCTAATTCCTATTGAAACTAATTGAGTAACCAATGTGTTAAATTCATTAAGGTGGTTGGACACAATTCCACCTTCTTTCATTTTCAGGTTATACAAATTTCTCATAATAAAAACCTTATTAGACGTTGAAGCCATCTCATACATCGAGGAAAGTTTATCCCACAATTCCTTTGAAGTCTTTTCTGTTGAAACATTAAACAAAACATTACTGGACAACGAGAGGAAAATTGTAGCTTTCGCCTTCCTGTCCAGCTTTGCCCACTCTTCATCTACCATCAAACTTGGCTTCTTTGCTTTCCCTTCAAGCGCGAGTGAGAGGTCCTGCTTTATCAACAATGACTTCATTTGCACCTTCCATAGACTGAAATTCTGACCTGAAAATTTTTCTATCTTCGCTTCCTCCATAACTTTGGAAATTCAACACCAAATTCCCAAACAACTATACTGTTACCATGCAGCTCTAATACCAATTGTAAACTTAAATGGAGTGCAGACAAAGATGCAAAACAGAGTATAAACAAAATGAACAGAGGATCAAGAGATGACACAAGTATTTTATCGTGGTTCACCACTAAATGGCTACGTCCACACTAAGAGCAGAGGAATTCTTATTAATATCAGCAACACTTTACAAAAGATACAACAACAAATATATATGACTCTTTCCACACCAAAT
The DNA here is from genome assembly GCA_007115665.2 of Sequoiadendron giganteum. Lineage (NCBI taxonomy): Eukaryota > Viridiplantae > Streptophyta > Pinopsida > Cupressales > Cupressaceae > Sequoiadendron > Sequoiadendron giganteum. Next base: position 429,790,102 of record CM021108.1, on the reverse strand, counting down.
GGAGAATATGAAGAGTCAATTATAGGAGAGAAACAAGAGTCCGTTGGGCTTCAGTTTTAACACTTTACTGACCTAGATCTTACCCGTACATTGTTCTTTGTTGTACATACAACTCCAAGATTTATGGTCGACCATGTATAGACATTGTGAATGACCACATCATTCAACAACTCACAAAAACACTACCTACAAACAGGCTAATTCTGGATTTCAGTAAAATATTAATTTGACACTATGTAATCAACAAACCAAAAAGATTCCAAAGAACAAAGGCAACGACATTCCAAAAGACTACACAGTATGTGATGGTTAAGGTAATTATCTTTATTTTTTATCCTTCAATAGCCTAATTTCCTTTTTGCATAAAATAGTTGTATTTTTCGAAATTTTGGACTGATATATTTTTTCCATTCAAAAAATCATAATTTTTAAGCTCTCATTCTCCTGATTACTTTCAGGCACTTGCTGGAGAATTGTAGATCACACATACAACTAGTGCACCTCAAGTCTTGTATACATATGTATATACAGTGTATATATTTGTATAGATTTCTTGACCTTGAAGCTATTTCCTTTTACTACTATTTGTATATATTTGTACAGATTACCAATACAGGAGTCTTATCAGAAATTATTCTCTCAATGATCACTATAATGTACACTGTGCAATCAGCATGTCAGAGTTTTCCTGTTTTCTTTCTATGTGTATAGCTCTTTTGGACTCTCAGTGAATCAAAGCTAACAAACTCTTTTATGTGTCCAATCTGAGAAATACAAATAATAATACAATATCTTGATTTGTTAGAATTTGTTCAACTATGCGCACCAACACAGGCCATCTGAAAATGACACGCCAGTGAAAATAATAGATAGCCATTAATAAGCCTTTATCCATTAATACTCAAAACAAAGTTTCTATTTGGCAATGTAAGAAGAGCTCCACTGTATTTCTATTCAACAATTATTAAAACTCCTGCTGTATCCATTTGACTACACAATATGTGATGGTTCTTTATTTTTTATCTTTATTGTAAGGTTGCTAGAGAATCGCATCAGGTATTCCCATCAGCCTGGACATTGTGGCATGGGTTCACTCATGCCTTTTTGAGGATTCATCTATATACATCAAAACTCCAAATAAACGCTTAAAGAAAGTCATTACGGATGCTTTTTAAAATAACATTTATACGTGTAGAGGTGTCAGCGTTGGAGATAGAGGACAACATTTTTTCTTTGAAATGTGCAAAGAGTTGTTCATTCAATGAGGACAGTGCACCGTTATTTTGTTTATTTGAAGAGCACAGTGCACAGTTATTACGTGAGGGCACAGTTATTGCTCCAAGATTTCATCCGTTGGCTTTGAAAGTTCTTGGCCAATACTTATTTGGTAAACACGTTTCCCATCTGTCAAAATGGTGTTTATCTCTTGTTTTGATTTGCGGGTATGTTTACACAGGCTGGGGAAAAGGTGAAGGGAGCAACAGAAACTGTGAAGAAACCCTTCTCTGGAGGCAACGAGAACCAGCACTGACCACTGTTTAATACCAACCTCAAATAATTTATATGAAAACATGAATTGGGCAAAATGTTTTTAAAATTTACTTTACATTAAGTAATCATTTGTACACTTTTCATTCTCTAGCCACTTTCCATCTTATGCATGTCACTCCATCAGAGCTAATTTTTGCACAGCAAGAGAACAAAGTCCTCAGCATCATCGGTGTCCGCTCTTTCAACATATGACCTTCTTATAGGCTAGCAAAAACAAGTATGAATTTTCAACTTTTATGGTATATATTTGCCTCGGTTCGTAGCATTTTGTTTCAATAAAATAGCAGGAATTCCTACTTCTGCTAATCTGCTTCTGGTGTTCATGCACAAAACATTGAACAATAACAAGAAATTTAATATGAGACTGTTGTATGTAATGAAGATAACTTTTCAATATATTTAAAATTAACATTGAACATATGATTGCCTGTAGGTTGCTATTATAGTGAATCAAGTTACTTTCTGAATTCATTAACTTTATGATATCAATAAAATAAATGTATATATTTGTACAGATTTCTTGACCTTGAAGCTATTTCTTTTACTACTATTTGTATATATTTGTACAGATTTCTACAGGCTTTTCTTTTTATGAGTATCATTTTAAATATTCCTTTGCTTTTTATCCTTTAAATCTACAATTTAGCCTTTGTAATGTTTTCAATTCCGTAACTCTCGACCCCTGTTTTCAATGTTTCCATATTTCAATTGTTTAGGGTTTATGTTTTTTAATATGCATTCGCTAAAACACAGTGTGCTGTAATTTTTCTGTATGATCTTTTTGTCATTTTAAATTTTATATGCATTTATATTAAAAAAAAGGTGCTAAATATAATTGCTAACAGCTAAACAGATAGATATGAAAATAAAAAAAAATAAAAAAAATAAAAAAAATAAAAAAAAAAATAATAAAAATAATAAAATTATAAATCGTAATACCTATTGACGTAATATAGATATATATTAAACTAGTTAATAAACATGTGCAATAATTTAAACTTTTTTCAGTTTCTAAGTAATTAAGTTTCTATAATTAAAAAAAACCCAACACCATTATCGGCCCTCTCCTGTATTAGGCCTATTAGTTTGTAGCTTGAGAGAAAGAGATGGTTATTAAATCTCACAAAGGTAAACCTTGTACCGTTTAATAAGCAGGCGCCGAAGCCCTCTCCTTTATTACGGCCTGTAGCGGATTCTTCATAACCACAGTGAACTCCTCCATCTCAGCAAGATCCACCGTTTCTCCTGGTTTGCTCTGCCATTCAAATTTGTGCACCAGTGTGGCCACAATAAGCTCAACATGGATCATGCCCAGTCCTAAGCCGGGGCAAATCCTCCTCCCCACGCCAAACGGCATCATCTTGATCTCCTTTCTTCCCGTCATATCCACTTCCGCCTCCATAAATCTTTCGGGTATAAACTCCGCTGGATTCTCCCACTCTGCTGGATCGTTTCCCATCAACCGAACACAAAAATTCACAAGCGCCCCCGCAGGGATATCATAACCCCCAAGAGTAGAGGCTTCCGTGACGGCGTGCGAAAGAACGAACTTCCCGGGGGGATGCCGGCGCAGCGTTTCCTTCACCACTGCCTCCAGGTATTGCATTTGAGAAAGCTTATCCTCTTCCACCATGTTAGCCCCCTCTTTACCAACAACGCCTACAATTTCCTTGTAAAGGTTGGTCTGGACATGTGGATGTTTTACCAAGTTAGCCATGACCCACTGTATCGTGGTCGATGTGGTGTCGGTGCCGGCGTTAATGAACTCCTGGCACAGAGTCACCATCTCTTCGTCGGTCAAACATCTCCCGCCTACAACAGACAAAGAAAACAGAGAATCCACATACGCCTTGCAATGTTCGCCCTTTCCCTCCGCTAACTCCTCCCGGCGCCGGTTAATAAGCGGAACCAGTGTCTCCATCTGATGGCGGCGTATCCCCTGCATCTGCTCTCTCCGCTTCCTGTAGAAAACCTGGAGAATGGGAAACGTATCCTCTAACTTTGCACCCGCACCGCTGAGAAAAAGTTCTCTCTTAACGCCCTCCACCTCTCGGACCGTCTTCACCTCCAGTCGTAGTCCAAAACACATGTAGAGCACTATGGAAAAGGCCACGTACCTCACATGCTCTGTCAATTTCACCGCGCCTTCGTTTTGCGTGGCCTCGCTTTTCAAACCCTCCATGAGCACTTTCAGACCCCACTCTCTGCCCTCTCGGAAGGACTTCAAGGCAGCCGAGCTCAGGGTTTCGCTCACCAGATTTCGGCGGAGGGTTCGCCACACTGGACCGTAGGCGGCGGAATTTATGGTCATCTGGTTTGCTAAGAAGAGCTTGCGGTAGCCCTTGGGGGGCGGTCTGTCGGCAAAGACGGAGCCTTTCTGTACCAGAGCCTCGTGGGCCAACTCACGGCTTGCTACAATTATCATCGGTTGAGGCCCGAATCTGATCGTGAAAATTGGACCGTATTTTCCATGTGCTCTTTCTATGTAATCTTGAAAGCTTTGCTTCGAGAGCTTAATCTGTACTAGGTTGCCAAGAATCGGCAATCCTGGAGGACCCGGAGGGAGATTAGATTTCTTCTTGTACTTTACCAGGAGTAGTAGGGGAATCGCTAAAAGCAGAACAAGATATACAAATGAATCCATGCCCAGGGCGGCTGGAAATTTGATCATGAGGTTCATTTTTTGAAACCTATACTAATTTTATAGTCGATTATTCCAACCGATTCCGAACCGACGAGATTTCCTAGCTCGCTCATGGTTCCAATATTTCGCTGGGGTTTGAAACTTTCATTCCTTATCCGGATTGACGAGAGCAGATCTTTTATGGCATGGAATTTTTGGAAAATAATGGCTGTGGGATTTTCTTATCCACGAGGTGGGAGAATGCTACTGGTCTATGGGCTGTGAAATTACCATCCCAAACTTCAAGTGAGAGAAACGATGGTTGAATTTAAGCCTTTTACGGAGGGCAAACAAATCTAACAATTAATTTATGTTTAAATTAGTAAAATTATTTAAAGATGTTGGTAAATGATGGATAAGAATAAATATTATTTATAATGTTTTTCATCAAACTTTTATATTATTTAAATTATTTATGATTATCAATTAAGTTTGATAGCACTCTTTAGTATTGTAAATGAATTGGGGCGAGAAAGTCGTCGAGGAGGAGATGTGGTGAACTCAGCATTGCTCAATCGTTTTAACAATTAAACCAAAAAGATGATCTGATGTCAACGATATATTGTCACTTGAATGAATGAATGAATGAAAGATTTTAATGACGTCCACGAGACTAAACAGTCTATGGGACTGAGATAAACAACTTCAAGCTCTTTTCCAAGTCGAACCTCCTGCTTTTGATTTTGACTAGAAGGCTGGCCGTCTGATTGATCTTATCCTCCTCAAATAACTATCGCATATTGTCCACCCCCAAACTGTTTGTGAACTGATTGCGGATATCTTCATAAGTTGTGCATTTCATGACGAAGTGCCATTGTGTTTCCACCGCCCCCTTATTACAGAATATGCACGTTCTTTCTTCCCAAGCCTCTTTAGGTATCTTCCACCTACCAGTCTTGCATCTGGTGTGATCCTGTTCTTAGTTGCGCAACTAACAACCTTGCCTTCCCTTTAATAGCTGCACCTAAATAGGTTTTTTCCCCATGAAGCAAAGTTTCTTTTTTTTTGAAATTAAGAAATGTTATGGGCCCCTTTTCCTTAGACGACTACACAAAACTAAATCATGAAACGTAGACAACTGGCAATAATTTATTATATAAACTTCAGTCCAAATTCACAACGGACAAAATAATTAAACAATAACGAATGTTCAGGGTTTAGAAGTTCGAGTTGACATGTGAAAGTCAATGTGGAATGAAATAAAAAGAATGTGATGTTAAAATTTGATGATGAGAATAGGACGTCAGAAATGTATCTGTTAAGGTGTTAATATTTTAGGGCTTGAAGATCTTAAATTTAATATAGTGAATTTTTTTAATTTAAGTTTGTTGATATATAGATTTAAGTTGTAACTCATAAAGTTAAATTAATAAATTATCAATTATTCAAATTTGTTCATTTTGATTATTTATATTTGAATATACATATGGACAAGGTGTATCTAAGAATATCTTAGGAAATCTATTAAATTATGAGAATCAGATTCTCTTTAATTAGATCTCTAGTCAAATGAGCTTTATTGAGTGAGAAAGCATTTAAAGACATGACAAGAAAATATGTAATGGATCTAAGATGATGTGTATTAAGGCAATTCTATGATAATGTTGCTAGATTCTTTTAATCCTTTTTGCAAATCAAATTCTAAATGTGTTCAATAGATTCTTGGATTATCTCAAAAAGAAAGTTCTAAATATAACAACCAATGACATAAATCAACACAACTATGTCCTAGGTCAACAAACAATCTCCAATAAAATATCCAATAAGAGGGAGGTGATTGAATTTTCTTTTTAATTTTAAAATTTTAACATTCAAATTTGTGATTGTAGAAGTGGGGCAGCTCAAGTTTGCACAAAAAAACTAAACCAAGGTGATGCAAAAAATATTTGGGTACCAAGAATAAAATTTGACATGAAATTAATTTGAGCAAGAATATGCCTCTCATAGTAAGTTGTTTATTGCATTAAGGGCACTCTAATCAATGCAAACACAAAACTCAAGGGAAAATGGCATGGGTATCCATTTTTCACCATTACATTTTATCTCCACTTTGATATACATGTGAATTGCTAAGTAGATGCATGCCAAAGTAAAACAAGTAGTTAACATATAAATTAAAATATTTTCAAATAGTTAAAGCATACAAATCTATATAAAGTAACATATCATTTATAAATTCTCCTCATAATGAGCTCTACAAAGAAACCTCCAAAATGAAACAAATAAAAAATGTAATAGTAGCATATGTCAAACTTTTGAAGATGTGTATACTAATAACTTGCTAACATAAACTACCCTAAAAAAGAGTAAAATAAAAAAATAAGGATGATAGATTCAACCTATTACAAAAGTAATAAAATATCTTGCTATTCAAAAAGAAAATCAATCAAGTGGATGAATTTTTTGATACTATAAATGGTTTGATAAAATATCCACACAAAGTGGGAATGATTATGAAACTACTAGTTACAACACAAGTCATAAAGGAATGTTAGTGATATATGTATGTCCATTAATTTAGTTGCATACAAAGGATGAAATTAATTGGAGGGACGGACAAAAATATATGCTAAAAGCATGCAAATATTATGAATGGTATGATTTGGTGAGTGTAAGATCATGATGGGAAAACAATGGTGATAGCAAAAAATGTGATTTCAGTTAGGAAAAAGCGTGAAATGCATAGATGACTTTTTACTTGGGTTGGATAGAAAGTAAATTTTGCTATGGTAAACACCAAAACAAAACATATATCCCAGATGTTTGTAAAAAATATCCTTTATATATAGTTATTTTATTATATATTATTATTTTATGTAAATTATATATTATAATAAAATATAAATAATTATAATATCATAATTAAATATATGATATTATAATATTATTTATTAGAAATTTAATTGTATGCATATCATTGTTTACATAATATAATAATATTATATATGATTTATATATTATATATTATTATATATGATTTATATATTATACATTATAATAATATTTACCTAAATATATATTATAATATATAAGACTTTAATATATGATATTATATATCATATAATATAATAATATATTAAAATACTAGAAAAAAGCTTCAAGACCTATTTGTAATAATAAAAAAACCTCTCAAAAATAGATATCCATTTTTGAGAGTTTTTTATAAATTAAAAAAGCTCTTGAAAAAAAAATAGAAAGCTATATAATAATATATAATAATATATATTTTCTTATTATATAATAATAATATATACTATTATTTATCATATATAAAATAATACATATTATATGATATATTTATTTATATTTTATAATTATATATTATAATAAAATATAAATTATTATATATTATTATGAGATCAGAGATTAGGATGAACACATAAATTTTCTAAAGACATTTATGTGGAATTACCTCCATTATTCTTCTCAAACCTCACAATTTGAATACTTGTTACTCTTACATTTATATGTGCATTTACAAGCTCAAAAATACGTGAGCGAAATTTCAAAGATCACGGTTAGATTGGAAGAGGATTAAGATCGCATTTATAGAGAATGCAACTTCGATTGACGGTTAAGATTTAGTAAAGAATTGATGGATGAGATTGAAGGAGAGAATATGCATGAGAAGGTTGTCATTTCAAAAATGGAAGAAAGGAGGAGTTAAGTGGAGAGGAAAATATGACAAGTTAAAATAAATAAATAAATATAATTTATTTATTTTTGACCATAATTGAATAAGTAAATAAATAAATATATTTATTTAATCATAGAAGATTTTAGGGATTTAAATAATTAAAGATAGTTATTTAGTCATGAGAAATAAATAAAAGAAAAGGGGTTGATTAATTAAACAATTAAAATTGTTTGATTAATGAGAAATGAGGAAGAAGATGATTAATTAAATCATTTAATTAATCCTTATAGGAAAGTTAAAATAATGGGTTGAGGGACCTAGCTTGATTGGCTAAAGCATCCTAGTGTGGGAAAGAGGTCTCAAGGTACCGAAGGGCATGTTGTGTTAGCGTCACTAGTAATGTGAATTTTTTTACCAAGCACACTATAGTTTATAGGGAGCTACCCAATTCCTCCAATCTTAAAAAAAAAGTTAAAAAAAGTTAAAATAATTAAATTATTTAAATTATTTAAATTATTTAATCATAAGGGAAAGAGGAAAGATGAATTTTGAAATAGAAGAAAAGGGTTAAACTAATTATTTAGACCAAAAATAGTAGAAAAATGTCACTACAAGCATAGAATGATTTGTATTAGTGTCTACAATTATAATTTAATATATAATATTAAAATATATAATTTAATAAAAATTTAATTACATACATAATTTTATTTATATAATATAATATATATTTTTTGGTACGTAAAAAGATAGATTATATTAATTTTCAAAAAAGGTTACATCCTCTTGGTAGACATCATGTGTCATTTTGTACAATCTACATGTTTGTTTTCATGAAGACCAACACATTCCAATTAGCATAGACACCCACCCAGGCCAACCATGACAAACATGGAAACCCCATCACCTTCAAAACACAAGAACCAAACCCCCCTGACCAGCATTGAAACCCAGAAAAACAACCATCCACCCGAGCACCTTCGAAGCCCACAACCAAGCCAAAAGGCAACATTATGGCAATGAGAAGCTCAACCATAGCCAAGTTGTTGAGCACTTCAAGCTCACCACTGTCGCACTTGTATTTCATCCAACTTTCATCCTCACCTCGCCAAAAATTCAAAAAGAAACCAGGGGTCGTTTACTCTTCTACCTCCATGCCCTCAGCCATCAAGTACTCACCGAAGTGCTAATGCCAATCAACACCACCCATTGGCTCAAGATATAAGTTGATGCTACAAAAAGATAAGCCCACACTGATCAATGCTTATGTGTTCTTGTAGTGCCTCCCTCTTCAGGTCCAACAGGAATGCATACAATCGCACCACCACTCCCAAAAATAGTGCCTTGTGCAGGTCCCTTGGGCACAAAATACCCACCCCAAGTTTAGCTATTATGATCACATCTTTGACACCCTCCAGAAGATTGCTCATTATGAGCTTGCATTCCATTAATAGGGTGACAACCTTGGGGACTTCCAAATTGAGAAGAGCTACCACAAATCTTGATACTATGTCTGCATTGGTTCAGTAGCACTCCACCATCTCCATGTATTCACTCCCCAACAAAAGTTAAGTCACTCCAAGGACTAGAGGATTTGAGTCCTTAAACACAAATTTCATCCTGTTGTAAGAGATATCACCATAGAATGCCCACAAATTATGCATGGCTCTTAGAACTATTGGATTTTCCATTGTTGGATAGGAATGAAATCCACTAGTGTGTTTATATTCGCTATCATTACCCACAAAGCGTGTGGAGATGACACCATCTTGTGTGTCACAAACTTCATTGAATGAAAATCCCAAGTGAACCATCCTACCCCGCAAGGATCTTCCACGAATACCTGCCATCACATTAATGCCTTTCACTTACATACTTCAAACCTCGCTGTGCCAGCCTAGCTAAAAGTTCCCAAGATCCTATCTTGGTGACACGTTGATTCGCCACCCCAATAGACTGTCGTGGGAGCACCCTCTCTGTGTTTCTAAGGGGGACTAAATTTTTCAGTCCACCAAATTCCATTGGCCCCTTCATTTTCTAGTTTGTTTTCTTCTGAGTTTGCCTCTCTGTAGGTGTGTTGAATCACCACCCTGTTGAAAGCATGAAGGGATTCCAAGGCCTCATCCAGAATGGGATAAACTTCCAATTCATAAATTTACCTGTCCTTAAAGCTTGTATTAACACCATGGAGTCACCCTCCATAATGACCTGTGATAGCCCATGGCCTCTACAAAGATGTAGATCCCAAACAAACCTTGAAGTTTTTCCACTATGTTTGTATCTTCAGGGAGCAAAGAGGATTACAACACCAAAACTCTCCCCATCGAGTTTCGAATAATGCTACTAGCCCCATAAACTCTCGGGTTTCCCTTAGAAGCACCGTCAAAATTTAATTTGTATGCCATCCTGTGGCGAAATCTAGGTCACACCTTTCATGTTCAAGTTTTCTTCACTCATTCTAAAAGCACCAGGATGGGGTAACTTCAGTCCATGCCAGTTCCTCCTCATTTGTGCATCCCAATCGGTGAAAAACAATTGTTTCTCTTTAGGTATGCCATCTTAGTATTTTCCACTTCAACAATCACAACCTCAAGATGATTGGTGAATATTTCTAAGCTTCACTCCTTATCAATGAATAAGCATATGTTCCTTTCCTTCCATAACTCCCAGACAGTCATCGAAGGAACCACCCACCATAGCACCCCGAAGGAGGAGCTTTCCTTGAGAATTGGCCAAGAAGCAAAGAGTGGCACTATGTCATTTGGTAGGACCCCAAACCATCCAAGCTTGGAAAATATCCATCTCTAGCATGCTTGCACAAATGGACATGAGACTAGGATGTGATCAACATCCTCTTTTTCCTTTCTACATAATACACACCTGGACAACCCTTCAAAACCCAACTTTTGGAACCTATCAATTGTGAGTATTCACTTCTACAATGTCGCCCATGCGAAGGTTCTAGCCTTGGGCAAGAAGTTTTTGTTTCAACACAACTCCAATGGAAGTTTTTATTTCCTTTACTCTAAGCAAAGGGATTGATAGCCTTGCTTTACCAGGTGTAAACCCTATCGACAAGCCCACCCATACCAGTCGATCTAGTCCATCTAAGATGATCACCCTCTTATTCCTCAAAGTTTTGCTAAGGATATCTTTGTCTGCTTGAGGGATGTGCATGATTCCAAAGTCTTTCCACTCCCATATCCGACGTCCTCCAATCCACTACTCAGACAAATAATCTTGTACTTGCAATCCCCATTCCTACTGCAAGGAGGCCTTTGTTTGCTTCATAGTTACCATGTTATCCAAGCTTGGGTATCCACCCCAAGATTCCTCCCAAACAATTGGAGACCTCCCATTGCCAATACACCATGACATGCTTTTGTATTAGGGGGCGACATGCTTTAATAAAGTTCCATATCCTAGACTCAGGTGGCAAATGATCTTGTAGAAGAAGTTTTTTCACCTCATCTCCAATTAGGTATTTGTGTCTTAGGCTATGGGCCCACTTTTCCTCATTGTTAGCATACATACCCCAAACTAGCTTCACCCCAAGAGCTTGGTTTTTCTTTAGAATGTTGCGTATCCCCACCCCACCATTAACTTTTTCTTTGAAAATAGAGTCCCATGCTATGAAGGGGTTCATCTTTTGATTTTTTTCTCCCTACCAAAAGAATATGCACATCCTATGATTGATTGTAGAGGCCAAGCAAGAAAGCAGGTAGATTGGTAAAGCAACGATCACTACTTTGAGCATTATGACTCAGCTAGCCTAGGAGAGCCACTTCCCACCCCAAGATGACATCTACATTTATCCATTCAGTCCACCAGGGGTCTCAATTTTTTTTGTTTCTAATTCCCTTGGAAAGTGAAAAATCCCAAATAGGTGATCAAGAACTGTCCAATCCTGAAATTCAAAGCTCTAGCCACCCATTGTTCCATTTTCTGAGAGGTATTGAGAAATAAAACTTCAAACTTTTCTTTTCTTATTTTATGCCTTGAATCCGCACCATATTCATTCAAGATGTCTTTAAAGGCCAAAGCCTCAGTCACCTTGGAAGCTTCAAACAAGAAGGTACCATCAGCAATTTTTATGAGTACATGGCGACATTCCACTAGTCACCTTTAGGCCTTCAATTTTTTCCAATGAAGTTGCACCACTTATTGCTCTACCTAGGACATCAACCATGAGAATGTATAGGAAGGGAGATAGGGGGTCTCCCTATCTTAGGCCCCTGGTAGCTTCAAAGAAACTTGTTGGATCTCCATTTATCAACACCGAGTAACGTGGGCTTGAAATGTAGCCAAAAACCTAGTTGATCCAAATGTAATTGAATCTAAAGGCTTCCAATACCTTGCAAAGAAACTTCCAATCAACCATATCATAAGCCTTTCTAATATCCAATCTTATGAACATACCTGATTTCCTGTTTTGTTGAAGTGAGTGTATCACCTCCTGAGCTATGATTACACCTTCATATATTGAATGCCTAGGGACAAAGCTCATTTGTTCCTCAACAATCAGGTTCAAAGTAAGTCCTTTCAAATGGTTTGTTATGGTCTTTGATAATAATTTTTAGAGTGTATTGCATAGTGCAATTAGGAAAACTTCTTCAAGTGAGCTTGGCTTCTCCTTCTTGGGGACTAAGGATAGAAATGTATTGTTAACCTCTTTTAGAAGCTTTCCCGCAACTCTTGCCTCCTCTAGGGCCTATATGACCTCAACGCCTAAGAAGTCCCAATATTTTTGGTAGAAAAATATCAGGTAGTCGTCTAGGCCTGGCACCTTATCTGGATGCAACTGGAAAGCCATTGCCTTGACCTCCTCTTCAGAGAGGGGATGACACAACTTTTGATTCTAATCAAGTTCCACTAGCTTTCAGATATGCTTCAACAAGTCTCTTTGTGCTTGGAGATTTGACCCTTTTAAGTTGTTTAATAATCCCAAAAAGAAAGTGACTGCCTCCTTCGATATAGCCTTAACACCTTCGATGATGTCTCTAGTACAATTTCTGAGGCTTTTTATTCTATTGTATTCCCTTCTCACCCTAGTCGAGTTGTGGAAGAACTTGGTGTTACAGTCACCTTAACCCACAACTCTCTAGATTTTTGATGCCAAAAGGTTTCTTCCTTAGATAGTTGCTCCTCTAGTTGGTGCAACAACTCCTTCTCCCTAACATATCACTCAAAATTCATCCCATTTGAGATTAATTCTTCATTCACCTTTTCCAGATCTTCTTCTAACCGGGCTTTCATATCAAAGATATTTCCAAATTTGTTTTTATTCCACTCCTTGATTTTATATTTCAATAGCTTCAACTTCTTTGCTAGGCTAAATAGTTTGTTCCCCACCAGTTGCTCTCTGACTTACCATTCTTAAATCATTGGAATGAAATCAAGATCCAAGAGCCACTTTTTCTCAAATCTGAAGGGACATCTTGCCACACTTTTTTCTCCCATGATCTATCTGAATTGGATAGTGATCAGACTTGGATTGTGCCAAGATGTTGAAGTTGAAAGTAAAGGGAAAATTAGCCAAGTTGCTACCAAATAAAAATCTATCCAATCGCTTTGCAATATTGTGAAATCCTAGTCTTTGGTTGGTCCAAGTGAAGGACCCCTCAAGCATCAGAATCTCCATCAAAGCATTCCTAGATATGAACTCTTTGAAATCCTCTTGGTATTGAGAATTTGTTTGCAATCCTCCTCTTTTGTAGTTATCTCAAAGAAGGGCATTGAAGTCCCCTCTGAGGAAAAAAAAAAGCCTCCCTTCCATTCCCCATGAAATTGCATAATTCAGTCCAAACTGCCTTCTTCCTCAAAACCATCGGACCATAGACATTTATCAAGATAAAAATCAAATTCGCTTTGTAGCTCCTCACTTTACTAGCTAACCAAAACGGGTTCACTACCACTTCCTTCACCAAACACACCCCTTGTGGCTTCCACATTGTGATTAGGCCTCTCGATGCCCCTTGCACTTCTACACTTGAGAACTTTGACTCTTGTAGCATGACTATTTTTGCATCTGTGTTTTCTAAGAAGTGTCTATGCAGACATTGTTTGTTAGGGGAATTTAAGCCCCTAACATTCTAGCTAATTAGCCTCATTGCCCCCTAGGAAGGGTAACACCCTTCCTTGATATTAGAAGCATGGTGGAATTTTTTTGTTGTCTTGTAGCCTCCACATCGATCTATCTTTTCTCCTCATTTGTCTTTCTCCCCACTTTCCTTTTCTCCCCATAGTCAAGGATGCTTTTCCTTGCCATGGTAGGTTTGACTCCTATCTTCCCTTTCGAGGTCACCATATCTTTTGCTATCTTAGACACCTTAGATTTTCCTTTATTCTCATTAGCCTCACTACTACCTTTAGTGACTTCCATGACTGCTTCCTCCCCAGTACAATTATCCTTCAACACCTTGTCTGGAATCTCCCATTTCATGTCCATGGCTGGGACAATTGTAGCTTATCATCTCCAATCCCCATTTCTTCCATTTCTTCTTCTTCTATCAAGGTGTGAAATTTGTCTTGGGATTTCACTTCCTCTAAGCCTTGTAGCTCATTGCCTACCTCCATAATTTTTTCCCAATCCTTGATTTGGGCCTCTTTCCCTTCACTGTGGACTTGTTCTTGTTCCCCCTAACACCTCATAACCTTCTTCTCTCCTAATTCCTCAAGAGGTTCCTCCTGAAAATTTCTTGGGGGTACCGGGGTTAGCACTTCTTGAAGGGGCCTGCCCTCCAATTGGCATTTTTCATTTTGTTCTAGATCCCTAGGAGACACCCCCCTGAAGTTCCTTCTCCTTGATATATGGGGGCTTTTCCTTTGGGATCTGGATTGTTGATAGACCATAGGGGGCCCATCTTCCACTTCCTCCTTAAGTTTTTTTGCTCCTCTGTGAATTCCCAAATAAGTTTCTAAAAGAAACTACCCTCGACATGGATAATCTCTAGGTTTTCATCTATATGACTCCATGGGGCTATCTCCATGCAAATCCTCATTTTCCCATCATTCCTAGAGTTCAACACTTGGTCATCCAATAAAATTTTCTTGTTGATGGATTACCCAATGCATTGCATAGCTTGTTCAGACCAAAGTTTTGACGATAGATCCGATAAACCAACCCAGGCAATCATTCAATCAGGAACATGTTACTTCGCTACAAAGCTTCATCACCAGGGGAAGATATGGAACCCCTTCCCTTAAAAAAAAATAGGTCCTTCTTGTCCAGGATAGTGTCTTTGGTTTGAGCTGAGGAGCATTCAATGAGTAGATAAACTTTTTGAATGAATTTAATGCACACCTCCTCTGCCGAGTTATTTGTCCACAATTGTTTCATCTCCTCCTTACGGTAGTTGTTGCCCCACCATTTTGCGAGGATAGCCTATTTTTCCATATTTCTACTTCAGGCCTCGGTTAGCTTCAATGGGATAATAATTGTAGTGTTGGAATGAGCCTTGCTTCTCCCATCTCTCAGGTTCCCCTTGACGCCTTCACCTACTTTTGCCGCTTCCAAACCTCCATGACTTAGATCACCAAAGAGTGAAGATGGGTTTGTTCATTTCTCTCCTGAATTTGATCACTTGACCCAGTGTTGCCGCTGACCTCACCCTTCTACCTTTGGGTGTTTGAAGCTCCGGTCAAAAGGAGGACACTCTCTCCTTTGAGCCCTATTATTTCTCCATTCTTGCCTCAAATTATTTTTCCTTTTTCAACCATGCCTAACAAGATCTACATCCTTCCTCCTCCCTCCACTGTTGTCCACAAAGCATTTAGTGATCCATGGAAGATCAAAATCCCTACCTCTGGTAGGTCACCGATCATTTTGTCTCTGGTACCTTCCAGTTTTGCTTTGCCAAGCTTGATGTCCTGGTCCTCCTTGTTGATGGATTCTGCATCCATCGTTCCTGATCAGCAGACTCTAACTCCTTATGTCATGTAGTGATGGTCATTCCCGCTCTGCGTCTGCCACCCAAGCTCCGATCTGCTTATTCCAAAAATTTCCTTTCGCACCCGCCATCTAATTGGCCATAAAAATAAAATTTATATAATATAATATTATTATTATATAAATATAAATTATATTATTATATACAAATTATATATTATATATTATTATAATATATGATTTATACTATATATCATTATTATATTATAATTATATATAATATATGAATAATATATGATATTATATATCAAATAGTATAATAATTTTATTGATATAATATAATAATATTTACGCCGAAGGTGTTCCTTATTTTAGTAGACCGAGCTAATCTTTGCGATCGACAGTTCATGGGGATAGGCATGCAATATGACTAAAAAGTTGATGGTCGTCCGATGTGGTTGCCATCATCCTGAGCTTTTTTCCTTTAATTTTTCAATCCCTAACGTCTCTCTGTATAACCTACATCTCTAGTTGTTCATGTGGGTAAAATAATGTCGTGACACAACCACGAATGATTTTGTACCTTCTCTACCATTCCAGAACTAGGCCATGGCACCTAAACGAGAACCTATCAAGGCTTGAATTTGGCATATAATCGTAGACTAACAACAACTCGTCCTCTTCAAAACACCATCTCGAGAGCAACACCAAATTCTTGTGCCTCAGTTGATTGACAACTCCCAGCTCAAATTTCAAATGTCAATCACAACTCTCTTTCCATGTTTAGTGTTTAACATGCATTATGAAAACTGAATATACCAGACGTCACCATTGCAGGCTAGCATTTTAAAGCCTTAAAATGCTAAACATGAAGCTAAATTGGCTACAATAAATGGCCTTCCAAGAGAAAATCTTATTATTGAGTAGCATAAGGCACTATTCTAAGCATTCCTTTGTCTACCCACAAATATAGTATGGGACTGACATTGATATGTTGAATGCAAAGGTTCTTATGATAAATGACACAAAATATTCAATTGGGCTAAGAGGCATGCATATGTAGATTTTTAATATGTTTCTTACAGGGTTCGAACAATACATAACTTAGAAGATTCTACTGAACATTATATTTCACTTGATTTGAGCTAACACCTTAGTTGTTGGTATTTCTTATTTAACAATATTTTTAATTACTTCTTTCACCATGAGTTCCCTCTCAATTTACAATGTTGAATGATATATAGTTCAAATACATTTTTGTAGTTGGTTTTTGGGGATTACGACATGCTTGAGAAAGAAGATCATGGGATGGGGGGTACTCATATGCCCACATAGGTTCTAGATCTATGCTGAAAGTTCACTATATCTTTGTTCCTAATCTATGTAGACTATATTCTCTATGATCTAGTTGATGCCAAGCTCTTTCCATCTACCAACAAAAAGAGGGAAACTTTGTACAAGAGCAATAAGTGGCTCTAGGGGTAGAACAATGTGGGAGGGAGCGTCGGTCTGTATTAGGACTGATTAACCATTCATAATACAATCTATGAAATACTAATTAGCAAGCACAAATCTATTCACTTCCAACTTTAATGGTTGAACTTCAACGGGCATGGATAATTATCTCTCATCGCTCCCAACCGAGTAATTGGGATTGGAGTGTTGTAATTAGTAATCAATAAGTCTTGTTTTTATCATTTCTCTCTCCCACTCCCCCTCTCTCTATATTTTCTTATATCATTATCTCTATATCTCGTCATCTTTAAATCTCTCTCTATCTCTCCCTCTCCTTCTCCCTCTATATCTCTTTATCTTTTCCTCTCTATCTCCCTATCTCTCTTTATCTGTATTCCTCCCTCTATCTCTCTTTATCTCTCTAGATCTATTTCTCTCCTTTTGTCTTCATCTTTACCTTGATTTTCCTTCTTTACCTCTATTTTCCTTCTTTTCCTCTATCCATCTCTACCTCTATGTCTCCCTCTCTATCCATTAGTCTCTCTCTTTATATATATCTCTCCATATTTCTTCTTTCATCTCTCCCTCTATCTTTATCTCGTTATCTCTCCATCTCTCTCTACCCATTTATCTCTCTCTCCCTCTCAAACTCTCTTTATTTATCACTTCCTAACTCTATCTTTATATTTCTATCTCTCCCTCTCTCTCTCCCTCTTTATATATTTAACTCTTCCATATCTATGTATCCCTCTCTCCTCTCTTGATCTCCACCTCTCTATATATTTAACTCTTCCATATCTACCTATCCCTCTCTCCTCTCTCTCTCTCTTGATCTCCCCCTCTCCTCTACATATCTCTTTCCTTTTCCATCTCCATCTCCACCTCCATCTCTATCTCTATCCCCTTTCTCTATCTACTTACCCCCCTCTCTCTCTCACTCTCCACCCTCTACCTCTCCCTCTTTCTATCCCTCTCTCCCTATTGAAATCATAACATGAGCCTATTAGTAATGGAGCCTAATTGTCTTCCTCATTCAAAGGTTTTTTCCAGTCATGTTTTGATCCATGTAAGTGGTTGCATAGATAATTTTAAGCTACCACTCCTCCATTTAGACCTTTGTTGCATAAACAACATCAATTTCTAAGAGGCCTACGGATTGACCTCATGTTATCCACACATCTTTGGCATACCCATTGCACACCAAGGTGTGATTGCTAGTTTATTTATATTATAATAATATATATTACTTATAATATTATAATATATTATATCATATAATATAATAAATTATGATATATGCATCGAAGGTGTTTCCTATATGAAGTGAACAACTTGCTTTTGAGAATCAACTATTGAAAAATGTAGAGAAGGATGCAAGATCATTGAAATGATCTCAATCGCCAATTTTTTTAAAATATTAAAAAAATATAATATATATAATTAAAGAAAAACAACTAAATTCTTATCTAGTCTTAGCTTTAAATTAAGAAAAGATAGTATAAGATTTTTTTTTTCTTTTAAACTTTTTAAACTTAGATTTTTAGATAAATAATAATAAATTTTTAATAGATATGTATTTTTTAAATAATAATTAATAATAATAGATTACGAAATGAATTTTTATGTTTTGAATAGGTTTCATTTTACTTTTTTCATTTTTTAAGTTTGGTGTTACTTGCAATTTTAATATAAAAGTTAGAATTTTAATTTTAAGAATTTTAATATAGTTTATTTTTATTTTTAATATTCTATTTGAAATACAATTGTAGTTTTTAAAGTTTAATGAACACCATATTTTATAAATCACACTTTTATTTCACTTGTTAATGAGCACTTAGTGGATAGTTAAGATATTTTATTTGAAAGAAAAGTATTTATTTCATCTATTAATGAATGTATTTATAGCTTTTTATATAACATTCATAATTGTTCACATGTTTAAGTGTAGGTCCATCTTGACCAACATTTGGTTACTTTTTTATTTACTTATGGACTAATTATTGACAATATGTAGTATAAATATGTTGCAAGACTATATATTATAATCACAAGTTCAACACCAACAATTAGACCTTATTTAACTACCCTACCCTCTCCCCTAACAATTAATTTGTGTTTAAATTAGTGAAGTATTTAAAAATAGAAAATGGTGGATAGGTGTAATATTTAATTTATTAAAAAATATCTAATAATTAATTTAAAATAATAAACTCATCTAAAATATTTCTAACTAAAAATAACTCCTAATTAGAGAACAAGGTAAGAAAATGCTAGTTACTAGAACTGTTACAGGTACTTATCATTCATGGACTGTAACTAGTGACTCTCTATGTTGTAGTGTAACCTAATTCAAATTAATTACTTAATAACATTGAACAAAATTTAAATTAGAGACTTCAATTTAGAAATTATAATATAGCATTCAACGTAATGTAAATTGGAAACTATAATTCAAAAATACAATTCACAATCTAATTAATCCTCTAAACTTGCATGGGTTTTGTAGTACCTCAAGTGGCCCTTGCTTGAGCTATTGTATTCCATAGTATCTCCTTTCAATTACTAACTTATGAAATCATGTAACTAAAGTATCCTTCTTGTTGTAATATTAACATACACAAAACTTAGAATAGAATATAACAAATTTGATATTCAATCTAATTTCATGCAAAAATCTAGCATCTCGGTCTCTCACGGTAGTATTCTCCTATATAGGGTTTGTGATAGTTCCACTTATTCAAGAACTATAAAAAAACTATGGGAAACTTTCAACTCTTCTAAGAAAATAGGAAGAGGACTAGTTCTTTAACTTAACAAAAAATTAGCAACCAGTGGAAGAAAGAGTTTAGAAGCCTGATAAGGACTCTACACTATTTAAGAGGACCATTATAACATGGGAATGTGCCTAACAAAGCAGCCTTTATTATAATTGTAGTCCCCTATTAGAATAGACTTCTTCTTCATCCATGATTTATTGTAAAGATGGAGTACACATGGATATATGTGCTCACATCCTCAAACCATCACCTACATCTTGTAATATGGGAAAAATCGAATAGCATAGATAAAAGTGACATCCAACACAAATCTAAGCTAAAATCCCAATCTAAACAAGAGAATACAATGGAAGAATAAGTAAAATGAAAACATCAAATAATAATATTCCCCATGCTTGAATCTTGAATCACTTCCCTTGCTCTCCTATTTTTTCTTATGCCAATATTGCCCTCAAATTTGTTGTTGAAGTTGTGCAAATACCTGCAAATAGTAAGCAAGAAAGTTGGAGATAATGACTGTTAAATCGAAAATGGAGGAGAATGGTCTCTTTTATAGACAACCATTCAAATGCATGGACGGGATTGATCTTCTAGAAAGATTCTAAGATTAACGGATGAGGATTCATGAGAGGGAGGTTACAAAATGGATGGCCAAGATCGAGTTTCTAGAAAGATGCCAAGATCTATGGTTGAAATTGATGCAACTAGAATATGCCATGCATGGAAAAGATGTGACACCGACGACTATGATGTCTGACAGCTATGATAGACATGCAAGACATGCAGGCTATGACATGAAATAATGATAGGGGATCTTTGACCAAAATGGAGGGATAAATAATTTATTTTAAATTATTTATTCAAAAAAGGAGGAGAAGGACAAGTGGCAAATAAATAATTTATTTTAAATAATTTATTTGGAGGAAATGAAAAAGGAGATTTAATTAAATTCATAAATTTAATTAAAGGAGGAGATAGAAATTAGACATGGATAATTGATTTGGATCAATTATTTAAAAGAGAAGAATGACACATAATTAAATAGTTTCATCAATTATTTAATTATAGAAGAATAAAAGGCCAAATAATTATTATTATCTGACTATAGACAGGTGATGAAAGATAAATAATTAAATAAATAATGATTTATTTAATTATTGAAGAAAGGGGTATTAGTGACACAATTAATTTATTTTAATTGATCAGGGTAGAATAGAGATTAGAAAATGAATTAATTAAATAATTACAAATTATTTAATTAATAAAGGAATACGATCAGAAATAATTAAATAATTAAAATTATTTAATTATTAGAGGATGATGACTACGGAAAAATGTTGCTCACAGACTTAGGACATTTTTCAGTGTCTACATTTTGCCCCTCTTTGACATAATGCAGTTCATCGCGTTGTGTCAAAGAAATTTAATTCTAAAATATGCCTCAGTGTAAAGACAAAGGGGAAGGATGACCAAGAGGGTTGTGGTATGCCCCCTCGAGAGGACAGGCGGGTTCAAAGAACACGAATGTGCTCTCGAAATGGAAGATAAGACTAGAGGATGAAGGATAGAAGAAATGTTAGCATGAAGGAGATGGATGTTAGCATGGAAAAGACAAGGGAGATGGGATGTTAGCGTCAATAGGGGAAAGAAGATAGACAAGAAATGATAAGGGAACCAACTTTCATGCTTACATTTTTATATTTATCATCATTGGGCATCAAAAATGTCACAAATAGACCACAAACACCATGGTATGACATAAACCGAGGTGTGCAAGGTGACCATTTGGGAGAGACAAACAATCAAAAAGACAAGGAACGCCCCAACTCATACTAGGGACCCAATTGCCCTAGTCTTTTTGCCAAGACAAACCACAGGCAACAAACAAAGAAAATATGCCATGATCCATCACCGTCCCTCAAAATCCATTGATAGGAAATCCTCGAGGAGACTAGTAACATGACCCAAAACCAATCAAAAAAATAAGAAAATCCAAACTATCAAATCGTTTGCCAAGATAGTGTTTTCCAATGATAATGATGATTGTTTGATTGGTTGATTAGGTTGACCAAGATGGATGAGTTGATTGATAGGTTGATAAGGATTGATAAAGTGATTTGATTGACCATGCCTAGCCTCAGGAAGGACACATCCTGATGGATGAAAGATTGATTGACCAAGTTGATGACAAAGTTGATTGAGAAAGATGACAAATTGATTCGATCGATAGATTGACAAAGATTGATTAACAAATTGACAAAAGCTGACAAATTGATTTGATCAATAGGTTGAAAAATATTAATTTTTGTTTGACGAAGATTGATGAATATGACCAAGCGATGTGATGATACCCAACCGCAGGAAGGAAACATCCTATTTGAGCCAGAGGACACATCTAATAAAATTGACCAAATGATAAGTGTTGATGAGGCACCTATTCGCAAGAAAGACATATCCTACGTAAGGTAAATGACGAAATTGACAAAATCTAATCTTAGGAAGGACACATCCTGATAAGAGACAATAGATAAGGATGAATGAGACAAATAACATAATGCCCCATTCTAGTTGAATGACCAGGTTGACGGATGATAAGATAATCAATTGATGAAAGATTTCATTCATTTGTTGTTTTGTGATTGAATGATGATTGCTTCCAGACTAAGGAAATGACCAGAATTGATGAACCCTAAAGGACTTGGCCTAGGGGGGATCGGGGGCTCATCGATAGATGGCTTTCCCTACGTAGCAGTGTACAGAGACCTTTTAGTTCGACACGACTTGACTTTGTCTTATTCGACAAAATATTGAGTCATAATTTTATTTGGACAACCTAAAGGGACTAACCTAATGCCTTGGGGGATCATTTAAGATGAGCCTTGCCTATGTAAAAAACACGCATAGGCAACGTAGTTCAAGCACTCTAACAAAACTGATTCAGACTATTTTTTGGGGGGAGTTTTGAATTTTTTTGATGTTTTTGGATTTTGAGGATTTTATGATTTTTTTGGATTTTGAAATTGATACTGCAATGATCAGATTCTTGTTTGTTTAAAGGTCAATCCTAGCAGGTCAAACAACATCTATCGGATCTTCCTTTTATCTTATCTTAAAGCTGAATGAACTAATTGCAGAACATTAATAAATTTCTATGTTTGCATATCAAACAAGGATCCACCATAAATATGTGAGGAGAACCTGCTTCTAAGAGACGCGTCTCTTGAGAGGACATGTCTCCACACGTGGAGACATGTCCACTCAAGGGACGTGTTCTTTGGGCGCACGGGTTTCTTTGACAAATCTGTTTGTCATGTGGTTAGTATATCTAACACATATACAACCTTCAATACTTTGGTGGATATTAAATGAATTTCGATTTATATTAAATGCAAAATTCTAACATCTATTATTTCAAATTTATATATATGCTTATAAATTTGATTTCCAGAAATATGTATAATAATGATATTCTTTGATCACATATAAATAATGAAGATGCTTTTAGCATTCATTATTTATATTTGACCGAAGCTATCATCCATTAACACTCCCTCTTAGCTAGGGAAGATATTTCAAATCAAATAAGTAGAGCTATCACCTTCACATGTGATATCAAAGAAATGGTATGTTTTCTCAATATTGTCAAGTCACATAACGTTCTACATAACACATCTTCATTATTCAACACTCCCTCTTTAACTAGGGAGGATAACTTCCATCAAGTAAAAGTGATATCACCTAACTCATGATATCAGAAGATATGGTATGCTTCTGAAAGTGTCAAGTCACATGACATTCTCCATAACACATCTTCATTATTCAACACTCCCTCTTTAACTAGGGAGGATAACTTCCATCAAGTAAAAGTGATATCACCTAACTCATGATATCAGAAGATATGGTATGCTTCTAAAAGTGTCAAGTCACATGACATTCTCCATAACACATCTTTATTATTCAACACTCCCTCTTTAACTAGGGAGGATAACTTCCATCAAGTAAAAGTGATATCACCTAACTCGTGATATCAGAAGATATGGTATGCTTTTGAAAGTGTCAAGTCACATGACATTCTCCATAACACATCTTTATTATGGTATGTGCACTGACATCAAGTCACATGATGTCTACCATAATTCATGGCATATCCACAGATATAAATATCCACCATGATTATCTCTTAAGGATCATAATGATCTACATATGACATCAAGTCCCATGATATCCATCAAAGTGTCCAAGAGATACTATCATGACATGTCCACAGATATCAAGTCACATGATATCTATCATGATATTTTATCATTGTAGAGTCGTCACTTTACAATGTTACATACAAGTGTTCATTATTAGAAAGATCGTCACCTTTCAATAATGTACATAGGGGGATTAGGCCCATAAGGTCATGGAGTCACACACATGACAAAAGAGTTTACACATTAAACATCTTTATATATTAGTACAACTTATAAATAATTTGAATTTCAAACATAATATCAAATTACATACCAAGTTTTCTTCCCGAAGAGTTCAACCTTAACTCTGGAGAGAGGTTGTTGAGTATGTCCGTTGTTTAAACATTTGAACTAATATACTCCAACTGGATCACTTTCCTTTCCACCATATCTCTTGCATAATGATAGGGGATCTCAGTGTGCTTAGATTAAGGAGTCCCTCAAGCAATTTTACGAAGCCAAACTGCTTCTCTTGCCCCCATAGAGGCTGCAATGTAATCAACTTCTGTCGAGCTTTGTGCTACAAAAGACTTGTTTTCTGCAGATCCAAGAGATCATAGCCCAATTTGAATCAAAGTTTCTAGGTTGATCTAGTTGGTCTTTTCTATAAAGAGGACCATATCCAATAGTGCCATGAAGATATCTCAATATGTGTTTTACAACCATAAGGTGAATTTCCTTTGGCTCACACTTGAACTGGCTTAGAGTATTCACTAGGACCTTCCATTTGTAGCAGGAGTGTTCTATCAACTGAGCGACTGGCCTCTTGTGGCCAGCCCATCATTAGTCCGGATGTGGCTTATATCCAACACCCCCCCCCTTAAGCCACACTGCGGGTGCTTGGGGCTCTTCTGAAGTTAGATCTTGGGACCTGTCGTCATGGAGTCTCTCAACTTGACGCCTCATCTCAGTCTCAAAGATGAACAAGGCTTTTCACCTCATATCTCTCTATCTCAAAGCATTACAACAAGTGAAGATGAGACTCCCTCTGAAGCTCTAAGTACTTACATCAACCTCCTGACCTCCTCGTCCAAAAAAAATTGTCTGTAATACTTGCTTTAGAGAAATGCTTTCCAATTCACACTTTTGTAGAGATTCAGGCTGATCTTTTCAACCTCATCCTAGATCACTCTTAATATGAATAGGTTTGCGGAGCTACCAATGTTAAATCCAAGTTGACAGACATGAGCAATTTTGATCTCAATTCTGAAGAGGTACTTCAAGAATTTAGCATCTGTCCTTGCAACTTTGAATCATAGAACTCCCTCTGAAGGTTAATGCTTCCTCTTTGAAGAGATGTCTTCAGCCATTCACACAACCTCAAGGTTGCATGCAGTGTCTCCATCTTCAACCTACAGGATGCATCAATCTCTTCTCGTAAACAATCTCTTTCATTTCTTTATACATCCTAAAAGCATTAAGAAGAGATTACTAACAGTTCATGAGACTCAACTATCTCAAACAAGAAATACTATCTCAATGTTATAGTATGAATTAATAATTAAACAATTCATAAACATTATTTAACCATGCAATACTTATCTCATTAAAGAGTTTGATAAAATCTAATCACTGTACTTAATATGATTCACTACTTTTGCGCTTAGATCAGTCCACAACCTTCACGACTTGAACACAGGCCCATTACTTAGAATTTGTAGAGGTGGCAGGGTAATTTTGAACATGGTCTTTGACCGTTCAAATTTATCGATGCACCCGGACCAGAAGTGATGATCATTGCTTCTAGAAGGCACAGGTCTGGAATTGGAACTCTTCCCATTACTTTTATTGCTGGAAGAATCTCTGCACTCTCAAGATCCGTCATTCATACTTCATCACACGGGAGAACTGGGTTGAGCGGAGTTTACATGAAAGGTCTCGAGATGCCATTTAGATCGTAGGACCCATACTTAGCATGGATAAATCCGTCATGCCTTCTCCAACTACAAGCACTGGTATAGATCCTTACTTTTTTTCTTTTTTTTTTCTCTGTTGTTTAAATGTTTTCTCCTTTTAGATCATATATCTAGCCCTACGCAGGACCAGAATTAGACAAGCTTCTACTACAATATAACTCCACCTTAAAGACAAATTTGATAAAGCCAAGGATGATTTGCATGACTCTAGATGATATCCATTTCCTACCATCGAATCCTTTACATTTCCTATGTAATATCCTTTACACCCTGAAGACTTTGAAGTGAAGTATGCCTCTTATAAACTCTCGTGCCTCTTATAAATTCTCGCCTAGCAAGGTCAAGGCTCCACCTTATATCTACTCAACCTCTCATCTTCACCTTAGATATCCGGCCAGAGTGGGAGACAATACATACAATTTCAGACGCGGCTGAGCAGACAGCCAGCCTAGACCCGATCCTTGTATCTATATTTGATTGGCACCATAAGATTTAAGCTGCTCCCAACTCCAACTCTGTTAGCCTTAGGAGTTCATCCTAGATAAGAAGGTGAAGCATAAACTCCAAATGTTGATGTGACCAATCCAATCCATAACATACGACGGGTGATAGAGCTCTCAATTACACAAAAGAGCGTGGACATGCATGTGAACCAGTAGGTTGGTTTTGTAAGCATAAAGATAAGTCACTACCTTCAGATATTATATGTCCAAAGTTATATATGATATCATGTTCCCATTTAGAATATCTCCAACATACATATTTGGATTTAGAGATTCTTGCAATGAGAGAAGAATCGTGCTTGAGAGTTTAATAAATATGCCGCTAGCAATGAGTGATCAAACTTCCTATATGGCTTGATATAATACTTCAACCCCTGAGGATAGTCGATGGTAAAAGCGACAACCAACATCACGATTGCTCTGAGTCTTATATCTCGTGTCCAACCAGCATATCCAACATCTCATCGCGTACACAATACACGATACTGGCAAGTACGATCTGTGACAGGTAAGCCACCATGCCCAATTACAAATGGTTTTGCATATGTGTCCTGTTGAGCCAAAATCATGCTTCAATTGCATTTACCCATGGTCGCTGCAAGCATAGGTAAGGAGTAATTTCTTGACTGAATCACCAATGAACCTGTATTTATTGAAACATTCCTCCCCATCATTTTACGCATAGGTAATGACCCTTCGCAATTGGTAATAACATCGTCCTCTGTTGAATGCTGACTTTATCATTTTAAATCTGCTTATCTGATCAGATCTTGTAACTTGGCTCTGATACCATGATAATGCAATGATTAGATTCTTGGTTGTTTAAAGGTCGATCCTAGCAGGTCAAACAACATCTATTGGATCTTCCTTTTATCTTATCTTAAAGCTGAATGAACTGATTGCAAAACATTAATAAATTTTGATGTTTGCATATCAGACAAGGATCCACCATAAATATGTGAGGAGAACTCGCCTCTAAGAGACGTGTCTCTTGAGAGGACGTGTCTCCACATGTGGAGACATGTCCGCTCAAGGGACGTGTCCTTTGGGCATGCGGGTTTCTTTGACAAATCCGTTTGTCATGTGGTTAGTATATCTAACACATATACAACCTTCAATACTTTGGTGGATATTAAATGAATTTCGATTTATATTAAATGCGAAATTCTAACATCTATTATTTCGAATTTATATATATGCTCATAAATGATTTCCAGAAATATGTATAATAATGATATTCTTTGATCACATATAAATAATGAAGATGCTTTTAGCATTCGTTATTTATATCTGACCGAAGCTATCATCCATTAACATAAATGTTTTGATGTTTTTGGATTTTTGAAATGTTGTGATTTTTTTGGATTTTGATGTTTTATGATTTTTTTAGATTTTTTTGGACATTTTATGTTTTCTAGGGATTTTGAAGGTTTTAAAGAGCTAATACTAGGTATTATTTCCCATGAAGATGTAAGTTAAAGAATTGCCCCCAATTAGGTATAGGGTCAATTAACTATGCACGAGGGGATCAATGGATGAAAAGGATGATCATGAAAGTGAAGGATGCTAAATGTTGATGGTCTTCAGGTCATGGGAAGGATGGTGAAGCTTTATTATGGATGAATGAGACTTTATTATGGATGATAGCTATAGGGATCATGGAAAATGCATTTGAAAGATACCCACAATCAACTAGGCTGGCATGCACAAGGATCCAAGGATAAACATGATCTTGCCCCTAGTCAAGCTGAAAACCAATTGATAGGTGATGATGATGATGACAATGTTGTTTGATATGGGAAGGACACATCCCGAAACAACATGAGGATTGGGAAAGACATATCCCATGGATGATAATGTTACTAAAGGATCAAGGTCTACAACAAGGTTGGGAACAAAGCCAATGAATGTTTTGGATAATGTGCTAGAGTGCATAGCAAGATTGTATGGATTAGGCTTGTTGCATTTGCAATGACTAGCCCTAAGAATAGATGGGATTATGGAGGGCACTTGGATAAGTGAATTATAATCCTTAAACCAATGACAAGGGAAAACTAAGTCCAATAATAGGTATGAAAGGATAATGGATTGATTTTGGCAAATGATAAGAGACACGGGGATTATTGGATGGAAGAATTAGGATATGATCTCCAAGGACTATTTCGTATAGGAATAATTTATTTTCTCCAAGATATGGGTTTGGATAAATTCTATGAAGGCAATGATATGATATTTCATAGATAGTGTATGGTCAAAGGATAGACATGTCAAGAATTTTCCCAAAGCATGATTTATGTTTGTACCCCATTTCTTTATCAAGATCAATGTAGGTGGGAGAATGAATGGAAATGATATGGATTGGATAGATAGATGGAAATGTTATGAAAAAGGCATGGAAGATGAGACAACTTTCCCCCAAGTGTAATGTTCCACATATATAATCGCTCTTACACATGATGCCTATTTGCCAGGTTTTCATCATGGTACTTATCCAAAGCGCCATAAAAATGGTTTTCACTATTGGACGAAATTTTTCTCTTTACTATTTTTTTATTTTTTTATTTTTTATTTTTTATATTTTTTAATTTATTTTTTGATGATGTCACACAAGATGCTTGTTTGCCAGGTTTTCATCAAGGTGACAATTTTTATTTATTTTTATATTGGCTTGATGTTCTAGATGATTGCTAATTGTTTTGAATCTTTTGATGGTGTTGATGTAGATACTGGTGTCATGATATGCCAATAGTGACCTTTATGGAGTAGTTGCCTTGTTAGGATCATAGTGCTTGCATACAATTGATCGATGTCATTGTGATCCTTTTTTTTTGTATTAATAATACTTTAACCACTCCAAAAATTACAAGGGTCCAACCAAGAATGCTAGAACAACAAGTTCTAATAGCAATATCTGTACAACAAATTACATAAAAAAATACTTCCTATATACTCTATCTTACACTAGCAATGGATGGATCAAGATTTTGCAGTTGATATTATACATCAATATATAAAAAAAATAGCTCTAAAGTGTAGAGAATTTGTTGTCCTAGCTGACGAGAGTGTTTATGACTTCCAGCTCTTCATTGGAGAAGAATTTTCGAGCTTCTTGGTTGTCAATGGTATGAGGCCTTGGATTCATGTATGCTATGTTTTCCTCCTTATCAATAGCTTGGTCTTCATTTTTTCTCATGACCTTACCATTGAATTCTTTCTTGAATGCCTCAAGAGCTTTCATAAAAACTTCCTCACAGGTTTTCCCGAACTTGACTTCATGCTGGTTAATTAGGACTATTCCATCTTTGAGTAGCCTTAGAAATTTAGTCTTCGCCACCTCCATTGTGGCAACTACCTACAATGCAACATTAAAAACCCCCTGACACCCACTAAATTTTTCCTCATTCCTTGCCTTCCATAAACACCACGTAATTTCAGATGAAAGATAAAACCAAAACATATGCAAATCTTTGCTTAGTTTTTTATCATGACATAATAAGACTTTTTTTCAAATTAACCTTTCCATTAGTATCCTAGATTTTATGATCATTATAGAAGATTTCCATATTTCGTTTGCAAAAAAATAGTCAAAGAAAATGTGAGTGATTGTTTCAGGAACCTTGCACAAGTTGCAGATATCAATATAAGAATGATTCAATTTATAAGGAAGCCTTTGCAAAAGAAGGAGCCATCTAAAACAAGTTTTCTTTGCATCTATACCATTGTGCCATATTGAAATAAAATTCCTTTGCCAAATGTTGCAATCATAGTTAACTTTTCAAAAAAAATTAAGGTGCTCAATAGGAGGGTTGGAAGAGATCAAGCCTTTGTAGATGATTTTAGTTTTGACCTCCTTGAGAGGGGTGGAGTCATGTCACACAAAATCAGAGGGCCCAAGTTCCCCCTTGGCATTACTAGGATTTAGATTGAAGTTTTTACAAGCTCCCTTAATAACTAAGTAGGTTCTGAAGTTAGAGAGGGGGAGGTTAAACTCCTCATTCAGTTGATCCTAGCCTACTAAAACCCTAACATTCATTATGTCTTTAAAAATTTTAATGCCAGCTTGATGCCACTTTTTTGTAGAACAACCTTGCAATATGGCTAAGGCTTTGCCATTGTGTTGTAAATTCCACAAAATAGAACATCTGAGGTGAATAAGGTTTTGGTTGTGATCAACCAGAAGAGGAAATTTGACATTCCCCCTGACTAACTCACAGGCCTTCCAAATGGTCTTGAACACCAATGAATCGAAAGGGACACTAGGTTGTTTGGTAATAAGCAGATCACTAAACGGGAGGGACTTCTAGGTCTTATTAGAATACACACATCGCAATAGAATTACATGAGAGTCCTTACAATAAAGATTTGTTTCCTAGATGTGACAGATTTGTGACATGGGATATTTGGACTTTAGGCGAGATTTAGGGTTATGAATTTTGATGATAGACATGGAAGGATTGTTTGGATGTTTGGATGAATCACTTTTTATTTTCCAAACCTGGGATGGTGGATGATGGAGTTTGGAACCAACACTTTTATATGCCTTTCTTGATGAACATTTTGAAGGAGGTGGACATTTATTACATGTAGGAGACCTTTTCTCCTGTGGCTCCATATTTTGATTGACTTTTGGATTTGGAATATTTTCTTTGCTTGATCCATTTTAACTTCATTTGTCCACTTGTATTTTTGTTTGATTCAATAGCCTTTGACATTTGATTTTGAACTTTGGAAATTTGTAATAATTTTCTTTTTGTTGGTTCCAAATGGAAGATTTATTCATTTTGGAATGATGGTTTATGGTATGGATGGAAGGAGTGTTGGAAACAACCTTATGACAAGGACTAATCATGGCCCCCATTTTGATGTTTGTATCAAATAAAGTTGCCCACAATATCGAGGAGGTACCACTAACATCATTTGATTCTTTGATTGAAGAATAACCAAGACCTTGATGTTTAGGATTTGCATAAAATTGTACTGGTTCTATAATGCCTTGCTCATGTAGGCCTAGTCCTTTTCCTTGATACTGCATGCTCTGATAGATTTTGTTTGCGATGGGGTATTTGTTGTTTTGAAAGCAATATGTGAACCCATCATTTTGTATATGGAAGTTGCTGCTTGGAATCTCCTCATCTGCAAGAAAGCCTGCTTTGATAAAGGTGGATGCTACTAGTTGATAGGATTTTTTGGATTTATCATTTTTCATGCTTGTTTATTCTTGATCATTTGGGATGTCGATTTGATCTATGGTAGATTTTGTATCTTCTTCTTTGAATTGATCCATAGTAGCTTCTTTGTGTTCTCCTTTGACTTGATCAATATTAGTTGCTTTATGATCTTCTTTGATGTTATCCATATCAATCATTTGATTATCTATGTGTCCAAAGGAGGCAAGTGTCTCATTTTGGGAAATAGAGGTATTTTGTGTTTGGATGGGATCATCTTCAAATGTTTGGTCAGGAATGGCATAAAGTTCGATGAGAGGATCATTTTGGACTTCATGTTCAAGGGTAGGATCTTGGTCAAAATAGGTGTGTTTTGGATGAAATGATTGAGAACATAATCTTGATCAAGGATAGGTGTATTTTGGATGCCATGATTAGCTAGAAGGATCTCTTGGATGGACTTAAGGATGGGGTCATGAGATGGACTGCTTTGATCTTGATATGCAGGTGAAGCTATGATGTCATGCTTTGGACTTTATTTTTGACATGTATCCTCAAGTTTAGGCAATGGAATTTGATTTTGGACAAGGATATGATTTTCTTTGATAGACCTAGGATTTTGACATGGCAATAATGGAGCTTAAATAGTAAGATTTTTTTTGGTATTGGTAGGCAATGGAGGACATGATGGTGAAAAATGGTTGGATGGTGTAAGATCAACAATGTGATTGTATTTCCTAAGCTTGTTTTCATTTAGGAGTCGAACAAGTTCCTTTGCTAGTTGTCCTTGGAGAGCATTAATTAATTTGCTTTTATTGGATGGTATTGTAGTTTGGGATGGAGTGGATGGCAATGGGTTGGTGGATGATGGATTAGGATAAGATGTGGAGGATTGGAATGGACTAGTGGATGATGGATTATGATAGGACATGGAGGATTGGAATGGACTAGTGTAAGGTTGGTTTCCCTTGTCAAAGTTAGGATAGGGATGACTAATGGCTGTTTTTTGGGGATTAATGGTATGGATTGTGTTAAGTGACTCTTGATAGTGAGGGTAGATGGATGAAGGACTGGAGCTTATAGATTGTTGGTAAGAAGGGTATGTGAGTGGTTGGTATTGATGATTGAAGATTGATTGGTATTCATCTTGACTATGAAGAAGATCAAGGTAATGTGAAGACATGGTCATGAATTTGGATTAGGATGGATAAGGAAAACTTAGTGAGGACCATACAAAACTTGTGACCCTTGCATGATAATGCAAGGTGCCAATGCAAAATGGATATGGAACTATGCTATTTTTTTTTGTGATTTTCAAGGATATAAGGATGCAAAGTACCAGTGTACCTAAGACCAAGATTAAGGAATGGTGGAATGATAATAACCCTATGACCAAAGGATATGACATGCAAGGATGATGATGACCAAAGGATATGTTTTTTTAATTTTATTTTTGGGATAATATAGGGATGTGGAGTGATAATGCAAAGATAATAATAACCTTATGACCAAAGGATATGGCATGCAAATGAAGCTAAATTCTAAATGATGCAATATGGTATGGGACTAAGCTATGTTTTTTGTTATTTTTTTTGGATTATAAGGATACAAAGTGCAATCTAGGCAATATGAGTCTAAATGAGAGTAATGTGAAGGAATTTTAAACTAAGGGTGGCAATCAAGCTAATGTGGACCCAAGACAACAAATTCCAAATGTCAATGACCATAAGAGAACAACCAAGACTAGGACACAAGACCAAGATCAAACTTGACAAAGTGACAAATGACAAAACAATGACAATGACAAATAGAATGTGTAACCTAGAATTTCCAAAAGCTCCAAGTTCTCCCTATGTTCAAAAATTGACAACCTAAATGCAACCTAAGGGTGAAAGTCCAAATTGTGTAATGAAAGGAATGAAAGGATGCAACCTATGATGAAATGTTTTCCTAATGGGGATGCTTAGAATGGGTTGGCAAAACTTGCAGGTCTCTAGTTAGGAGATCAAGATCACATTCAAGATGAGTTGGATCAGTTTTGGACAATGGTTTTTGAAACTTCGGTGATCAGTCTTTTGTGGTTTTGTTTCAAAAATTTATGGTTCACAAAGAGTTATTTTGCAAATTTGATGTTTTGGATTGGTTTTGAGTGGATTTTTGACTGATTTTGATGAAGTTTTTCTTGACAAACACAATAGACAATATCAAGCACTTTGTTTGAGGACTGGTTTGATGTAAAAAAAAATTGATTTTTAAAAGAAGACAAGCAAAATCCTAAGGTTGGCAAGGGAAATATTCACTAAATTCCCACTTGGATTAACCAACCACTCTTATTCTTAGCGGATGACTTAGAAGCTTGGCCACACTGGCTCCCCCAGAATGACACTCACTTCTTAGGTCAACCAAGCTTTGAGTTCTCATGAATCTCCCATGATGAACTCTTCATCTCTACTAAGAACCATGAGTATGTGAGATGGCTTCGGAGGTCCGACCTCCTGCACCAACAAATAGAAGGATTTTGGCTACCAAAAATAAGAGGTTTCTAGTAAGGGCATCCAGTTCAGGGGTACTATGATAAACTCCCTTAGGAGGTCTCCCTACCCTTAGAACAAGGGGTTACATATCATAAAGATACTGGGGGAGAGCTATCACGTACCACATCCCGTTGATTGCAGACTTTCCTTGCAATCACAAATTTCTATAGCAGTTCAGAAGGACATGGCTTTAGCCCGTTACCGCTTAGGGTCATCCCTTGGGGTGAGTCCTTTTCCCACCAAGGCAGGCCCTTCTAATGGGTGAACACAAAAATGGATGGATCTAGCTTTCTGATCATCGAGTTTGCACAAGGTGAGAGCATAATACCTACCACCCTCAAACACTAAGACATGGTGTTCATTTACCCCCTAATTTAATCTATGTGAGAAAGACAATTGTTCATTTTAGAGCACCAAACTAAGTGTTATCTAATCTAAAACAAACAAAGTGGTTTCAAAATATAATCATTGGACATTCGAACCTACAAAACCACTTTTTAGTAGTTTCACAAAATGATCTTGGACCAATGAGAAAGCTGCAAAAACTAAGTTAGCACAAGAGATTTAAAAGCAAACTAAAAATCAGAAGTCAACAGCTAATTAAACTATAAAATGAAGAGACTAAACTAAACTAAGAAAAGAACATAAAGAAAATTAAAAACTAAGAGCTCAATTTTTTTTGTTGCTTCAAAAGAAGCAATTTTTTGGGAGCCCCACTCCAAAGCCACATGCTGCAAATAGAAAATCAGTAAACCAAAAAAAACTTGCATAAAAACAACAAACTAAAATAGTGATAACTTAAACACAATTTTAAACTATAAAAATCTATAGAAAACTAAGAAATAGACATTCAAAACCCAGAAAAAGTTTAGCAAAATCCTCCACAACAAAAGTGTTATAAACAAAAGAAAATTTGGATCTTAACAACTAAATCTTGAACAGCCACAAGCACTAAAATGGTCATAACTTTCTCAAAACATATCAAAATTTCAAACTATTTGAATTTACGAAAAGCTGAAAACGAGGCCCAGATGATAGTTTTTGATGATTTCATGCACCCATTTTTTTGTACTCAAAATAATATGACGATATTTTATGTAAATTCTTGGTTGTAACCTGTAAAACAACAAAACAAATGATTTTTTCTTCAAAATTGTAAGATTCACGTCAAGTTCACCAATGTAAGATGGGAAAAATCAAATAGCATAGATAAAAGTGACATCCAACACAAATCTAAGCTAAAATCCCAATCTAAACAAGAGAATACAATGAAAGCATAAGTAAAATGAAAACATCAAATAATAATACTCCCCATGCTTGAATCTTGAATCACATCCCTTGCTCTCCTATTTCTTCTTATGCCAATATTTCCCTCAGATTTGTTGTTGAAGTTGTGCAAATACCTGCAAATAGTAAGCAAGAAAGTTGGAGATAATGACTGTTAAATCGAAAATGGAGGAGAATGGTCTCTTTTATAGACAACCATTCGAACGAATGGATGAGATTGATCTTCTAGAAAGATTCTAAGATCAACGGATGAGGATTCATGAGAGGGAAGTTACAAAATGAATTGCCAAGATCTATGGCTGAAAATTAATGCAACCAGAATATGTCATGCTTGGAAAATATATGACAATGACGGATATGATGCCTGATGGCTATAACAGACATGTAGGACATGCAGGCTATGACATGAAATAATGACAGGGGATCTTTGACCAAAATGGAGGGATAAAAAATTTATTTTAAATCATTTATTCGAAAAAGGAGGAGAAGGGCAAGTGGCAAATAAATTATTTATTTGGAGGAAATGAAAAAATGAGATTTAATTAAATTCATAAATTTAATTAAAGGAGGAGATAGAAATTAGACATGGATAATTGATTTGGATCAATTATTTAAAAGAGAAGAGTGACACACAATTAAATAGTTTCGTCAATTATTTAATTATAGAAGAATAAAAGGTCAAATAATAATTATTATCTGACTATAGACAGGTGATGAAAGATAAATAATTAAATAAATAATGATTTATTTAATTATTGAAGAAAGGGGTATTAGTGACACAATTAATTTATTTTAATTGATCAGGGTAGAATAGAGATTAGAAAATGAATTAATTAAATAATTAAAAATTATTTAATTAATAAAGGAATACGGTGAGGAATAATTAATTAATTAAAATTATTTAATTATTAGAGGATGACGACTAAGGAAAAATGTTGCTCGTAGACTTAGGACATTTTTCAATGTCTACACATCTTATTCTAGAAATATGAACATATTGTACCTGATTGACTCCTCTAGGTGTGTTGAATTGTCATCCTTATGTTGTGAGTTGAGAATCATTTTGCTATGGGTTGACAAGTTCTTTACTACAAGGGTTATTTTCATCCCTTAAGGAATTTTCATTATTAGTAACCATAATTAATCATAAAATTCTACTAAATCTCATAGAAATTCAAACTTCACACACTCATTCATTAATGTAATATGTCATCTTAAAATACCTTGAAATACTTTAAAGTATATGAAAAAGGTTTGGAAATGTCTTTTGAAGTTAACATAAATGAGATAAAAACATGGAACTTAAGAAAGGAAATTGGACATTCTTAGGGATCATCATCCCCCCAAATTATCTTTTTGCTTGTCCTCAATAAGCTTACATTCTCTAGTTGTATTGCAATGCAACTTCTCTATAGTCCACTGTGTTAGTGACCCCTTCACCTTGCTTCAGGTAGAACCCTTTTTTCTCTACTACATCTATCTCTTGTCTTCTTCTTGTCCAATGTGGGATTAGGTACAAGAGGAGGATGGAACGTAAAGGGAAACTAGGTAATATCATTTTTAAGGGAGGCTAATATGTATTTGTGGGCTCTTTTTATTGCTTCTAATTAGTTGAAGATTGAATGAGGTTCCTTCTTTTTTAGTTATAATGTTAATTCCCTCCATTTGTCCTAAGAAAATTTAAGTGCTTCTCTCCCTGTTCTTGATAAAAATTCTTAAAACATTTTATAGTCCTTCTCCTTGCATTCCAAAATATTTTTCTCTACCCACCTTTTCTCTTCCTGATTAATCAATTCTTCTACCATCCCTCTAGGATCCTCTACGCCTGTTCCAACAAGAAGGAGAAATGACTTCTCCCTTTCACTGTAGTTTTTGTGTACCTATCCCTTATGATGTTCATTCTGAATAAATGATGCCATTTCCCTAATTTGAACATCTTCCATGAACATAAGTGGGTTCCAAGTAGAGTCATAAGGAATGGCCAAATTATGCAAGTAAAAATCACATCATTGGTCTTGCATGTTTGGGGTGGATTGTTGGTATACTTCCAGAAATGATGTAGGTGAAGACAATAAAATTGGGATACCACTGATTAGTTGACTAAATTGAAAACTTAAATATTTCTCTTGCAAATATAGGGTGTAAACCCTAGCAGGTGGTCTGCATTTCAAGAATTGGACTATTTTGTCAGCCATTTTTACTTTTAATTTATTAATTTATGCATCCTTCCTTTCAATTGCTCTGGTATGTGTTGATGTTAATTAAAAAAAATATTTCTCCTAGTCCTTTTGCATTTGGGAAAATTCTCTTACTCTTGTCCATAGTTCATTGTCAAGGGTAACCACAATAGGGGTTTTAGGCATTCTTGGGGTGGATTTTGGTTTATAGGATGTGGAGTTCACTTATTGATCTCAAAAATGGCCAATTGTGCCGAATTTTTCCAATCCTAACCCTTGCTTCTCAAAAGAATGTAACCTTTTCTCTAATTCTTAAATTTTTCTATCAAACCCATTCTCCCTCTACTAGTATCATCTGAGTTGTGCTTTCAATTCTTTTATTCTTTGCAAGGCTTCTTGCAATTCATTTCTCTCACTTTTCCGCTTCAAAAGAAATTCTTCTTCCTTTTCCAAAAATATTTCCTCATCAACCTCAGTAGGTGAAACAAATGTTTTCTTGGAAACTATGTTATTTTGAGGTCTTTACTTTTTCCTTACTACAAACAAGTCTTCAAAATCAAATTTTGGTCTATTGCTATGATACATGGGTTGCAATTTTTTGGATTGTTCATGGCCACTAGGCATCTTCTCCTCTTGGGAGTCTATTTTAGATTCAACTACAACAAATTTTTCCTTTTGAGTCTTAACATTCCCCTTTGCATGGCCCTTCTTCTTGAGGTGGTGTGATCATATTTTTAGTTGTACTGACCTCTTCTATCTCTTTTCTGGTGCAAAAGTGGAGGTTACATCTTTTTTATTTTTTGTTGCTTAGGCTTGGAAGGGCTTTTGGTAGAGGTAGGGATTTCTAGTTCCTCTTGTGCTATAGGATGCTCCCTAGAAGCTATAGGTTGTGTTTATTGAACCTCTGGCTCTTCTTGATCACCAATGTTGTGGGTAGGTGAAGGGATGGGTGAAGCAGAGGGTGCATATTCCTCTTTATAGCTATATAAGGCTCATTCATTTCATGTTCCTAAACAAAAATGTGATAATTCAGATTGATTCCTTTTTTATCTTTCACTTAGTAGACATTCTCTCTAATATATTATATAAAATTTTGGGAACATTCACCAACCTTTGGTGTCATAGCTGAATAAGAAGTTTTAAATGCATAGTATACAAGAAGGACTTCATGCCATTATAGGTTAAATACTTGACTATGTAAGAAGCAATAGAATCCCATAACCAAGGCAAGGAAAGTATTTTTGTACCTTGTGCTGAGAAGTCCAAATTCTCTCCTAGCAGTGTGAAATCATTCCTTGTTGCAATTGTATTAGCTCTAGCTAGAAATTCTTCTCCTCTTCTAGAAACCCTGAAACCTCTACTACCACTACTTTTGAGGCATCTAATCTCAACCCTCTGATTGTAGCCTCATAATTTTACAATGTGGTAGAAAATTGTTGTGTCATAACTTCATTATATTCAATTAAACAAAGAAAATAGTCTAGCCACCTAGCTTGTTGAAAAATTGGAAGACATTGTTGATCTTCCAACATCAAATTGTGTGTCATTGGTTCTCTTCTAATAATGCCATAGTTCTCATTTTTGTATTTTTATATCCTTTATTAAGTGAATACTTGTAGCTTGTTATCTTTTGAATGTTGGGTGGGTGCATGAGCTTGGGTAGCCAATTTGTGCACAACTTTTTAAAAAAGTTTTGAAAACCCATAACGCAAGCGCGTTATAACACACTCGCATTATGGCTTGTTGTGCCAAGCCTGAGACTCAACCACAACGAGCCCATAACGCGAGTGTGTTATAATGCTATAATGCACTCGTGTTATGACTGATTAAAAGAAAAAGAAAAAAAAAAGGCAAATTGAATTCATTCTTGCGTTCGATTGTGTTTTTTCTCTTTCGCGCAGCCAAAACCCCCATTTTCCACTCTCGCATTCTGGGAGGATGTATTTGGCAAAACTCTTCATCAACGGTTTCTATTTCATTGCGAGGATGCCACCATGTCAATGAGGAGGTGTGAGAGGTAAGGATTGTTTGTTTTTGTTTTGAATTTGTTAGTTTTATGTTGTTTTTTATATTTATTTTTTGAATTTGTAGGAGATGTCAATCAACCTGCAAACCCTCCTCAAAATCCTCAAGAAGCACAACAACAAAAAGAGGAAGAAAATATTGGACAAGCACAACAACAACAACAACAAAACCAACAAGTTAATCAACTAGAACCTAAATCTCCTCCACCAATCCCTCAACACCCTCTTGGCACTCAGCAAAACTTAGTGAGTGAAATAGAGAACAATAAAAAAAAAATTGAGGATTTAATCAAGAGGTTGAACGATCCAAATGGTTCAACCGTGGAAAGAATGACCCTAGGAACTTCATTGAAATAAATTCTAAAAAATGTAGATTCAATCAACAAACAATTAACTGGTTTGCAAGATAGGAGGCAGGCGGTTAGGGCTTTCTACCAAGATAAATTATCATATAAAGAGGTAAAAGATTTAAATATTACAAAAGGTTATTTGTGCGCATTAATCACTAACCGACGGTCAAATGAAAATATCTCCCTCAATGCGAAGAGGTTTCATATTCATTGGTGCCACCACCAAGAGATTAGGAAATATTTTTGGGATAGGTGGTACATGGTTTTTTATGACCCAACATGCAATAATTTTGAAGTCCGGTAGTATTTCCTTAGGAAACTATACGTTGAGTTCATCTTGAACAAAATACCAAATTATTTTGATATGAGGGACTTCCAGGGAGAGGTGGGGTGGTCGGCTCAAGATAGAACTGATGCACAACAGGATCCCCAATGCCAAGGGAGATGCCTCTTGCTAGGCCACCTCATGAGCACATCATCATCCCTTCTATCACGAAGGAGAGTGCAGACATAGATAATTTGTAGGCCATCAGCTCTTTGA
This sequence comes from Sequoiadendron giganteum, assembly GCA_007115665.2. Lineage (NCBI taxonomy): Eukaryota > Viridiplantae > Streptophyta > Pinopsida > Cupressales > Cupressaceae > Sequoiadendron > Sequoiadendron giganteum. The sequence continues at coordinate 429,749,379 of CM021108.1, read as the reverse complement.
CTTAGAGTGTCATCCAACATGCCAACCCTCTTCTACAACGCCATCCAAGGGAGTCTTTGAGTGGTGGGGCTTCGATCCCATGTGTGTCAATCTAGTGGGGTAACTTGTTCATATGACCCCACCGCCACTTGGGAGGCTACTATGTAGGATCCGTTTGTAGCTATGGAGATGGAAAGGGCAACTAAAATTTTGCATTCGACCTATGGCATTGATTCTCGGGTAAAATTTAGCATGTTCATTGAATTTAATTTATTAAATTTCGATTTTGAAATGCAAGATTAACTAATTTAGTTTTATGATTTTAATAAAATTGTAGGGTCACAGTGTTGAGACTAGATACACCAACCCCACACCTACTTATTTCTACACTACACCTAGCTGTGAGGTATGTAACTAGTAAACAATTATAAATTTATTACATGATAATAGCATTATTTTACAAATGGTATTTTAATATGTGATTTTGGATTTTGAATAGGATAATATTGGAGGTTTTGAGGGAACACCTTCGAGTGCCAGTGGATTTACTCAAACCTACACACAGGTAATAGAATAAAGAGTTTAACTAGTGAATTTTACTTAATAGATTTGTGTAGTTTATATTCATATCGTTGATTATGTTGCATTGCACATCATTCAAACTCAAAGCATTACTTCACCGCCTTTTCTATGCTACCAAATTTTCCATACATGTCTACTAAAGAATTTTATCAAATAGTTCATTTCCTCACTGCTATGGCTAAAAGCTTAAAAAAGGTGTTTTCCAACAAACTATGGATGCTTGTAAAAAATACATCAAAGCATAATAGTAAGCAATAGCATAGACAAGGCAATTATTAGTTTGAAAAAATTCCTCAAAGCAATGCGATCTCATGGTGATGGAATGCCATTCCATCACCATGAGACCACATTTCTTCAAGGCATTTCTTCAAAAATCTCACCACCTTTTCTATGATACCACATTTTCCATACATGTGTGTACCAAAGCATTTATCAAACTACTCACTTCATTGCTGCTATGGCTAAAATCCTAAAATAGGTGCTTTCCAAAAAACTATGGATGGTTGGAAAAATTTATATCAAAGCATAATAGTAAGCAATAATACCATAGAGAAGGCAATGAATTGTTTGAAAAAATTCTTGAAAGAAATGCGGTCTTATGGTGATGGAATGCCATGATCTGGATTTGTTTGTAATGGCATTCCATCACCATGAGACCCCATTTCTTTGAGGTATTTTTTCAAATAGTTCACTACCTTCTCTATGCCACCACATTTATCGTACATGTCTATAAAATCATTTTATCAAATGGTTCACCGACTTGCTACTATGGGTAAAAGCCTAAAAACATGTGCTTTCGAACAAGATAGCTATAGGGAAAATAGTAAGCATGATTGATGCAAGAGAATCAATCAAACACCATCAATTCATCTGGGTACTTCTGACCCAACAACAACTGAGAAGATTACTTTCACAATTCCATCAAAAATTCATTTTTCATTAAAAAAAAACTATCAATTTCATTGAGCCAACAAGGCTACCAACAAGCCAACTTATCAAACCAACAATCAATTGACTGTACCAAATCAATTTAAACACTGAAACAAACCACAACTCACACTACTCACTAAATTCCCATTCAATTGACAACTTGAATCTCAAGGCAAAAAGACCACTACTCTCTCAATCTTTCTTTTACCTATTACCAGACCTTTAAATTACTGTAATTGTCATATTTAGATTGAAAACAAACCAGTTTACATTCACAAAACTTTAAACCAATAGATTTCATAACACTATAGTCCAGACTCCATTCTTGCACATATGAATCAACCTTGCTTAATCTCCCAAAGATAACATATTTTCCTTCAGACCCTTTCCAAACACTTAGAAACCATTTACAACATCAATAAAGTAGATTTAAATCCAACTCTAACATTTAAATCACCGTTTTCATCAGATTCACCATTTTAGCAACCAAAACACCTTAAACCTTATAGGTCATCCAACCCTTACATCAGGTGATTACTCTTTTGGTTTTTTTGTGTCAACATAAACTCATCATAGATTTTGAGACCCATTTCAGTCCCTTAAAACATACTTCAAAAGAAACAATACTTATTTTTGGAACAAACATCAAAAAGTTGGATTGAACACTGAAATGAGCCTCCAATTAGGCCAAAATAACAAAGGAGGTGTCCTTAAATCATTACCTAATCACCAATTGACTTTAAATAGTCTTATTCCATGTCACAAAACTCAAGATTTCATCATTTTTAAGGATTGAAAGGCTCATTTAAACGCTGCCCCACAAAACCTTGATTTTATGCTCAAAGTAAGCCCTACAAATGAGGGTTTATTGGATTACATTATTCCATACCTCCTGCCACTTGGAAACTACTTCAAACTCCTTTGAATAGGTATGATTATTCTTTAGAATTCATCTCTTAGCCTCTTATAATACACTTTCATCAAATGTTCACTTGTAGCCATCAAATTCTTGAAGGAAAACTCTATATTTTCTCTTGGAGCAGCAATCAAACTCAAATATCTTGCATTATCTTTTATCCCTACACAAATCAACATACAGAAAACTTAAAAAAACCTATCTACATCTACTCCACCGATCTACAAGGCCTAGCTCGGTGGAGTAGAGGTCATTTACTCAATAGACTCTCAAAACCTCAATATTGAGGATAACGGACCGAGTTCAATAAATTTGACTCAAACAAGGAATATATTCAATAGATTCTCATCAAAATGGATGTAAGTTAAAGCTAACTCTCTATGCTACTTGAAACAATGAAATACAAGACCCAAAACTATTGTACGGACTGTGCAACTGGAGAAACAATGAAGGAAAACTCTAAAATTTAAAAACAAGGAGCTTTATTTAGCAATATCTCTTCAAGAATACAATTGATTGATTTTTTATCGACCTTTACGATCCTTTTAAATAATTTTCCCTTCCTTTTTAACATCTTTCACTGATCACATCCTTTCTTTTTCCCTCATGATTCTTGATCTTTTGTTTTTTTGCTTTTTGTTGCATTTCCAATTTTGGCAACTTTTAGCATTTTCCAAATCTTTCTTTTTCCCATCTTTTACATCTTTGACATTTTTGCACTCTTGATATATTGATCTCCTAGAACCTATTTGATACTTTTAAATACATCAAATACATTTACATTTGAAAGTTCAAGTTTTTACAAATTTTCCTTTTAGATGTATTTTGAGGACAAGATGCTCCTGCACCAATGATAGTCAGAATTTTATAGTTTAATAAGTACATATTATAAGTCATGACATGGATCGCTATTGTATTTTTTGTGATTGAATAATTTGTTGTTTTATTTTCAGATGTTGCAAGCAAAAACACCTCTGAATGTGATGAGGGCAATGGAGATCGGTGTTTCATCTGCTATAGAATCTATGATGGCTCTGACATGGGAGGTATGAGGCAAATTACTAAATTCCAATTTACATTTGTTGTTATAGATGTTAGTTAGTGAAAAATCAAACCAACATTGATTCATAGTTTAATTTCTATTTGAATGGTTTATACAGGGCTTTAGCATGCCTCAGCATGGGTGTGTGAATATTTCCCTCAAGGAGAGTGATCATCAGATGGCGGTAAGTGATTATTTTGTTAAATATATCATTTTTTATAATGTAATTTCTATATATTAATGTCTTTACTTCTTAGTGTAACAGATAAGACTTGACCAAGAACTAAACCCTAGGAGGAGCACCAGGAGCACTCCTCGACCATAGAATAAATGAGTGACAGACGTATCACCATCCGATCGACAAGAAAAGTACAAGTGTTTATTTCGAGAAGAGCATGGAGAGCAATGACTTTTGATTCTAGAGCCCTTAGTTGTACATGCCTACATGGTAGTTTTGTACATATTGTGTATTGGATATACTTGACATTGTATGCCTATATGGCATTCTCGTAAGCCTATATGGCTATTTTGTACCTATATTTTATACTTATATCGACATATATTGATGTATGCCTACATGGTTATTTGGTTAACACAAATATTTTTATCGATGATGTCCATATTTGCATTATAAATTCATGGTTCAATAGATATGAGTTACATGTATTCAAGTGTATACTTTACAACTTACATGTATACTTTGTGACTTACATCTTTTGATGTGTATACCTTGTATTTGTGTATATACTTTATATTTATTTGTGTATACTATGTATTCGTGTGTATACTTCAAGGCTTACATGTTTTTGAGTACTTGTGCTTCCTGTATTCACATGTACATGCTTGACTTATTTACGTGTATACTTATTAATTGGTTAGCCCTAGCATTGATCATTTTCATACTTCATGGTTTGTCTTGAATATTAATTTATTGATGCTAAATTTTTTTATCTAAAAGCAATAAACATGTTTTCAATTGGTATTCCATGAAATGATTCATAAAAAGATTCCAATATATTTAATCCTTTAATTGGAACAACTCAATTAAGCAAAGGATACATAATCTTCACAACACTTGCAAATCATAATATTCAGAATAGATGAAGTAGTTAACTTCTTGACACATTATCATAAAATTTTTTATTTTGAATAGTCTTTAAAAATTTTCACAACATAATCCTCATAGTGCAAAATGAATTATTATGTTCTTGATCCATCACCATATAAAAACATCGAAATATTTATATGTCAAACTTTTGCAATATTATTTCTTGTATAGGAAATGGACTCAGGAGAAAGCAAGTTATAATTTATAATAAAAATAAGAAATGGACTCAATGATGTCCTAGACCCCCAAATAGGTCTATTTAACAAAGCAACACCCTATCAATCACTCTTCCAATTGAAAAAAATTATTGCGCGGCATTTACCAGTTTGCAAATCCACAAAATCCGCAATTTTTAGGGCATGATTGGCCCTCTAACCCCACTACCTCTAAACCCTCACTTTTCTCAAATTTCACTAGGGTTTATTGAAAACCCCATATCCAGACCTCATACAACCTCAAAACCTCTTCCAACACTCTTCATTATTCCTTCACAAACTTAATTGACCACCAAATTATGCTGCCCCCTGACTTTACCCACTTTTACTCCCTCAAACCTCTCTTTTTCATTCAAAACCCCTCTTTTCCCAACTAGGGCATCATGCCATAACATAATTTTGACCTCCCCTATCCTTGTAGACCTTTTGAACACATAAAAATCCACAAACTCACCCTATTTCCAACATATTCTAACTTATTCTCAAGCAATTTCTTCTCTTCACCTCTTCTAGCCTTGCTTTTAAGGCCTAAATTCTAAATTTTCAACAGGGGCAGTCTTAGTAATCTCTTTCAATGCATTTACCAATGATACTTTCTTATTCCTACTCCCTATCCTACTTAGATCAGGCCCATTCCACTAAGACACAACCTAAAAAATAGGTGGAATGGACTATTTCATCATATTTGGTGCAGGAGCACCTTGGAACAAAAGTTATCAATCTAGGTTGATTAGGAGTAAACTCTAGGTGTGAGTCATTTTTGTCATTAAATTTCAAAAAGATCATTTTCCATTGTAATGAGTCATTTCAGATGGTTTTTAGGTGATTATAAGGTCTAGTTTATAAATATTGCAAAAATAATGCAAAATTGTCAAGTTGAGCACAAGATGTAAAAATTGCTTAAAAAGTTGCAAAAAGCAGATTTTGGGGAATATATTTATAGTCATAGCATTTTAAACGTCAGTTATAGGCATTAGGATAGTTATAATTAGAGGAAAAAGTATAAATAAGGTGAAAAGGCATCGATGTAGATTGATTTTTGAAGTTGGAAGGAAAGTAAATAAAGAAAGCATTGCTTTTTCCACAAATTTTATGTAATTCCATCTTTTATCAGTCTTGTACAACCCATACAAAGGGAGATTGATCCAAATTTGTCTTTATTTCCTTAAGTGGTGTGAGTTAGCTATTATTTTCTTTTGATTTGAGCCTTTAATACTGTTTTGGGTAAGAGTTTGATTAATTTCTTTGTGACTGGTTGGAATACCCTATTTTAAGGGTTTGTAAGTCTTAAAAAATGGTAAGTTGACCCATTCCTCACACTGTGATCATTGTAATTCAAGGAATGGGTATGCATAATTAGGTATTAGGTGTGTTAATTTTGGAGAAGTGCAAGGGAGCTCGAGAGTTGTGTTGGGCATGAAGCCCTAGCTTGAAAATCCAAGTTTTCCAATTGGAATGGTGAGGTTTTGTAATGGAAAAGTGAGTAAAAGGTTGGGGAATCATTATTTCTTGATGAATTAAGCATGAGTAGATATTTTTAGACCTGATTGAATTGTTTGCTTAGTTGGGTGTGGTTTGGATGTGTGTTTTTAATAAACCCTAAGTTTTTGGCTTAAAAGGAGGGTGTGGGGTTTAGGCGGTTTGGTGAATGAAATTCTGAAAAATAATTGTGAATTCTTTGGTTATGACACATGTGAATTTATTCCCAATTAATTTTAGTAGTTTTGGAAAGGATTTGTGAGTGGTCTCTTTGTAAAATAGACCTATTTAGAGGTCTAGAAAGTGTAGAAGCTTGATTTGTTGAAATTGTTTCAAAGAAACCTAAAGTTTTTGTAAACATGTTATTGTGTGCCTTGATGGGGTTTTCAAATGGTTCAGGTCTTGGTCTGAAAGGATCTCATTGAGGAGATATACCTGATTGATTCAATTTTCAATGCTACAAGGAAGAGTGTAGTAATTTTGATGAGATGAAGAGATTTTGAGAGTTTTGTGACTTGTAATGATCATACACTTTTTGTTTGGAAAGTTCGAACTCCTCAACCATCATGTGTATGTTTCTCTTTTTGATTGTCTTTCATGCCATCATAAGGGATCAAGTTGGTTGAACGTAGCTCAGAGCAATTTTGTGTGTTTGGGTGTGAAAGAGGACCATGCCTAGTGTAAACGTACCTATCAAGATGCATTGGAGTAGTTTTTTTGGTCACATGAGTTGCAAAATGAAAGTTGTGCCACTTTGCAACTTTACACTGCTTGCATTTGACACTTTTTCCATCAAGTGAAAACTGGACACCACAGGAAAATGACTTCGAGATAAAAAAAATTTAGAGAGGTTATTGTAGAGGGGCCCAATGCAATCCCATAGGATCAGACGAGAAGTTTCTAAGCATCACTGTATCCGAGTAATAGCATGCTAAAGTTTGCAGCCATTTTGCACTTTGGACCCTTAAGGGATCGATTCGGTTGAACGTAGCTCAAAGCAATTCTACGTGTTTGGGTGCAAAGGAAGACCATGCCTAGTGTGAAAATACCTATTTGGATGCATTGGAACAATCTGTTTGGTCACACAAGCTGCAGAACAAAAGTTGCACCACTTTGCAACTTTCAATTGCTTGCATTTGACAACTTTTTCCCTAAGTGAAAATTCGCCACCATGGGAAAATGTCTCCGAGATAGCAAAAACTGAGACAGGTTATTGTAGAGGGACCCAACATGATCCCATAGGATTAGACAAGAACGTTCTAAGCATCACGGTATCCGAGTAACAACATGTTGAAGTTTCCATCCATTTTGCACTTTGGACCCTTAAGGGATCGATCCGGTTGAACGTAGCTTGGAGCGATTCTGCACAATTGGGTGCGAAAGAGGACCATTCCTAGTGTAAACATACCTATTTAGACATGTTGGAACAGTCAATTTGGTCACATGAGCAACAGAACGAAAGTTGCACTACTTTGAAACTCTCAACTACTTGCATTTGACAACTTTTTCCCCAAGTGAAAATTCGCCACCATGGGAAAATGCCTCTGAGATAGCCAAAAATGAGAGATTTTATTGTAGAGGGGCCCAACAAAATCCCATAGGATTAGATGAGAAGTTTCTAAGATTCACAATATCCAAGTAACATGTTGAATTTTGTAGCCATTTTGCACTTTGGACCCTTAAGGGATCGATCTGGTTGAACGTAGCTCGGAGCGATTCCGCGTGTTTGGGTGCGAAAGAGGACCATGCCTAGTGTAAAAATACCTATTCATATGTGTTGGAGTAGTCTATTTGGTCACACGAGCTGTAGAACAAAAGTTGCACCACTTTGCAACTTTCAACTGCTTGCATTTGATAACTTTTTCCCCAAATGAAAATTCGCCACCATGGGAAAATGCCACTGAGATAGAAAAAATAGAGAGAGGTTATTGTAGAGGGGCCCAACGCAATCCCATGGGATCATATGAGAACTTTCTAAGTGCCACGATATCTGAGTAACAACATGTTGAAGTTTGCAGCCATTTTGCACTTTGGACCCTTAAGGGATCGATCTGGTTGAACGTAGCTCAGAGCGATTCCGCGTGTTTAGGTGAAAAAGAGGACCATGCATAGCATAAACATACCTATTCAGATGCATTGGAACATTTTGTTTGGTCACACAAGCTGCAGAATGAAAGTTGCACCACTTTGTAACTTTCAACTGCTTGCATTTGACAACTTTTTCCCCAAGTGAAAATTCACCACCACGGGAAAATTCCTACAAGATAGAAATAACCGAGAGAGGTTATTATAGAGGGGCCCAATATGATCCCATAAGATTAGATGAGAAGTTTCTAAGCATCACGGTATCCGAGTAACAACATGCTGAATTTTGCAGCCATTTTGCACTTTGGACCCTTAAGGGATCAATCTGGTTGAACGTAGCTCAAAGCGATTCCCTGTGTTTGGGTGTGAAATAGGACCATTCCTAGTGTAAAAATACCTATTTGGACATGTTGGAAAAATCCATTTGGTCACATGAGCTGCAGAATGAAAGTTGCACCACTTTGCAACTTTAAACTACTTGCATTTGACACTTTTTCCATCAAGTGAAAATTGGACACCACGAGAAAACGACTTTGAGATAACAAAAACTAAGAGAGGTTATTGTAGAGGGGCCCAATATGATCTCATAGGCTCAGAAAAATATTATGTAAGTGCCATGGTTTCCGAGTAATACCCCATCAAATATTGCTGCCCTTTTCCACTTCGGGCCCTTAAGGGATTGAGCCAGTTGAACGTAGCTCAAAGCGATTATGCATTTTGGGTTTGAAAGAGGACCATATCTAGCATAAATTTACCATTCCTATCATAAATCCATAAATTTTGGTTCAATTTTTAGGTTGGAGATGTTGTACTTAGAAGAAGATCAATAAAATTCATTGTTTCCTTGCAATTTTTTGTATTTTTACTAGAAATTTGATGTTTCCTTGAACTATATGGTTCTGTATAGGGTGATTGTGCTATCTTTTGGATGGAATTTTTTGGGCAGAAAACTTAACTCCATTTTAGTTTTGGTTTGGTTAGATCAAATCCCTCAAACTGAGGCTTTTCTACTGTTACCAAGGGCAAATTAACCCTATTTTCCAAAGGAAGTATCCTAGAAACTTATCACAAGCTCAAGATTTCAATGGGAAAGCAATTCTTATATTCCCAAACCCCAAAATACCCAATTGGTTCACCATTGTACAAACTGCAAATACCCTAAACCACAAACCCTCATTTATAGGCTATTTGCTAGGGTTTTATTGAAATACCTACTTCCAGACCTCTCCAAACTTTTCCACTTGTTCCAAAACCTTTTTTTCCACCCACACATGCTAAAAATTTCATAAAATAGTCTCCTTTAATAGTCCCTTATCATATTCATGATTGTAGCCACCAATTTCACTCAAAATGACAATGAAACTACCTAGGGCTTCATGCCCAAAACCACATACAAACTCCCCTGCTCTCTCAAACCCTAAAGACACATGAAATAGGCTTGTTTAAGTCATTCCACCAAGTGAATTCAACAGGGTTTTGAACCTCAAACCCTCACAAAGGTTATTCACCACACAAGCACTTTGCCTTGCAAGTAGGTCTGCAGACCTTGGAAATTGAACCCAAATCACACCAATCTCACTCAACCAGCCAAATCTTCATAGTTTTAGAGACCCATCAAATTATACCATGAAATGCTTCAACACCTCATGCAAGTATTTTGGAACAAATTGTTGAAATTACACCTCCTACGCTAACCTAGGCCATGAATTAGGCTATTTTTACAAAGAGACACCTCTTAGATCTTACAATCAACCCAATAACCCTATGGGGAAGCACTCACCAGCCCTCAAAACCTCCAAATCCACCCTTGGTTTGCAAAGACTCACTTTTCCAAATGCCAATTCAAGAAACCATTATTTCTAGCCAATACAATAGGGGTTTATTGAAAAACCTCTTTCCAAACCCTCTCTAGCCCTCTCACCACTTCAATCACCCTTGAATGGGTCTGCACAAGCTTAAAATTCAATCACCAATCCTCCCATGGTCATATTTTATCAAACCCTAGTGTAAAAACTAATTTTTCATGCTAATTTTGACACAAAACACACAAGGCAACAACATAAAATGCCATCTCTTATCTTCCCTTCATCACCAAAGCACAAAAACTCAAACCACAAAACTAACTTAAGACTTCCATGAACCAAATTTTCTCAATAACCTTGGTGCCCCTACACCAAATTTCAATATTTGAGTAAATCTCATTACAAGTGAATCCCATTACAATGCCTTAGGTACTCTATTCTCACAAATATTTTACAATGTCACTCATACATTCAATATTTTCTTATAATGTCTACATCATAGGTGCTCATTATGAGGTTAACTTCAAATGAGTAACTTGAGATTCCCTCGCTAAGCTTTACACGCTCTTTTATAATGGCTTCAAATCAGAATTGAGATTTTTCAAGATCATCAAAATAAGGATGTTGCATTACTTTTTTGGATATGATTCTCTTTGATAGCTCATAAATCAGCATTTTCTGCAAGGAGAGACCAATCAATTTTTAGTAGTTTACTTACAAATACGCAAAGTAAAAGAAGAAAAAGAAAGAGCATCCAAAATGGATTGAATGAAATGAAAATAGATGGAAGGTACTTATGATAGGCATGCCAGTCTCTTAACTTAGTCACTCCTAGTCATACATCTTCACTAGAGTTCCAAGATACCTATTGCACACAACACTTCTCATTAATAGAATAACTTGAAATTTGAGATGATCTTATAATGTCTACATTATAGGTTCTCATGATAAGGTTAACTTCAAATGAATAACTTGAAATTCCCTCACCAAGATTTGCACACACTTTTGTAATGGCTTATAATCATAATTGAGATTTGTCAATATCATCAAAATAAGGATGTTGCATTGGTTTTTCTGGCTGAGATTCTCTTGGATGGCTCATAAATCTGCATTTTCTACAAGGGGACACCAATCAATTTTTGGCAAGTTACTTACAAATAGGCAAAGTAAAAGAAGATGATAGAATTGGCATCAAACAAATTAGTGTGCATACAAGTATAAATTAATCAGAACCAATGTGCATAATTACAAATTAATCCAACGAACCATCTGCGTCTGCTCTACTCTTTATTGTTTCAAGTATTGCCTCATGGTTAGACTCACAGACCTTCCACAAGGTCTTGTTCAAAGGTCTACCCCCATATTTGGTCAAATGAACATTGGATGCAGCAACAAGGTTTGAGTAATGAAGAATCTTGTGATGTGTGTCAAATTCTTGAAATAACCAATGTTTAACACTCTTATGCGGGTACCTTCTAAGCCTGTAGGGTATTCGATGTTTTCTCCATCTATAACTGGGGCCTCCAATTTCTTTTTGGCCTCAACACAATGACACAAGTAATAGTCCATTCCCTCTTCATTGTCTTCATTTGCAATAACTACATAAACATGCCCTACATTGATATGTGCAGCAAATCTCTTGAAATTAGTCAACATTATGAATACACTACAAAGTAAGATAACAATATGGAATTTCAACAACTAAAAAAGTAGATATATTACCTGGTTGAACTAGATCTGATACGTGGCCAAATTCGATCGATGATTCCATCTATGTCAGTTCCAATGTCATCGGAGGGCAATACGTGTGAAGTGGGCTAAGATAACTTGTCAACCATTTGTCAACCCACTCCCCTAACTCATAATCATTTCAGGCTTGCATTGTACATGAAGAACAAAAGCATGCCATCTTTCGTGTATCGATACTCCATGAACCTATATTTGAGCTAAGGAAAGAGTGTAGCTCACTCGATCCTATTAATGTACAACAGTCCTCATATGGTGCAATGTTAGTATCATCCATCAACCAAAAAATCTAGAACTGAAGATGTATCTTCATTACCTAGACCCATTGAAGCATTACACCACTCGACGATTGATCTTGCATCTGTCAACTTTGCACTATCTTTATACTTTAACTCTTCTCATGCTAATGCTCTTTTCACGCATGCTCCTGCAACCATCATGCTCCCCCTTTCCATGCCCGACCTCACAAAAGTTCCACATATGTTGAACACCTGTAGTGACAGGCATCTTGCACAACCAGTAAAACATGTGGGAGTTCTTGAACTGTTCTACAGAGTTATCTGACCATATTATATGTCGACTATATGCTATGCCCCTCTAAGCCAAACCACTGTAGAACATCTAGAAGCAACCTTGCATGAACTCTGGAGAATGTGTGCGATCATCACTAATGTAAAAGTGGTACTCCCTCAATACCTTCCTTTGGTCCTCTATACTATCAGATGAATGAATGAATTCTATGTGCACAAATATTGAAACCTGTGTGGAGTTGTAATACTGTGATTGTAGCTCACACTGTGGCTGTAGAGTGTAGTTCTCCACAAATTCAACGACAGACACTATGCTTCCAATTGGAAGGTGTCCTTGCATAGGTTGAATTATGTGTCCAACAATCGAGCTCTATGGGTATGCATTGCATACTCATAGTAAATTGTCATGAAACATGGACATAAATTGATACACTGGAACCTTCTTAATAACCAAATCACACATTTTTGCTTGAGACCCATCTTTTGTAGCATATGCCACTATTTTATACTTCCTGAACTCTAATAGTTTTTGTCCCACCTCATCTGTGCTTTCCATATGTTGACATACTGGCATACACTACAAGCCACCACAACGCTTGCATGAACCATCCAAGAATGTTGTCCTGTAGAATATCTGGCCATCCTCTATTTCAAATAAGTTTTTTGATAAGAACTCCCTTGAATATTTTGTTGGGTCTTCTATGCCACAATCCTGCAAAACATCGTTAGTATGCAAATATAATCATATAGAACGATAAATATCATAATGGTTAGAGAATTCAATATGTAGTCTACAACAACAAGTAGTGCGCGTGTGATTTATCTTGACATAAAAAGGTTTAAGCATTTCAAAAAATCTTTGGGAAATACTAATTTGAGGATAATCATTTTGAAATTTATGAAAAATTTGGGTTTGAGCCAGATTAAAAAAATGCTTTGGATGTGGCTCACGGTTCCAACTACCGATTATCCTTCTTACCACATCCATTTGATTCAGATATGGCCTTGTATTATTCTTCCAATGCTCTTCAATTAGTGTTCTCAAGGCTTCAACAACTTTTTTATCTTTTCGTGGAAGTCTCCCTAAGAATGCCCATAATTCATTTGAATCGGTGCCCTCAATTATTTGTCACCTTTGAATGGCTCTTGATAAAGTTTTTCTACTAATTCTCATTTGTTCACTCGTCTTTCTAATGAGACAAGCTCTCTTTGTTTGATAGCTTACCAAAGTTGATGTAATGACACATCAGGTGATATTACTATCCTTTGAGCATGGCGTATTACCCACACTCTCATAAGCATCCATTAGATTCTTGACAATAGTGTTTTCACTTGATGCATTCAATGTTCTCAACCTAAGAGTCTTCATGATGCTTCTATACTTTACACCTCGCATCATTTCAACAAATAGTTGGCATGTTGCGGTCTCATTTAGCCTTTCAAAGAATAATTTCCAAATATTATCAACATATATTCTACAAGTGTGTGTTGAAATCTTACCTTCCATGTGCTGCAAAATATCCTCATCAATATTAATCAAATACTTTGGCTTTCTACACAAAATTCTAGGTGGTGTTCTCCTAGGTACATACATATCAAAATTAGGAATTTCATCAATATTTAATTGAGGTGGGCTAGATTCCGTACCTTCGATCGAGGGTGGAGTAGAAGACATACCTTGAGGTTCACGTGGGGATGATGGCATACCTTCTTCGTCAAATCTGAGTGATGATGTACTCTCAACTTTACATGCGTTGGATGGTGTCCAACAAAATTCACTTGCGGTAGATGGTTTCCCTCCATATTCACTTACAGTAGATGGTGTCCCTCCATATTTTCTTGTGCTTAATGGTGTCCCTTCGTATTCACTTTTTGTAGAGGGTGTGTCTCCAACTACGGTATTTGAATCTCTCTTAGGATGACTCTTTCGCATTCGTGCCCTTTGTGCTGCCAATGCCTTTTCTCTTTTTGATGGTTGAGGTTCCTCTTCAATTGGCTTGTTTTCATCAATCGTGTCCAATTTCTTCTTTTCACGATATGACGCCACCCGATCTCTCCTTTTGTTTGAAGGTTTCATACTCTTTGTCTATTAGTTTCTTCCTTGTTCGTTTCTTCGGCATGGTGGATAATTTTACCTGTAGCATGGTAATGAGATGAATATTAGTTCCTCAAAAATGTATCCATTCAAATAAATCAAAATATATGTCATTCAAGGCTTCATAAAGAATACTTACAATCATCCTGTACAAGAGTATTTCTAGCAAAGACAAAGGTCACATGATTTTTTTTAGTGGAATTCCTTAAAGAAATGTGGTAATGTGGCATGCCATGTTTGCTAGATAGGCTCAAAATGGAAGCATGGACAAGACATGTGGTATGAACATCCATAATAAACGATTGAGAAATTATGTTTTATTTTACCTCCTTAAAACTTATTTCATATATATGTGTATACAAAATGTGGAAGCATACATGGTGCAGGAGCACCATTGAATGAAAATTGTCAATTCAAGAAGTTGTTGTCTAGGCTTTAGCATTTTGGAATTTTTGTATTAAATAAGGTCAATAAGACCATTTTCCATTGTAATGAGTCATTTTTTATGTTTCCTAGGTGTTTAGAAGGTTTAGATTTCAAAATGTCATAAAACATTGTTAAGTTGCCAATTGTGCAAAAGGGCAAAATTGTAAAGTTGTAAAAAGCAGATTTCGAGGAAGCCAAATAGTCATACCATTTTAAATGTCAATTAAAGTTGTTAGGATAGTTAGTTTTGTGGGAAAAATCATATATATGCTGGATAAAATTGATGCAAAGATTGATTTTGAAGATTTGAAGGAAGATTGAATTGATAAATCACTATTTTTTCAGATTTTATGTATTTCTTTGTCTTTTTCAGCCTTGGTATGGACCATACAAAGAGGTTTTGAATATAAATCTTCTTGAATAACTTTGCGGCATGTGTTAATAGTGTTTTTCATTTAATTTGAGACTGTAACTCCAATTCTAGTGGTAGTTTGGATTGAATCTCTTGCGGTAGGTCTGTGTGCCTTGATTAAAGGGTTTTGAAGGTCTCAATCATGTAAATTGGCCCATTCCACTCACTATGATTACTGTAATTGGTGGTATGGGTCTGCATCATTAATAAATAGGTGACGGAATGTTGTTTGTATGTAGGGGAGGTCTAAAAGGGTGTTGGGCATGAAGCCCTAGAGTGAAATTTTGAGTTTTCCATGAGATTTTGAGTGGTTTTGATATGCTAAAGTGTGTTTTGTGTTGGGGAAGCATGGTTTCTTGTTGAATTGAGTTTGTGTAGGCCATTTTAGACCTTTTTGAAGTATTCATAGGATTTTTTGAGGGTTGTATGATTTTTTTTCAATAAACCCCTATTTTCTTGGGTAAAAAGGAGGGTTTTGTGATTTGGCACTTTGGTGGGTGATTTTATGAAAAAAAATGGTGGAATCCTTGGTTTGATAACATATAGACTACTGCTCGATTGATTTTTGTGTTTTGGAAAAGGATTTAAGATAAGGTCCTTTGTAAAAGAGGCCTAATTTGAGGGCTAGATGGTGTAGAAATCTAGTTTTGATGAAGTTGTAAAAAGGAAGCCTATTGTGGCTTGTTGATATGTTATTGTGTGCCCTATTGGTACTTTGAGAAGGGTCAGTTCGTGTCCTGATAAGACCTTTTCTAAAAGATATAATTGGTTGAGTGAGTTAGTTATGCTACAAGGATGATTGTTGAATTGGTGAAAGTGAAGAATTTTATGAATTATGAATTGTTGTTGTTGGTTGATTTTTTGTTGAGTTGTGTTACAAGACCTCCCCTGATTGCATCAATACACAAGGTAAGTCAATTGTTAAATAACAAAATACCTCAAAGAGATGTGGTTTTGGTGCACTAGGGGGGTTTGAGAGTCTAAGAAGGTTCATTATGAATACTCCATGATCTAGGCTCTGTAGTTCAGTGGAGTAGGTTAGTTTTAGGTTGTGTAAGGTGTGTGCATTTTGTTATGTGTAGGGGAAAACAAGAATCCATAGTTTGGTTGATGTCCTCTCAAGAAATACAAAAGTTTTCCAATGAAAATGGATGGTTACAAGTTGGTGATTGAGGAAAGAGCATTCAATGAGACTGTAAGTTTGTTCCTAAAGCATGGGTAAACATTTCTAAATGTGTTTCAAGTAGTGGCAAAGCATGTGAAGGTTTGGAGTATGCTTTTCTAATAAACCCATATTTGGAAAGCGTGTTTGAGAGCATAAAGTAAGGGTTTCATTGAACAACATTTATTTGAGCCTTTCCATTCCTAAAATTGGTTGAATCTGGTGTTTTCTGACCTGGCTAAAGACTGTTTGGAGTTATTAGGTGTTTTGGTGGTGATTTTAGGAAACTTCATTTGTAAATTTGGCCTAGTTTGAGGCTTATTCTAGCGTTCAGTCAAGTGTTTGGATTTTTGTTTCAAAACAAGTTTAACTGACATTAAGGTATGTAAATGTATGTAAAAATGGGATTCAAATTATGCCTTTAGGTTTTAAAGATACAAAATTACTGAAGATGGATCGCCTGATTTAAGGGTTTGGTGACCTTCTTCAAATATGGTGGATAGTTTACTAAAATGAGTGAATATGATAAAATAGTGAAAAGCTTGATTTTTTATGTTTGGAAACTATTTAAAAGATGTTGGAAAATATGTCTCAATTCTTGGTAGAAGTTAGAAAGGCTAACTTGTGGAATTTGTTGTTTTGAGCAAAGTTGACTCCTTGTGCAAAATGATGTTATGACTGAAAATTTTTAAAGAGCCTGATGGATCATTGGTTTGTGAATGTGTATTTGGTTTATTTCAATCAATAACATGATGATTACAGTGTCTTGGATGTCTGGATAAAGGTTGGTAGCAAGAATGCATGATTTGTTGTTATTTTGCCATGTAAGTTGCATTGAAGAGTGAATTAGTGAATCATGAAGGAATTGAATGGTTATGAGTTTATAATCAGGTTTATTCTATGTTACAATCAATTTTATGATGGTTAATATATTTTTGAGTCTGACAAAGAGTTGGAGCCAAGTTCTAATGTTTTGTGGAAATATGAAATCAAGTGAAATTGAAGGATTTTAATGAAAAGATGACTAAGTTTGTTGGTTGATATTCTCCAATTTAAGTTAGGGTCAGAAGTATCCTTGATGATTTGTGGATCCTTGTATATGCTCTACATTAGGTTTAAAAATTTAATTGGCAAGTGTAAATAATTGTGTAAATTAAAATGTGCATTGACAACCTAAGGTTATAATGACAAACAAACAATGATCAACATGGAATATGCAAAATAAAAAAAATGGAAGAAAGCCATAATAGAATGAAAGAAAATTTGTAAAGACTTCACATACCTAAAAAACTAGAGCTTTGAATGGAGGAGTTCAACCTAATTATGTAGCCTTTGATTCTTCTTTCTTCAAACTCCTCAACAATTTGAATTTTTCAAAAGCTTGTTCCCCTCCAAACTTTAATTGTATATCACTTTTGAATGGAATTTAGACTTGAATTGATATTATATGCTTTTCAATGTGAAAAATCTTCTATTTCATGCAAAGGTGGTGGAAAGATCATGAAAAAGGTGGTGGAATGTGAAAAAAATGCATGCACACTTCACAACATCATCAAAAAGCGTATTTTTGTCATCGCATGCGTAGACCCAGGAGAATATGCAGAATGTGGGCCTTGAGATCATTGGTATATTGAGTTTTCTTACTATTTTTAGTGCAAGAAAAAACACGGTTGTGTTATGTGAAAGATGGTTTTTTTTATAGATTTCTTTTCTCTCTCTTTGTCTATACCCTCTACCCTAATTCTATATCTCTCCCCTGTACCCATATAGTAGAGGAGATAGAGGTGAATTTGTTTGTGTGTGTGTGAGAGAGAGAGGTAGAGGGAGGGAGAGCGGAGATATACAGTAGAGAAGGAGGGGGGGTTGAGGGTTTAAGGGTTTTAGGGTTTAAGGGCTCAGGATTAAGGGTAGAGGGTGTAGGGTAGAGGGTGTAGGGTTGAGAGAGAGAGTGGGAGAAAGAGAGAGTGGGAGAGAGGGAGAGAGAGAGAGAGTGGGAGAGATGGAGATAAAGAGGGAGGGAGAGAGGGGGAGAGTGGGAGAAAGAGAGAGTGGGAGAGAGTGGGATAGTGCAAGAGACAGAGAGTGGGAGGGAGAGGGAGAGAGGGAGAGAGGGATATAGGGG
This sequence comes from Sequoiadendron giganteum, assembly GCA_007115665.2. Classification (NCBI taxonomy): domain Eukaryota; kingdom Viridiplantae; phylum Streptophyta; class Pinopsida; order Cupressales; family Cupressaceae; genus Sequoiadendron; species Sequoiadendron giganteum. The sequence goes on along the minus strand of CM021108.1, from coordinate 429,730,748 downwards.
GAGAAATAAGGAGAGAGAGGGAGAGGGAGGGAGAGGGAGAGTGGGAGAAAGAGAGAGTGGGAGTGACTGAATAATGAGAGGGAGACCTAAGAGAGGGAGAGGGGATAGGATGGAGAGAGATAGAGGGTAGATGGTTAAGGGTAAAGGGTAAAGGGTTAATGTAGAGGGGAGAGAGATAGGAATGAGAGAGAGAGAGACTTGAGAGAGAGAGGGGGTAGGAGGGAGAGTCTCTATTTCTCTGCTCCCTATCTCCCTCTCTCTCTCTCAAGTCTCTCCCCCCTCTCTCTACCCTGCCCTTAAACCATATATCCTAAACCCTAAAACCATTAAACCCTCAACTCCCTCTCTCTCTCTCAACCCTCTACATAAATCCCTCAGCCCCTCGACCCTCTTAATCCCTCAACCCTCAACCCTCAACCCTTAAACCCTAATCCCTCAAACCCTATCCCCTAAACCTTATACATTGGACCCTACACCCTAATCTCCTAACCCTATACCCTCAATCCTCTACCCCGAACCTTAAACCCTCAACCCTTAAACCCTCTACGCTCTACCCTATAAACCCTTAAAAGATCAACCCTAAACCCTAAACCCTCAACCTTTAAACCCTAATCCCTCAACCCCCATACCCTCTACCCTTAAACCCTAATCCATCAACCCATATACCCTCAACCCTTAAACCCTAATCCCTCAACCCCTATACCCTCTTAATCCCTCAACCCTTAAACCCTATTCCCACAACCCCTATATCGTCTACCTCAACCCTAATCCCCTAACCCTATACCATCAATCCTCTACCCTCAACCTTAAACTCTCAACCCTCAAACCCTCTACCCTCTACCCTCTACCCTATAAACCCTTAAACACTCAACCCTTAATGCTAAACCCTCAACCCTTAAACCCTAAACCCTTAAACCCTCTACCCTCTACCCTCAATCCTCTACCCTCTACCCTCTACCCTCTACCCTCTACCCTCTACCCTAATCCCTCAACCCCTATATACTCTTAATTTGTCAACTCTCAACCCTTAAACCATAATCCATCAAACCTCAACCCTTAAACCCTAATCCCTCAACCCCTATACCATCTGAATCCCTCAGAACTCAACCCTGAACCATTAAACCCTAATCTCTCAACCCCTATACCTTATTAATCCCTCAACCCTCAACCCTTAAACCCTAATCCCTCTACCCCTATACCCTTTTAATCCCTCAACCCCTATACCCTCTTAATCCCTCAACCCTCAACCCTCAACCCTCAACCCTCAACCCTCAACCCTCAACCCTTAAACCCTAATCCCTCAACCCATAAACCCCTATACCCTCTTAATCCATCAAACCTAATCCCTCAACCTGTAAACCCTAATCCCTCAACCCCTATACCCTCAACCCTTAAATCCTAATCCCTCAACCCCTATACCCTCTTAATCCCTCAACCCTTAAACCCTATTCCCTCAACCCAATACATTGGACCCTCAACCTCAACCCTCTAAATCTTCATCTATAAACCCTTAACACTCAACCTGTGAACCCTCACTCTTAAACCCTAAACCCTAAACACTCCCCACCTCTACCCCTACCAACCCTCCCAATCCTCAACCTCTATACCCTCTTAATCCCTCAACCTCAACCCTTAAACCCTAATCCCTCAACCCCTATACCCTCAACCCTTAAACCCTAATCCCTCAACCCCTATACTCTCTACCCTTAAACCCTAATCCCTCAACCCCTATACCCTCAACCCTTATACCCTAACCCCTCAACCCCTATACTCTCTTAATACCTCAACCCTTAAACCCTATTCCCTATTCCCGCGACCCCTATACCCTCTACCCTATACATTGGACCTCAACCCTAATCCCATAACCCTATACCCTCAACCCTCAACCCTTAATTGCTAATCTCTCAACTCATATACCCTCTTAATCCATCAATCGTGAACCCTCTACCCTTAAACCCTAATCCCTCAACCCCTATACCCTATACCCTTAAACCCTAATCACTCAACCCCTATACCCTCAACCCTTTAACCCTAATCCCTCAACTCCTATACCCTCTTAATCCCTCAACCTTTAAACCCTATTCTCTCAACCCTATACCCTATTCTCTCAACCCTATACCCTTTACCCTATACATTGTACCCTCAACCCTAATCCCCTCAACCTATACCCTCAATAATCTTCCCTCAACGTTAAACCCTAAACCCTCAAACCTTGTACCCTCTACCCTATAAACCCTTAAACACTCAACCCTAAAACCTAAACCATCAACCCATAAACCATAAACCATTAAACCTTCTACCCTCTACCCTCAATCATCTACCCTCTACCCTCTACCCTAACCCTACCCTAACCCCTATACCCTCTTAATCCCTCAATCCTCAACCCTCAACCCTTAAAACCCAATCCCTCAACCCCTATACCCTCTTAATCCCTCAACCCTCAACTCTCAACCCTTAAACCCTAATCCCTCAACCCCTATACCCTATTAATCGCTCAACCCTCAACCCCCAATCTTAAACCCTCAACCCTCAAACCCTCTACCCTCTACCCTATAAACCCTTAAAGAATCAACCTTAAACCCTAAACCCTCAACCCTTAAACAATCTACCCTCTACCCTCGATCCTAATACCTCAAACCATATACCCTCTTAATCCCTCAACCCTTAAACCCTAATCCCTCAACCCCTATACCCTCTTAATCCCTCAAACCTTAAACCCTATTCCCTCAACCCCTATACCCTCTACCCTATACATTGGATCCTCAACCCTAATCCCCTAATTGTATACCCTCAATCCTCTAACCTCAACCTTAAACCCTCAACCCTCAAACCCTCTACCATCTACCCTATACTCCATAAACCCTTAAACACTCAACCTTAAACCCTAAACCCTCAACCCTTAAACCCTAAACCCTTAAACTCTCTACCCTCTACCATCAATTCTCTACACTCTACCCTCTACCCTCAACCCTAATCCCTCAACCCCTATACCTGCTTAATCCCTCAACCCTCAACCCTTAACCCTTAAACCCTAATCCCTCAACTCCTATACCCTCTTCCCTTAAACTCTAATCTTTCAACCCCTATATCCTCTTAATCCATCAACCCTTAAATCCTATTCCCTCAACCCCTATACCCTCTACCCTATACATTGGACCCTCAAAAATAATCCCCTAACCCTATACCCTCAATCCTCTATCCTCAACCTTAAACCCTAAACCCTCTACCCTATTAACCCTTATCCCTCAACCCTCAACCCTTAAACCCTAATACCTTAAACCCTCTACCCTCTACCCTCAATCCTCTACCCTATACTCTCTAACCTAATCCCTCAACCCCTATACCCTCTTAATTCCTCAACCATCAACCCTCAACCCTCAACCCTTAAACCCTAATCCCTCAACCCCTATACCCTCTTAATCCCTCAACCCTCAACCCTCAACCCTCAACCCTTAAACACTAATCCCTCAACCCCTATACCCTCTACCCTTAAAACCTAATCCCTCAACCCCTATACCCTCAACACTTAAACCTTAATCCATCAACCCCTATACACTCTTAACCCCTCAACCCTTAAACCCTATTCTGTCAATCCCTATACCCTCTACCCTATAAATTGGACCCTCAACCCTCTACACTCAATCCTCTACCCTCAACCTTAAACCCTCAACCCTCAAACCCTCTACCCTCTACCCTCTACCCTCTACCCTATAAACCCTTAAACACTCAACCCTAGACCCTAAACCCTCAACCCTTAATCCCTAAAACCTTAAACCCTCTACCCTCTACCCTCTACCCTCTACCCTCTAACCTCGACCCTAATCCCTCAACCCCTATACCCTCTTAATCCCTCAACCATCAACCATCAACCCTTAAACCCTAATCCCTCAACCCCTCAACCCCTATACCTTTAACCCTTAAACCCTAATCCCTCAACCCCTATACCCTCTTAATCAGTCAACCCTTAAACCCTATTTTCTCAACCCCTGTACCCTCTACACTATACATTGGACTCTCAACCCTAATCCCCTAACCCTATATGCTCAATCCTCTACCTTGGTGGGAACCTTGAAATTTTTCTGGTTCCACTGAATTTTTTGTGACTAAACCTTGATAATAATTTCCCTAGGATCGAGGTTTTACAAGTTATTCATGTTCACACCCTCATTTGGTCTTTGGGCTTCTATTTTTTAGTTGACCGACTGTATCTATTTCTAAATATTTTTCTTAATCCCTCATGGCCTTGGGTCCTGTGGTTTACCAACCCTTTCATTATCCTTCCTATCTTGACTAGGTGGTCCTTTTAAAGCAATCTTAGGCACATGTGCTGAAATTATTCCTTAAGTCGAGCTCTAAGTGTTTGCATCGCCTATCGCTCATTCATTTTCAAATTGCCTTGTGTAACTAGTGATGAGCAATGCCCTTCTTCTTCTATTAGCCGCCCCTAGTCCCTTGCGTGTTTGGTTGTACCTATGGGGAAGTAACACTCGATGAGTGATGTGCTCAACATTTTTACCCATCGCTACCCATTTAACTATCGCTGGTTGTTTCATGCAGGATGAAGCAGAACCCACAACCACCGATGTCTTCATTGTGTTCCATCGTTGGGGTGCAAATTTTCGCTGGTTGACATTGGTCTTCACAGGGACAACGCGTGATGAGCGATCAGTTTTGATATGTGGCAGCCGAAGAGTAGTTGTGGTTCAGTCACTGGCTCTTCCACTATCGCCTGTCGTCCTTTATGATTTTGGGTGGAACCCATGACCATCGAAGGGTTAAGTTTCCCCATCATGCGGGCTCTTTCTATCGCGGGTTTGGATGGTTCAGGCGGCTACCATTGTACTATGGGAAATGTGGGTAGGTTTAAATAGTTGAGATCCTTTTCTAACCATAATCTATAGCTGATGTTTCATCGTTGGCTTATTTTCCATTGCTTGATAAGACTCCTATGGAAAGGACGAATTGGCAATGGGCGATATGTTTTGGTTTGTGGCTCAGATTTACTCACGATTGCAAGGGTCAACGACGCGCATGTCAAGGATAATGGTTTTAGGATATGGCTGAGTATGTGGCATTTTAAAGAAATTCTTCATTGTTTCTAAGTATGGCTAATAAAGCAAGTGGTGATCCTAAATGATCCTCATTGATCAAGATTTAATCCACTACGATCGACGACTAAGATGCGACATGCAAGTGACTGATTTTTTAGTCACGCGAGTGAACCAGGATGGCCATTAATTACAAGATGCCTTGAATTCCTCTATTTAATGAGGATTGTCTTGTAGATTGTTCACTAGTTCATTTATAAATAGTTCTTGTGGCTAATTCTCATGAGTGCTAGGGTACCCAATTTTTCTGCCTGGTGAATTCTCACCAAGGTGGTGTTGGTGTTTGGATGTATATGTTGTTCTTGTTGTGTTTTGGTGACTTATTTTTTATCTGGTGCTAGTGTAGCTCGTACTGTCTATATTTGGGAGTATCCTGGGGGTTGTATCTGGTTTATTCTCACACATCTCTCACTGGGTTCGTGTTGCATACAAGATGAGTCAATCAACTTCTTCTTCTACGCCAGTACGTAGGTCACAACGATTGAGCTTGCAGGAGTTGTTGTCTTATGACCTTGAAGTGAAACCTACGGTTGAGGAGGCACCAACTATTCAAAGATATAAGAGGAGTGCTCGAAAGAGGACTGAGAGAATTGTTGTCAGAAGTGCCTATAATTTCTGACCAAGGCCCTGTTCAAAAGAATAAGTCAAGTTTGAAGAGAAGGGGCATAAGGTGTTAGCGAAATAATTAGCGAGAAATGAGGTAGACCCTAAGGTTTGTTCTAAGAAACCCAGCTCCCTAGTAGTGATTAGTGATAGCTCGTCAGAGGAGGTTGAAGGGGTTGGCCTTGGTATTGGCCATTGCACAATTTCTTTGATGTCGTATACTGAATCGGATGAGGAGGTGGTGGTTGCAATGCCAATCTCTATAAAGAGGCTGGATGAGGGTGTATGTTCAATCACTAACAAGGCTAGGTGACACCTATGTGTCTTGATTGGTAGTGATTGGGTCTCGGGTGCGGTGATTTGTTTCTTGATGTGGGTGGTTTGAAGGGTTTTGGTTGCTAATGTTGATGGTGAAGTGTGGATTAGGATGGTGGTGCCTTTTGGAAGGCTTGTGTGGCATCTTCAACCGACAGTTTGGTGCCCCTTTTTTCCTTTTGTTTTCCTGTGATGTGCAAGTGAAAATATAACGGTTTGGGAATGAAACCCCATGAGGTGAAATGACCTCGAAATTATCGGAAATGTAACTGTAATGAGAAATTCGCTTGTTTCACCCTTAACCTATAAAAGGGATTTCAAGGCTCATTACAGGGGGTGATCTTTTGAGTCTAGGAAATGGCTTAGGTATAATGCTAAAGAAGAAAGCAATATAAAATGTATGTAGGATAGGCTAGGGTATTGTTTTGTGTTTGAGTTTGTATATGATAATCTTAAATAGTTTTATATGAATCTCTGATATTGTGACAAATCTATAAAACTGAAACATTTACTCTCCTATAAGAAATTATTACAATACCATAAATAGGAAATCAAGTGCTTTTTATTTTTCTTTCAATGGTTATTTGAATGTATGACTCTATTTCTATCTTAGCCTAAGGGGTTAATTCAATACTTGAAGGGAATCGGTAATTTCCCAGGATTCTGATAAGAAGTTGTGTTTCAGAAGTTGTGAATTTTTCATAATGTAAGGCATTATGAGAATAAGCCTGTAATCTTGTGATTCATGTGTTATTAACTGTCATGTATTAGACTCTGTTCCAAATTGATGAGGCACTGGTTTATCTTATGTAGGTTCCTGTAATTTAATGAGGCATCCCAAAATACCTTGTCATGGACTCACAACAATGACAACACTAAACCAATTTTTTTCAAAACTGAGATGCAAGTCTAATATAATACCTTGTTCCTAACAAATAGATGGTTATTTTTGTAAAGGTCGGCCAAAATTTTATTGAATAGTGTTTATTTGCACAAAAGGGAACATATATGTGTAGGACGTTCACTCTTATAATTCTTATGAATTCAGTCGGGAAATACCCTCCTTGGTCCTGTAGAGCCTAAAGTGCAGGGGTCAAAGGCTTAAAACCCTTTACCCGTCGAGTTGGCCATTCATCTATAGGATTCTTGATGATGAAGGTTGGATACCTTCTAGAGATTCCTTAAGGTGTATTGGAAAGGAAAAAACACCAACAAAATGGTGACTCTGCTGGGGAAAAATTCCATTCTTCAAGAAGCAGATCTCTGAATCATAGAGTCAAATGGTGTAAGTAGTATGGACGTTTTGTTCACATTTTGGAGAATTCTTGATCTTGGTCAAAGGTTGGGCTATAACATAATTCAAGGGATCTGAAAGTGACTCTGCTGAGGAGTTAGACCCAAAACCTACTAGTTTGATGAGAGAATTTGTTACATTTGAAGTTTGTTTCCTCTCAATTGGAGGTGGTGACTCTGACTAAAGAACCTAACAAAGGATTTGTTGAAGCTCCAGATCCGTGTAAGCTGAAGTTGGGTGAATGTTGTAGGAGGACCAGGTATTTTCACATTATTTTGTAACAACTTATGATAATTGTTTTATTTCGAAGTATAAATGATTCTCAACTAGGTGAAAAGGCACTAGTCAAGGGAAGAAATAATTCATCTTTGCATGTTTCCAAGTGAAAACTATGGAATTATATGTTATTATAGGGGGAACATGTAAATCCTGATCTTAAGCAAATGGTACATAGAATTTATGATGAAAGAGGCTTGAGGTATTATTTAGAAAAAGGAATTTAAATATCCCTTGTGGCATATTTTAACAAACCTTGCAAAGGTACAACAAGATGTCTTGTGAGACCATGTTTTCTAAAATAAATTCAAGCAATGGGCCTCCCTTGTAACATCAAGGGGGTTTAGTAGTGATAGGTACAATGCCTTGGATTTTAGTGGCATTTGTGGCTACCCAAATGTTGTACCATACAAGATCAGGGATAAGATACCAATATTTAAAGGTGAACAGACTGAGTCAACAAGTCAACATCTATAGGACTTTACTGATGTGATGGGAGACTATGAGGTAACCTTTGAAGATGTAGTTATGAATTTTTTATTCAATATTTGAAAGGAGATGCTATAAATTGGCTCTCGTATTTGCCTATGTCCTCAATACACTCATGGAGAGAATTCAAACTGGTATTCATGGAACAGTTTGGAGAAAGGATTGATTCAGTCTTGGTCAGGCAAAAATTTATGGACATGGAAAAGGATGAGAATGATTTATTAACTTCTTTTAATCTTTGGTTTTCAAAGGTAATAAGGGAGATCCTAGCACATATAAGATGAAATGATGTTGAGTGTTTGATTGTGTACTTGGGAGCATTTGATAAAAAGATGAGTTACTTGTTGAGAGATAAGGAACCCACAACATTACAACAAGCATATGACATCACCATGGATATTGAGAACAATATGAAATACTCAATGATGAAGGGGTGTTTTAGTATGTTTGATGAGAATTTAAGCATCCCCCATGATGCTTCTATGGTAAAAAAATCAACCAACAAAGAATTAAGATAGGAGAGTGAGATCCTTGTTGTTCTGAGCCCATCAAAAATACCACATGAAGATTGTAGTGTGGTTGAAAGGGATTCTATACCTATGTATAACAAGGTTGATCGAGCAATTATAGTTAAGAGGTTGTGTGACCTAAAAAGGCATGAAGAGGAATCCCTTGACCATATTTTCTATAGGTTCACTAATGTTTTACTTGGTATGCTTGAAAATGTTAGGCCTAGTACCCTTATGTGCATTGATTTGTTTTCTGAGTTGTATCAATCTAGATTGAGTGCTTTAACAGAAGAATGGAAGCCTCATTCCCTAAGCCAAGTTACTAATTGGATAAAGATTATTTAGGAAATTTAGGATGAACATACTAGACAAATGTCACCTCAGAGTGACATCAATGGGGCCCACTATCAAGCGGACCAGGAATCTCTGCTGTTAGGACAAGATAATGTGACAGAGCATGAACAATAGGTTAATGATGTTTGTTTGGTGAATGTCATGGCTGTCGAGACACAACACAAGAATGATGAGTTGGTACCTATTTTCCACCCTTGGGATATTATGGAAGATGCACATAAGCAAGGGAAAGTGTCACATTTTGGTCTGACTAAAGATCATGATATACAAACCATCAGTTGATTTGGTGATGAAATAGATTCTGAGCAACGCTCTGCTAGATGCAAATCATTTTATGAAGTGGATACGGAGTCTATTGCCTCAAACAGGGGATATTTTGGTGATTATGATGAGATTCAAGTGACTTAGGATGGGAAATTTTCCTCATGTGATGAGTTTTCAGAGTGTGGATCCATAATTTTAAGTATAACTGATGAAGATGACTTTGATGATAACTTTCAAGGCCTGGTAGGTTGTGACCCACATACCCAATAAACAGGGGTGAATGTAAGTGCAATGAGAATATGGCACAACCCCTTATATAATGAAACTTCACCAATAGATGATATGACATGAGATAATCCTTACTGGTGTAGGAATAACCCATTATTTGTTGTAAACTTTGATGATATCTTGATAGATGTCCCTTGCAAAGATATTGGAGATAGTATGAATGAGATGATTGAAAGTAGGACCCAAAGTGGTATTAATGATTCTCATTCTGTCATCATGACTATTGATGTGGATCAATTAGCTTTCTAATCGTCAGAAGGATGTAGTGATAGAGGCACTGATATTGGTACTGGTAATGAGTGGATTGAGGTTGGGAATGGTATTTCCTATGATGATGATATTATCAACAATACCACTGCTAATGAGGGCATTCAAGGTGACCCAATAAATGCCCATTGTGATAAGATTAGGCCTAATGTGTAAGCACCTGATCTGGCATGTACTATCGGCTCGTACGATTGTGTACTTAAGTTTTTTGCAGACTCTCCTCAACTTCTGGGCCTTATTATAGATTTGTTCCACTAAATAATGATAATAGTTACCCTAACTATAAAGGATATGTCATTAAAAATGAATCATTTTATTTTGACATCGCAGAGGTTGAGTCCAATATATAGCAAGGCACGTATGAAGGATTCCAGTGTGATGTCTAAACTCACAACCAGGTAGATTATGATTTTTTGCCTTTCCATCTCAGTCAAGTGAGATTTGGGTCCTTCAGGTTGAAAAAGATGGAAGTAGTATACAAGATAAGATTGGGGGTGCCAATTGGAAGGATAAGGATTATCCTGGAATGTTTGGCCCATGGGTGTTCCAGTCGCAAGAAAAAAAGGACAAGGTTTTTGATAGAGGTAAGAATTGAGTGTCCTTTTTTTTTGGTGGCCTGGGGCTACTAAACCATATCAAAATAAGAAGAGGCAAAAGCATGCTCAAAAATTGTTGGTGAGGATCTAACTGATTAGGTCAAATGGTTTGATTCTATCTAAGATTCTGAGATCTTTCTATGCCTACAAGAGGCATACATCCCCAGTTAGAGCCATTGGTCGAACCCTTGAAATTTTCCTAGTTCCACTGAATTTTTTGTGACTAAACCCTAATAATTGTAGCCCTAGGGTTGGGGTTTTACAAGTTATTCATGTTCACACCCTCATTTGGTCTTTGGGCTTCTATTTTTGAGTTGACCGGTTGTATCTGTTTCTCAGTCTTTTTCTTAATCCCTTATGGCCTTGGGTCTCGTGGTTTACCGACCCTTTAATTATCCTTCCCGTCTTGACTAGGTGGTCCTTTAAAAAAAATCTCAGACGCACGTGCTGAAAGTATTCCTTTATCCGGGTTCTAAGTGTTTGCATCACCTATCACTCATTCATTTTCAAATTCCCTTATGTAAGAAATGATGAGCGATGCCCTTCTTCTTCTATCAGTCATCCCTAGTCCCTCACGTGTTTGGTTTTACCCATGGGGAAGTAACACCTGATGAGTGATGCAGTCAACATTTTGACCCATCGCTACCCATTTAGCTATCGCTGGTTGTTTTGTTCAAAATGAAGCAAAACTCGTGACCGTCGATGTCTTGGTCGTGCTCCATCGCTGGGGTGCAAATTTTTGCTGGTGGACATTGGTCTTCATGGGGACAACACGCGATGGGCGATGAGTTCTGATATGTGGCGCCCAAAGAGTAGTTGTGGTTTAGTCACTGGTCTTCCACTATCGCTTGTCATCCTTTACGATTTAGGGTGGATCCTATGACTGCCGATGGGTTAAGTTTCCCCATCTCACGGACTTTGTCTATCATGGGTTTGAATGGTTTGGGCGACTACCATTGTATGATGGGTGATGTGGGAAAGTATCAACCGTTGAGATAGTTTTGTGACCACAATCTATGGTTGATGTTTCATCGTTGGCTTTTTTGCCATCACTTGATGAGACTCCTATGGGAAGGATGAACTGGCGATGGTTGATATGTTTTGGTTTGTGGCTCAGATTTACTCACGATTGCAAGGGTCATTGTCACGCATGTCAAGGATGATGGTTTTGGGATATGGCCGAGTATGTGGCAATTTTAAAGCACTCCTTCACTGTTGCTAAGTATGGTTAATAAAGCAAGTGGTGATCCTTAATGATCCTTGTTGATCGAATTTTAATCCACAGCGATCGATGGATGAGATGCAACATGCAAGTGACTAATTTTTAAGTCACTCAAGCAAACTAGGATGGCCATTAATTACAACATGCCTCAAATTCCTCTATTTAATAAGGATTGTCCTGTAGATTGTTCAGTAGTTCATTTCTAATCAGTGCTTGTGGCTAATTCTCATGAGTGCTGGGGTAGCGAGTTTTGTTGCCTGGTGAATTCTTGCCAAGGTGGTGCTGGTGTTTGGATGTATATGATGTTCTTGCTATGTTTTGGTGACTTCTTATGTATTTAGTGCTGGTGTAGCTCACATTGTCTATATTTGGGAGTATCCTGTTGGCTATAGTTGGTTTCTTCTCACACATCTTGTGCTAGGTTCATGTTGCATACAAGATGAGTCAACCAACTTCTTCTTCTATGCCAGTACATAGGTCATGACGATTGAGCTTGCAGGAGTCGTTGGCTTACGAGCTTGAAGTGAAACCTACGGTTAAGGAGGCACCAATTATTCCAAGAGCTAAGAGGAGTGCTCACGAGAGGACCGAAAGAAATGGTGTCAAAAGTGCCTATAGTTTTTGACAAAGGCTTTGTTCAGAAGAATTAGTCAAGTTTGAAGAGAAGGGGCCTAAGGTGTTTGTGAAAGAATTAACGAGAACTGAGGCAGACCCTAGGGTTTTTTCTAAGAAACCTAACTCCCTTGTAGTGATTAGTGATAGCTCATCAGAGGAGGCTGAAGGGGTTGGCATTGGTATTAGCCATTTCCCTATTTCCTTGATGTCATATACTGACTTAGATGAGGAGGTGGTGGTTGCAATGCCACTCTTTGTAAAGAGGCCAGATGAGGGTGTTAGTTCAACCACTAATAAGGCTTGGTGACACCCATGTGTCTTGATTGGTAGTGATTGGGTCATGAGTGTGGTGATGTGTGTCTTGACATGGGTGGTTCAAAGGGTTTTGGTTGCTAATGTTGATGGTGACCTCTCCCATTTCTTGGTGAAGTGTGGATTATGATGGTGGTGCCTTTTGGAAGGCTTGTGTGGCATCTTTGACTGATGGTTTGGAACCCCTTTTCGCCTTTTGATTTCCCATGATGTGCAAGTGAAAATATAACAGTTCAGGAACAAAACCCCATGAGGTGAAATGAACTCGAAATTGTCAAAAATGTAACTGTAATGAGACCTTTGCTTGTTGCTCCCTTAACCTATAAAAGGGATTTCAAGGCTCATTATAGGGGGTGATCTTTTGAGTCTAGGAAATGGCTTAGGTAGAATGTTGAAGATGAAATCAATACAAAATGTATGTAGGACAGGCTAGGGTACTATCTTGGGTCCAAGTTTGTATATGATAATCTTAAATATTTTTGCATGAATCTCTGATATTGTGACAAATCTGTAAAACTGAAACATCTACTCTCCTGTAAGAAATTATTACAATACCATAAATGGGAAACCAAGTGTTTTTTATTTTTCTTTCAATGGTTATTTGAATGTACGACTCTATTTTTGTCTTTGCCTAAGGGGTTAATTAAATACTTGAAGGGAATCGTAAGTTAGCAAGTAATTTCCCAAGATTCTGATAAGAAGTTGTGTTTCAGAAGTTGTGAATTTTTCATAATGTAAGTCTGTAATCGTGTGATCTATGCATTACTAACTGTCATGTATTCAACTTTGTTCCTAATTGATGAGGCACTAGTTTATCTTATGTAGGTTCCTGTAATTTAATGAGGCATCCAAAATTACCTTGTCATGGACTCACAACAATGACAACACTAAATCAATCTTTTTCAAAATTGAGATGCAAGTCTAAAATAATACTTTTTTCCTAACAAATAGATGGTTATTTGTGTAAAGGTTGGCCAAACATTTAATGAATAGTGTTTATTTGCACAAAAGAGAACATATCTGTGTAGGATGTTCATTCTTTTAATTCTTGTGAATTCAACCGGGAAATACCCTCCCTGGTCCCGCAAAGCCTAAAGTGCAGGGGTCAAAGGCTTAAAACCCTTTACCCGTCAAGTTGGCCATTCATCTGTAGGATTCTTGACGATGAAGGCTGGCTACCTTCTAGAGCTTTCTTAAGGTGTATTGGAAAGGAAAAATGCCAATAGAATGGTCACTCCACTGTGGAAAAATTCCATTCTCCAAGAAGCAGATCTTTGAATCATAGAGTCAAATGGTGTAAGTAGTATGGACATTTTGTTCACATTTTGAAGAATTCTTGATCATGGTCAAATTTTGGGCTGCAACATATTTCAAGGGATCTGAAAGTGACTCTGCTGAGGAGTTAGACCTAGAACATGCTAATTTGATAAGAAAATTCATTACATTTGAAGTTTATTTCCTCTCAATTGGAGGTGGAGACTCTGACTAAAGAACCTGACAAAGGATGTGTTGAAGCTCCAGATCTGTGTAAGATGAAGCTGGGTGAATTTTGCGGAAGGATCGGGCATTTTAACATTATTCTGTAACAACTTATGAGAATTATATTTCAAAGTATAAATGATTCCCAATTAGGTGAAAAGGCACTAGTCAAGGGAAGAAGTAGTTGAGCTTTGCATGTTTCCAAGTGAACACTATGGAATTATATGTTATTATAGGGGGAACATGTAAATCCTTATCTTAAGCAAACTATACATAGAATTTACAATGAAAGAGGCTTGAGGTCTTATTTAGAAAAAGGAATTTAAATATCCCTTGTGGCATATTTTAACAAACCTTGCAAAGGTACAACAAGATGTCTTGTCAAACCATGTTTTTTGACAGAAATTCAAGCAATTGGCCTCCCTTATCACATCAGGGGGTTTAGTAGGGATAGGTACAATGCCTTGGATTTTAGTGGCATTTGTGGCTACCCAAATGTTGTACCATACAAGATCAGGGATAAGATACCAATATTTAAAGGTGAACAGACTGAGTCAGCAAGTCAACATCTACAAGACTTTACTGATGTGATGGGAGATTATGTGGCAACCTTTGGAGATGTAGTTATGAAATTTTTTGTTCAATCTTTGAAAGGAGATGCTAGAAATTGGCTCTCTTATTTTCCTATTTCCTCAATACACTCATGGACATAATTCAAACTAGTATTCATGGTATAGTTTGGAGAAAGGATTGATCCAGTCTTGGTTAGGAATAAATTTATGGACATGGAAAAGGATGAGAATGAGTTGGTCCCTTCTTTTAATCTTCTATTTTCAAAGGTAATAAGGGACATCCCAACACATATAAGACCAAATGATGTTGAGTGTTTGGTTGTGTACTTGGAAGAATTTGATAAAAAGATGAGTTACTTGTTGAGAGATAAGGAACCCACAACATTACAACAAGCATATCACATTGCCATGGATATTGAGAACAATCTGAAATACTCAATGATCAAGGGGTGTTTTAGTATGTGTGATGAGAATATAAGCATCCCCCATGATGTTGCTATGGTAAACGAATCAACTAACAGAGAATTAAGATAGGGGAGTGAGATCCCTGCTATTTCGAGCCCATGAAAATACCACATGAAGATTGTAATGCAATTTAAAGGGATTGTATACCTTGTATAACAAGGTTGATCGGGCAATTGTAGTTAAGAGGTTTTGTGACTTGCAAAGGAATGAAGAGGAATACCTTGACCATATTTTCTCTAGGTTCACTAATGTTTTTCTTGGTATGCCTAAAAATGTTAGGCGTAGTACCCTGATGTGCATTGATTTGTTTTGTGAGTTGTATCAATCTGGATTGAGTGCTTTACCAGAAGAATTGAAGCCTCATTCTCTAAGCCAAATTACCGATTGGATAAAGATTATTGAGTGAATTCAGGATGAACATACTGGACAAATTTCACCTTAGAGTGAAATCAATGGGGCCCACTATCAAGAGGACCAAGAATCTCTGTTGTTAGGACAAGATGATGTGACAGAGCATGAACAATGGGTTAATGATGGTGTTTGTTTGGTGAATGACATGGTTGCTGAGACACAACATGAGAATGATGAGGTGGTGCCTATTTTCAACCCTTGGGATATGATGGGAGATGCACAGAAGCAGGGGAAAGTGTCACATTTTGGTTTGACTAAAGATCATGATATACAAACCATCGGTTCATTTGGTGATGAAGTAGATTCAAAGCAATGGTTTGCTGGATGCAAATCATTTTTTGAAGTGGAGATGGAGTCTATGGCCTCGAATAGGGGATATGTTGGTGATTATGATGGGATTCAAGTGACTGAGGATGGGAAATTTCCTCATGTGATGAGTTTTTAGAGTGTGGATC
This sequence comes from Sequoiadendron giganteum, assembly GCA_007115665.2. Taxonomy (NCBI): domain Eukaryota; kingdom Viridiplantae; phylum Streptophyta; class Pinopsida; order Cupressales; family Cupressaceae; genus Sequoiadendron; species Sequoiadendron giganteum. The sequence goes on along the minus strand of CM021108.1, from coordinate 429,714,854 downwards.
CTTAATTTTGAGTATAAGTGATGAAGATGACTCTGATGATGAATTTCAAGGCATAGAAGGTTGTGACCCACATACCTAAGAAACAAGGGTGAATGTAAGTGCAATGAGAATATGGAACAACCCCTTATATTATGAACCTTCACCAACAGATGATATGACATGAGATAATCCTTATTGGTATAGGAATAACCCATTATTTGTTTTAAACTCTGATGATCTCTTGACAGATGTCCCTTGCAAAGATATTGGAGATAGTATGAATGAGATGACTGAAAGTAGGACCCAAAGTGGTATTAATGATTCTCATTCTGTCATCACGACTGTTGAACTGAATCAATTAGCTTCCCAATTGTCAGAAGGATGTAGTGATGGAGGCACTAATATTGGTACTGGTAATGAGTGGATTGAGGTTGGGAATGGTATTTCCTATGATGATGATATTGTCAACAATACCACTTCTAATGAGGGCATTCGAGGTGACCCAATAAAATCCTATTGTGATAAGGTTATGTCTGATGTGTATGCACCTGATCTGGTATGTATTGTTGGCTAGTACGACTGTGTACTTGAGATTTTTGCAGACTCTCCTCAGCTTTTGGGCCTTATTTCATATTTGTTCCCACTAAATAATGATAATAGTTACCTTAACTATAAAGGATATGTCATTAAAAATGAATCATTTTATTTTGACATCACAGAGGTTGAGTGCAATATACAACAAGGCACGTATGAAAGATTCCAGTGTGATGTCCGAACTCACAACCAAGAAGATTATGAATGTTTTTCCTTTCCATCTCAGTCAAGTGAGATTTGTGTCCTTTAGGCTGACAAAGATGGAAGCAGTATATAGGATAGGATTCGGGGAATTGGAAGGATAAGGATTATCTTGGAATGTTTGGCCCATGGGTGTGCCCATCGCAAAATAAAAGGACAAGGTTTTTGATAGAGGTAAGAATTGAGTGTCCTTTTTGTTTGGTGGCCTGGGGCTACCAAACCATATCAAAATAAGAAGAGCTGAAAGCATGCTCAAAATCTATTGGTGAGGATCTAACTGATCGGGTCAAATGGTCTTTTTTTACCTGAGATTCTGAGATCTTGCTATGCCTGCAAGAGGCATACATCTCGAGTCAGAGCTACTGGTGGAACCCCTAAAATTCTTTTGGTTCCACTAAATTTTTGTGACTAAACCGTGATAATCATTGCCCTAGGGTTGAGGTTTTACAAGTTATTCATGTTCACACCCTCATTTGGTCTCTGGGCTTCTATTTTTGAGTTGACCGGTTGTATCTATTTTCCCGTATTTTTATTAATCCCTCATGGCCTTGGGTCTCGTGGTTTACTGACCCTTTCATTATCCTTCTTGTCTTGACTAGGTGGTCCTTTTAAATAAAGCTTAGGTGCACATGCTAAAAGTATTCCTTAAGTTGGGCTCTAAGTGTTTGTATTGCCTATCGCTCGTTCATTTCAAATTCCCTTGTGTAACCAATGATGATTGATGCCCTTCTTCTTCTATTAGCCATCCCTAGTCCCTCACGCGTTTGGTTGTACCCATGGGGAAGTAACACCCAATGAGCAATGCAGTCAACATTTTGACCCATCGCTACCCATTTAACTATCACTGGTTGTTTCATGCAGGATAAAGTAGAACCCGCAACCACCGATGTCTTGGTCATGTTCCATCGTTAGGGTGCAACTTTTCGTTGGTTGACGTTGGTCTTCATGGGGACAATACGCGATGGGCGATGAGTTATGATATGTGGCACTTGAAGAGTAGTTGTGGTTTGGTCGCTGGCTCTTCCACTATCGCCTGTCGTCCTTTCAAATTTAGGGTGGAACCCCCGACCATCGATGGTTTAAGTTTCCCCATCATGCGGGCTCTGTCTATCATGGGTTTGGATGGTTCGGGTGGCTACTGTTGTACGATGGGCAATGCGGGCAGGTATCAATCATTGAGATCCTTTTGTGACCACAATCTATGGCTGATGTTTCATCCCTGGCTTCTTTGACATCGCTTGATGAGACTTCTATGGGAAGGATGAACTGGCGATGGGTGATATGTTTTGATTTGTAGCTCAGATTTACCCGCAATTGCAAGGGTCGATGATGTGCGTGTCAAGGATGATTTTTTTGGGATATGGCCAAGTACATGGTAGTTTTAAAGCACTCCTTCGATGTTTCTAATCATGACTAATAAATCAAGTGATGATCCTTAATGATCCTCATTGATCAAGTTTCAATCCACAGTGATCGACGGCTGAGATGCGAGAAGCAAGTGAATGATTTATCAGTCACACGAGTGAACCAGGATGGCCATTATTTACAACATTCCTTGAATTCCTCTATTAATGAACATTTTCCTATAGATTGTTCACTAGTTCATTTCTAATCAGTGCCTATGGCTAATTCTCATGAGTGATGGGGTAGCGTGTTTTGTTGCCTGGTGAATTCTCGCCAAGGTGGTGTCAGTTTTTGGATGTATATGTTGTTCTTGTTGTGTTTTGGTGACTTATTTTGTATCTGGTGCTGGTGTAGCTCACATTGTCTGTATTAGAGAGTATCCTGGGGGCTGTAGCTCATTTATTCTCACACATCTTATGTTTGGTCCATGTTGCATACAAGATGAGTCAACCTACTTCTTCTTCTATGCTAGTACATAGGTCACGATGGTTGATCTTGCAAGAGCCGTTGGCTTATGAGCTTGAAGTGAAACCTATGGTTGAGGAGGCACCAACTATTCTGAGAGCTAAGAGGAGTGCTCACAAGAGGATGAGGAGAACTGCTGTCAGAAGTGCCTATCATCTTCGACCAAGGCCCTATTTAGAAGAATTAATCAAGTTATAAGATAAGGAGCCTAAGGTGTTTGCGAAAGAATTAATGAGAACTAAGGTAGACCCTAGGGTTTGTTCTGAGAAAACTAGCTCCCTAGTAGTGATTAGTGATAGCTTGTTGGAGGAGGTTGAGGGGGTTAGCCATGGTATTAGCCATTTCCCTATTTCTTTGATGTCGTATACTGACTCGGATGAGGAGGTGGTGGTTGCAACTCCACTCTCTGTAAAGAGGTCGGATGAGGGTGTTCATTCAACTGCTAAAAAGGTTGGGTGACACCCGTGTGTCTTGATTGGTAGTGATTGGATCTCGGGTGTGGTGATGTGTTTCCTGACGTGGGTGGTTTGAAGGGTTTTGGCTACTAATGTTGATGGTGACCTCTCCCATTTTTTTTCTGAAGTGTAGATTATGATGGTGGTGTCTTTTGGAAGGCTTGTGTGGCATCTTCGATCGATGGTTTGGTGCCCCTTTTTTCCTGTGATGTGCAAGTGAAAATATAACGGTTCGGGAATGATACCCCACAAGGTGAAATGACCTCGAAATTATTGAAAATGTAACTATAATGAGATATTTTCTTATTGCTCCCTTAACCTATAAAAGAGATTTCAAGGCTCACTATAGGGGGTGATCTTTTGAGTCTAGGAAATGGCTTAGGTAGAATTCTAAAGATGAAAGAAATTCAAAATGTATGTAGGATAGACTAAGGTACTGTCTTGGGTCCAAGTTTGTATATGATAATCTTAAATAGTTTTGCATGAATCTCTGATATTCTAAAAAATCTATAAAAATGAAACATCTACTCTCCTATAAGAAATTATTACAATACCATAAATGGGAAACCAAGTGTTTTTTATTTGTCTTTCAATGGTTATTTGAATGTATGACTCTGTTTTTGTCTTAGCCTAAGGGGTTAATTAAATACTTGAAGGTAATTGTAGGTTTGTAAGTAATTTCCCAGGAATCTAATAAGAAGTTGTGTTTCAGGAGTTGTGATTTTTTCATAATGTAAGGCATTATGAGAATAAGCCTATAATCTCATGATTCATGCATTACTAACTGTCATGTATTTGAATTCATTCCCAATTGATGAGTCACTGGTTTATCTTATGTAGGTTCTTGCAATTTAATGAGGCATCCCAAAATACCTTATCATAGACTCACAATGATTATAAAACTGAATCAAATTTTTTCAAAACTGAGATGCAATTCTAAAATAATACCTTGTTCCTAACAAATAGATGGCTATTTGTGTAAAGGCCGACCAAAATTTTATTGAATAGTGTTTATTTTCACAAAAGGGAACATATATGTGTAGAACGGTCACTCTTATAATTATTGTGAATTCAGTCGGGAAATACCCTCCCTAGTCCCGTAGAGCCTAAAGTGTAGGGGTCAAAGGATTAAAAACCTTTACCTGTCGAGTTGGCCATTCATCTATAGGATTCTTGATGATGAAGGTTGGCTACCTTCTAGAGCTTCATTAAGGTGTATTGGAAAGAAAAAATTCCAACATACCCTCAATGCTCAAACCCTCTAACCTCTACCCTCTACCCTATAAACCCTTAAACACTCAACCCTAAACCCTAAACCATCAACCCTTAAACCCTAAAACCTTAAAACCTCTACCCTCTAACCTCAATCCTCTACCCTCTACCCTCAACCCTAATCCCTCAAACCTTATACCCTCTTCATCTCTCAACCCTCAACCCTCAACCCTCAACCCTTAAACCCTAATCCATCAACCCCTATACCCTCTTAATCCCTCAACCCTCAGCCCTCAACCCTTCAACCCTAATCCCTCAACACATATACCCTCTTAATCCCTCAACCCTTAAAGCCTAATCTCTCAACCCCTAAAACCCTCAACCCTTAAACCCTAAACCCTTAAACCATCTACCCTCTACCCTCTACCCTAATCCCTCAACCCCTAAACCATCTACCATATACATTGGACCCTCAACCCTAACCCCCTAACCCTATACCCTCAATCATCCACCACCAACCTTAAACCCTCAACCCTCAACCCTTAAACCCTCTACCATCTACCCTCTACCCTATACATTAAACATCCAACCCTTAATTCTCAACCCTCAACCCTTAATCCCTCAATCCTCAACCCTCAACCCCGATACCCTCTACCTTATATATTAAACTCTTAACCCCTTCAACCATAGGCACCTTATACCCTATACCCTCTATTCTCAACCATCTACCCTACACATTAGATCCTCAACCCTCATATATATATATGTATCTCCCTCCTCTTCTCTACTTATCTCTATCCATCCATCCCTCCCTCTCTACCCTAATCCATCAACCCTAAACCTTAAACCCTTAAACCCTTAAACACTCAACCCTAAACCCTCAACCCTCAACCCTTAAACCCTAAATGCTTAAACCCTCTACCCTCTACCCTCTTCTCTTCCCTCTACCCTCTACCCTCAACCCTCAACCTCAACCCTTAAACCCAAAAAAATGTCTACCCTAATCCCTAAATAACCTCTACCCTATACATTGGACCCTCAACCCTAATCCCTCAACCCTATACCCTATACCCTCAATCTCCCTCTACCTTAAACCTTCAACCCTCAACCATCAACCCTCAAAACCTAAACCCTAAAACCCTAAACCCTCTACCCTCTACCCTCTACTACCCTCTACCTATACATTAAACCCTCAACCCTCAATTCTCAACCCTCAATCCTTAATCCCTCAACCCTCAATCATTGAACCCTAAACCCTCAACCCCTATACCCTCTGCCCTTTACATTGGATCCTCAACCTAATCATTCAACCATATACCCTCAAACCTATACCCTAAACCCTCTACCATAAACCCCAAACCCTAAACCCTAAACCCTAAACCCTAAACCCTAAACCATTCAACCCTAAACCCTTAAACCTTCTACCCTATACCCTCAACCCAATACCCTCTACCATTGAACCTAATCCCTCAACCCTAAACACTTAAACCCTAATACCCTAGAAACCATCAACCCTATAGGTCCTCCACCCTAATCCCTCAACCCTATACCCTCAAACCCTATCACTTTCTCTCTATCTATACATCTCACCTCTCCCTCCCTCCCTCTCTCCTACCCTCTCTAATTGTTTCTATCTACCCTCTTCCTCTTCCTATATACCTCTCATTCGATCAATCCCTACCACCCTCTCTCACTCCCTCTATTCGTCTCTCTCTCTCTCTCTCTATGTCCCTCCCACTCTCTCCCACTCCCTCTCTCTCCCTCTCTCTCATGTCTCTCCCTCTCGCCCCCCCTCTCTCTCAGGTCTCTCCCTCCAGCTACCTACCTAGGTAACTCTCTCTCTCCCCCCTCTCTCTATCTATCCCTCCCACCCTACCTAGATAAGTCCCTATAAATCCACCCCCCTCTTTTTCTACCTCTATTAGGTTCCTCCCACACCCTCTCCCTCTCTTAGTTCTCTCGCTCACACTCCCTCTCTCTCCCACTCCCTCTCTCTCGTACTCTCTCTCACTACCTATCTCTCAAGTCTCTCCCTTTGGCACCCTACCTACATAACTCTCTCTTTCTCTTTGTTTCTCTGTCTCCCTCTCTCTCAATTATCTCTCTCCCACCCCTCCCTCTTTCTATCTCCCTCCCACCCTACCTAGCTAAGTCCCTCTCACTCTAACCCCTTCTCTCTCACTCCCTCTGTCTTAAACTCTCACTTCCACTCTCTCTCCCTCTCTCTAGACTCTCTCTCTTTCTCTTAAAATTCTCCCTCACTCTAAAGATATACATAAATACATACATACTTACATACATACAAGCATAATACATATGTACATACAATCCTACATCCATACAAGCATACATACATACATGTGTAGATAAAATATTACATACATATAGGCATACATACAATATACATGCAATGATACATACAGGCATACATACATACATACAAGCATGCATACATACATACATACATGACATACAAGCATACATGCACATACAAACATAAAAATATATCAACATACATTCAATAGAGTAACAATATAAAGGAAGACATAATATGAGCGCGTTATAATGTGCTTGTGTTATGTCTTTCTTGACATGTTCCCTACAAACGCAAAAAACTATGTCAAAACTAAGATTAATGTGCACGCATTATATCTTGCTTTAGGAATCCCCAATCCTCGGGGTTGGTATTTTCCTTGGAATAGTAACCCAAAGGCTTGTAGGTCATTCCCAACGACTAGAGACATGTTTTTGCAAATTCTACAATATTTCACATAATCGAGTTTGTGCTCACCATCAGGATTGCATGTGGTTCAATATCAAATAAATCAAACATCTGGGTAATGTTACGTTCTCTCTTATCTATCCAACAATGTAATTTTTTTCACTTTCTAAAAATGTTAATCCTTTCATCCATAATTTATTTTGTTTGTATGTCTCTTTTTCTACAAAAAGCAGTGTTTGTTTTTTTTTCATTATAAATTAACCGCTCATCAAAATTTCAAATAAATTACATTTTTAGAAACTAGACTCCATTCTACAATTTAAAAAAAAAAAAAATCAATTATTTTCCAAAATTTGTAGGGGTAGCATGGCGAAAAATCTATTTTTCAGGAAGTGTCCACTTTGAAAACTAGTAAAAAATTAAATATTCATTAAAAAATTATCATAAAAATCATGCATCAACTAAATACTATTAGTTAACTTCTGACCATAGTGATTTTAGAAATACACTGTGCTAGGGTCATACAAGAGTTGCTATATTATGTTTTTCTGACAAAAACATCACCAATTTGTGTATGTCCCTCGTTTGAACCCCTTAATCTCAACCATTTTAAAAATAAATCAGTAGTTTAGAAAGAAGACTCGAAGCATTTCAATCCTTGTTTTTGTTTCATTTCAAAATTTTGAGTGTAACTATCCTTAATTTCACGTCCAAGGTCAGTATTTCCTGATTTTGGAAAAAAGGTGTCCACTTAAGTCCCCTTTTTGGGAACCATCTTTGTGCACTTACCCTACTATAATTTTTAAATTTCACCTCATCTACATTCCTCTATGTTTTGTAACTTCTTATGGCTTGTGAAGGAAATTGAGACTTGCATATGATTCTATTGACTCTTGAAAATGAAAATTGGAAATGAAAATTGGAGATGACAAGATGATTTTTCTTCCCCCCCAACTTAATTTTGTTGTTTTTCCTCAAATAATAGGGTATGGAAAGGACGAAGAAGATAGATTTCAAAGCATTGGATATATTTGATGTAATAAACTTAAAGGTGGGTATAATCTTAAAGTCTAGATAATAACAAGAAAAGTACATGTGATTGAAAGGTGACGTGTGTGAGTTGAATTGAGTGTCGTCATGTAGCTATAGGGAAAATAATTTGAAATGATGGAATTTAATTTGAAGTACTATGGGTAGACGATCTTGGAAAAGAGCTTAGTGAGATGATGACACATGTATGAGAAGTTTGAATGTTGGAAAGGAAAGCTATGGTAAATAAGGAATTATTAATGATGGGATATGATTTTGCATGACATAGAGGTGATATATAATGGCAATTATTAGTGGTTGTGGAGATAATGGTAGTGAATTGAAGATAAGTGCTATAGGTAGCAGAAGAACAAGTCTCGTTTTATTGAAATTCCTCGAGGTTGTTACTACTTCTATAGTCATAGAAGGCTCATTCGTTTCATGGTCCCATGAACTCTATTATGCACGTCCAAAAATATTTGTTGGTGATGGTACATAGTGCATTTGTGTACATGTGATATGTTTAGTGTAAGAATTTATACCTAGTACACATCATTAGGTGAGTTGGTTGGCTCATATATGGATGTATTAATTGATGTTTTGGCCTTGTCTTCATGTTTTGCATGCAATTTTGGATTTGTATATTGTATGAACTGTTGTTGCAAATCATATAAAAACTCCTCTTTTTGTAATGTCTTTTTGTAAAGCTTCAGTCTATGTCCATTGACCAATAATGAGAATCTAATTGAATCTATGGTAGTTAATTGAACTACCTCATTCTGAAAAACATGCTTAATTTCATAGGGTCCAAGCCACCTTGTATGTAGTTCTCCTTTGTGGTATTTATATCTTGAATCATAAAGAAATGCCTAGTCACCTTCATTGAATTCCTTAAATTTTGAAAATTGGTCATACCATCTAATTCTTCTCTTTTGCATAATTTTTATATGGTGGATTCCTTCCATCCTTATTTTATCAAAAGCATTGAGATTGTATAATATTTACTTTTGAGCTTTAGATAGGTCCATTCCAATCTCTACTATTGTTCAAAGTTTTTATGCTCAAACTCAATTGGAACGATAAACTTTTTCCCTAATTTCTAATTAACTAATGTAGATAATCATACATGCAGCTTAACAGGCATACAAATCCCCAAATTAAGTAGTTCATTGTTCAAAAGTGGGCTTCATTAAATTGGCAACAAAGGAATCATAAACTTGAGGTTATGTTGGTACTATATATGCAATTGAGAATTTTAGAATTCCTTAATTGACTGAGTATAGGTGATTGAAAAAGAGTAAACTCATCTAAAAGCTTCATAACTGAAAATGACTCCTAATTAGAGAACAACATAAGTAAATGCTAGTTATTGTAACTTCTATAGGTACTTATCATTCATGGATTGTAACTAGTAACTCTCTATACTACAATGTAGCCTAATTCAAATTAATCAATTAATAGCATTGAACAAAATGGAAATTAGAGACTTCAATTCATAAATTATAATATAGCATTCATCATAATGTAAACCAAAAACTATGATTCGGAAATTATAATTCACAATCTAATTAATCCTCTAAATTAATGTGGGTTTTGTAGTACCTCAAGTGGCCCTTTCTTGAGCTACTACATTCCACAATATCTCCTTTTGATTACTCTCATGAAATCATGCAACTGAAATATCCTTCTTTATTGTACAATACAAACATACACAAAGCTTAGAACATAATATAACAAATCTAATATTCAATCTAATTTCATACAAAAATCTAGCTACTTGGTCTCTCATGAGAGTATCCTCCTATATAGGGTCTATGAGAGTCTTCTTATTCAAGAACTATAAATAAAATATGAGCAACTGTCAAATCTTCCAAGAAAATGGGAAGAGGATAAAGTCTTTAACTTCACAAAAAAATAACATCTAGTGGAAGCAAGAGTGTAGAAGTATGATAAGGACTACTATTTAAGATGATTGTTATAACTTGGAAATGTGCCTAACAAGACAATATTTATTATAATTTTTGTCCCCTATTAGAACAAACTTCTTCTTCCTCCATAGTTTATTGAAAAGATGGAATGACACATGGATATCCATGTTCACATCCTCAATCCATTATCCACATCTTATTCTGGAAATATGCTGATGCAAGAGAATCCATGTCAAATTAGAAATCATGTGTCAATTAAAAAGAGGTTAATTTTGTGGAAGTATTTTTGAATTTTGGAATAAGTTAATTTGGTTTGAATTTCAAGTTGAGGGGTGTAAAATTATTTATCTTCAAATATTTAAAATTGTCAATTAAATTCCTTTGCAACTTTGACAAGTTGACATAGTGGGTGAAAAAGAAAAAAAAAATAGTTTTAAATATTTTAATTGAAAATTTATTAAAAAGCTTTGTGAGGCATTGGATTTTGAAATTATGGAGTTTTAAATCACTCCACCATGATCCGTAAAAAGTAGGGACTCAGGAAGTGGGCACCTAGGCTAGCTTTCTCATTTTTACTTTTTCAAGAGTCAAAAAGAGAAGAATTTAAAACTATTTTTTTTTTCTATCTTTAGAGGGCTGTTGGGAATGGATTTTAAATGAGTTCTAATTTTTTTTTAAAAGGATTTAATGTGAAGCAACAAACAAGGGTCATGCTACATTGGAGATGCCCCAAAAAAGCATGAAAGTTAATTTCATGAAGGTGGAGAAGAATCTGGAAAACCACTTTCCATGGAAGAATTGTTAAAAGAGAATTTTGAAGGAAATTTTGGGGGAGAGGGGAGAGGCCGTAGATTTTATTTGGAGAAAATTTTGGGACATGTGTATTGCAGGTTTGGTCTAATAAAAAACAACCCATGTGGATGCCAGAATGACTGGTTTGAAGTTGCAAATGTTGCAGGTGGTTTAGAAGAGCTGGGAGATGGTTCTGTGTGTAACAACTCATATGTTTGAGCATAGTTTGTAACACCCCACCACACAACCCTAGAGGAAGATGCAATTAACTACTCAAACAGACTAAATTTTATTTTGTTTAAGCATAATTAACATGCAAGTTCACTACCCATTGCCAACAACCCCTAAGATTACAAGACTGAGTTTACTTTAAGACCCAAACAAAAAACATGAATGGAAACCATAACATTCATTTACATAATAAATTAGAAATACATACATTCCATACATGATAAATGACATCAAGAGTAAGAGATACCATGCGATTTCATTTAAAAATGATTAAACAATAAGATTACATCTCTCATTCCCCGAATGAGGTAAATCCAATAAGCATGATTACAAATTACATCTTTCCACCTCGATAACAAACGAGGGGTAATAAATCACAAGATCAAGTGAAATAAATAAAGCATGAAATGTAACTGGATCCCACGAGCTCTCCAACTGGAAATCTCATCCACACGAACAAGAAGAAAACCCAATGGAGTAAGGTGCACATTCCACCCAACCAAGTGGTACCCAAAGGCCCACCCCCCGTGCTAGGAGATAGTAACAAGGATTCCTAGCCAAGACCATCTACCTCTAGACACAGGCTAAAACACAGCCAAACTGAATCAAATACAAATACAATTACATCACTTAACACAATGGTTACAATGCTTCCAAAATTACATAATCAATTGCATCACTGATACAAACATACTGTTGACTTAGGAGAAGTGTCATCACAATGTTACATGGGTTATCCTAGTAAGTCTTCCTAGGCCCCGACCCCCATCTCGGGTTATCTTGTTAACCTCTAACGACTTTCGGGCCCTCATGCTAACCATTGCGAAATCAGTTATCTTTCGTAGAGACAAGATAACGATCTTGTCATTCTAGGCCTTCTCGTCTCATTCCAAGTCTATACAAGCCCTTGCATCCATGAGCGAGGCATAATTATCTTATTAAGTGTTTGATACTACATAATCCTCTAATCAGTTTAATTACGTTATCACTGAATTAACTAAATTACAATGAGTTATCCTGGCACCACTTTGTGTGTCGGCCCTCGTTGCAAGCCAATCCTCTAAGACAACACATGGAACAACTCCACAACCCAAGGGTACACAAGTGCGACCTAAGGATATCAAATCCCTATCCACGACATAAAGTCAACATATCCTCATTCGTGATAACCGGGTAACAAATTGGATACAGTTAAATGCACTACCCAAGGCAATCCAAAGGTTGACTACATAATATGACAACCCACATAATTGAAACCCCATCTGGATGACTTATTAATCTCTATAACACAATTTCCCCAAATGAAAATGGAAACAATTCACAATCAAGATGAGCCAGAAGATAGGAATTAAATCTACTTCGGATTTACTAAATCCATTTCCTTATTAACATTCAGTAATTTTTTGCATTAATAAAATGATTTAAAATACTTCTTTTTCAGACAACAGATGAAATTAAAACACAATATTTAATTCCCTATTTTCTTTTTAAATAATAATAAAATAACCATTTATTTCTACAAATCAGAATACATCGTTTTAAAATAAATATTGTTTCCTCTTTTCAACGTAATCATTTTAAAATAATTAACTTATCTTAAAAGGCAAATTATTTAAAATCAAATCTACTTCTCCATCAGGTATATTATTTTAAAATAAAAACAATGATTTAATCAAAATTACCATATTTTCATTTTCTCAATTAAACTTAATTCATGCCCTCAAATAAATCATTATTTTAATACATATACACATAATATATATATATACCTATGTATGTTTTATATATATATATATATATCTATTTTTAATTATTTAATATAAATAATATATCTATAATATTATAATATTATATAATATAATATTAAATATTAGTATATATTATATTAACCATAATATATATATTTATATTTTATTATTTATTTTTTTTAAAGTCAAATTCCATATTGAAGGCGCGTTTTACCTTCCTCGGGCCACACGCAGTTTGTAAAGGGCAGCCGGATGTGTACACAGTCAACCCACAGTGAGCGGCCAGGGGGGGCGCACTGGGAGCGGCTCCCCCCACACGCCTCCCATGGGGTCGCAATGGGGGTGAATCCCTAGTGACCCCCAAGAATATGATTTTTTTTATTTTCAAAAAAATAAAATTTTCACAAAGAAAACCTTGTGGATTTCAATCCGCTTTTCTACAGGGTTTCATATACTTTAAAAAAAAATTTGCCAGCATAACCCATATTAATAAATATATATATAATATATGTATATATATATATGTATATGTATATATATTTATATATTCACAAATGAATTTGCAAAATCAATTGAGGAAACAAACTTAAAATAACAATTTTCACTCAAGAACACCATCATTTCCAAACAGGGGTTTTTTTTCAAATTTTGAAGCAAGAATTAAAATGGGTTTGTTTTGCAATCATACAGGGTTTATAAATATTTTTCCAAACAACACTAAAAAATTGTGAAACCTTTCAAAATGAACAAATTAAACAAGAAGAAAACCTGAATCCAAAAGCTTGAAAGGTTAACAATGGAGCTCTCAACTCTTCTTCTGATTCCAACTCCTCCAAGAATTAAACTTGCTTCTTCCCTATCCAAAATCCAACAACAAATTTCTTTTCTTCCCTTCCCTTACTTTTCCAATTTTTCCAAAACCTTCTTGAAAACTCATTCCAAATCCAAATAATAAAGAAAATTCCAAAAATATCTATGCAACCACCCTCATAAATTTTCAAGAACAGAATAGCAAAATATCTCTATTTTTGATTTTTTTTGCATTTAAAATTTTCTAAAAATGTTGTTTAAACCTTTTTCTTTTATTTTCAATTTCAAACATTAAATCCATAAATTTAAAAATGAATAACTTATCTAATTTCAACACAATCAATTTAATTAATTAATAAAATAAATCTAATCCAAGATTAGATTATTTTATTAATTAAATTAAATTAATTTAATAGATTAAATAACATTTCAACATTAAAACCTGATTAATTTAATTGGCAACTTAATTACAAAAAGCATATATTTACCCTTTTCTAGCATGCAGTTAAATTATCAAAATGAATGAACAGTATTAAAGAAACTTGATCCAACTAAAACCCGACGACACACTATAACTAGGGTGATGAATTGGCACAGAAAACCTATCTACTATCTCCCAATCAGATACCATTGGGCAATGGACACACTCAAACCTGTGAAACCAGGTGGAGTCGATGTCTTGTACCTATCAACCTGCGAACAAAGAGTATATTCACATACATATATATATCACAATTACAACACACCGTGAAGAGGAAATCTCGAAATCGCAGGGAGCTCGCAAGCGAGTGGTGTGATACTGTCCCCTTCACCAATAGAGTGTAATTAACTGAAAAATCTAACATAATAATTTAATCGAAAGCATAAAACATCATTAATTCGAATATCCACTTATGCTAATTCAAAACATGTCATAATGATAACATCATAATAAAATACCATCACATCAAAGATAACATTCACATCACTTTACAGATAGCGATCAAATAGTAACCGAGTACCATAGTCAAAGTACTAACAGAAACACAACATAAAGGGGAAAAACACTGTTCTATCAATAGAGAAAAATGAAGGGGTATTACATAGTTTGTTTGAGATTAATTTCTAGTTGAATATGTGATTCTTTTAGGAGAATAATTTTTTGCATATCAGTCCATATATGACTGAAAACTTTTGTATCTAGATTATTTTAATGAAGAAAATCAATGGTTTCCTGTGCAAGTAAATTTATGTGCGCTAATTTACAATTCCTCTATTTTATTTAAGAATTTATTGTGAGAGTTTGAAGAGGGTTTTGTGTGTGTCAATACCTCTTTAATTGGGTTTTGTGTGATAGTAGAATCCTTTTGTATCCATATTATTTTAATGAAGAAAATCAATGGTTTCTTGTGCAAGTAAATTTATGTGTGTTAATTTACAATTCCTCTATTTTATTTAAGAATTTGTTGTGAGAGTTTGGAGAGGGTTTTGTGTGTGTCAATCCATCTCTACATTAGTGGTATCAAAGCAACAAGATCTTGATTTTGTAATAGACCACCGAAGAGAGGCAGTTGCACTAGGACTGTGTTGTGGGTATTTAAAAAAATGGATGGGAGAGGAGCCCATCATGGCAGAGGTAGAGGAAGAGGAATAATGGATAATTTTGTCAGGAATGATGATTTTAGAGTTTTGAGAAGGCAGGTTGAAACTTTTAAAAATGAGATAAGGAGAGGATTTGTAAGAATGAGAGACCCAAGGAGTGATGAAGAAGATGAAAGCACAGAGAATGCTAGTTTGGATACTGAACAAAAAGAGGAAGTTGTAGCAGTTGCAAGAGATTCATTTTTAAGGTTTTTAACAAAAATGAGAAAGAAATCAAGTATTGATGTTCCTAACTTTAATGGGAGTTTAAATCCAGAAGAACTGATAGACTAGAAAAATGATATGGAAGATTATTTTGAATTTGAGGAAGTTGGAGACCTACACCGAGTACAGTTTTCCAAGACAAAGTTGAAGGGACATGCTTCAATCTAGTGGAGAGAAATTAAGTTGGAAAGAGGAAGAAAAGGAAAAGAGAAGATTACAAGATGGGATAAAATGGTAGAGAAAATTAAAAGACAATTTATTCATGTGGATTATGAATTGGACATGCTCAGGAAAATGCAAGGTTTGAGACATGGCAACAAGAGTGTGAAAGAGCATATAGAATAATTCCATAGAATTCTTATTAGAACTAGAAATTCTGAGGTGACCAAAGAGAAGGTTTCAAGATACATAAATGGGTTTAGAAAAAGCATTCAAGAAGAAATCGCACTTGTTAGAGTTGTGACAATGGAGGATGCTTATCAAATAGCATTAAAAATAGAAGAAAGAATGAATAGGAGGTTTGAAAATAAGCAAAGAGGAAAGGGTAAAAAATAGTTTGTAGCAGTATGAGGATAAGATTGGAGACACTAAATGTAACAAGGAAGAAAGAGGGGAGAGTTCAAATCAGACCCATGATCAAAGTTTTAGAGGAAGAGGAAGATCAGGTAGAGGATTTGGAAGAGAAGATTATAGATTAACTTGTTTCAAGTGTGGAGAAGAGGGCCACAAATCATATGAGTGTCCTCATGAAGAGGAAATACCAAGAAGAAGGACTGAAAATCAGAATAGGGCAGCAAATGTGAATAGAGAAGATGCAAGATCATCACATTCCGAAGAAGCAGAAGATGGTGAAACTTTAATGACAAGGAGAACACTATTAAATGAAGATGATAAATCCATTCAAAGGAGAAGTTTTTTTAGGAAAAGATGCAAGTGTAGAGGAAAGACATGTAATTTCATTATTGATAGTGGAAGCACAAACAATCTTGTGTCTAATGAAATGGTAAGAAAATTGTATCTAGAAAGGAAGAAGCACCCGAATCCATATCAGACAGCATGGGTACAAGATGCCAAGAAGCTTTTGATCAACGAACATGTGAGGTAAAATTTAATATAGGAGGATATTATGATGAAGTTTTGTGTGATATTCTCCCAATGGATGCTTGACATATTCTTCTAGGAAGACCTTGGAAATTTGATAGGAAGGCAATGCATGATGGTTATGCCAACACATACACATTGATGAAGGATGGAGTGAAACACAAATTGAAGCCATTGAAAGAAGAAATGGGTAAGGTTTGCAGAAATGCTAGGTCTTGTTTGGTTGATGATATCAAGATTTTAGATGGTATGAATCATAAATATGTTAGCTTTGTTGACACTAACCATGAAGAAGATGAGAAAGGTGAATTGTTGACTCAAATTGAAGAAGATATCTCAAGTGGAAAGAAGGTAGCAGCAGAGGGTAAGGTAAAATCTGATTTTATTGTTTCCTTTGATGAGAAAGAGATTGAAGGAGTAGATAAGTTTGTTGCAACAAAATTTTCTTTTGATAAATTTGAATTGGAAGAGTTCAGTGTGAAGGTTAATGAAGAGTTTTCTGAAGAATATTTTTTTGAGAACAATGGAGGTGAAAATGTTTTGATTAGTGGTCATAATTCCTTGTCATCTAATGATGAAATTAAGTCTTTTGATGATAGTACTAATGCTATTTTGAGTGAAGGAAAACAAGTTATAGCAATATCATGCCTTTCAGAAGGCATAGAAATAGTGGAATTTCATGAAGGAGACATAATGGAAGGAGGTGGAAAAGGTGGAACAACAAATGAGGCAAAACAATATTATTTTTTTTATGAAGGAGAAGATATAATTTTAATTTTTAGTTCTGATTTTGATGAAGTATATTGGTGGGACAATATATTTGATGCTTTGAATTACATGATGGGTAGTAGAAGGATGAAGCATGGTAATGTTGTGAGTTTGCAGAAAGTGGTGCATAGGAATATTTCAGTGGACAAGGCAATGAGGTGGATCCAAGAGAGGCATAAAGTCTACAAATGTTTCTAATGAAAATCATGAAATATTTCTTTCTACCATGGGTGTCTGATGCAAGAGCATCCTTGGCAAATTGGCAATCTCATGTCAATTAAAAAGAGGTTAATTTTGTGGAAGTATTTTTGAATTTTGGAGTAAGTTAATTTGGTTTGAATTTAATTTTGAGGGGTGTAAAATTATTTATCTTCAAATATTTAAAATTTTCAATTAAATTCCTTTGCAACTTTGACAAGTTGACATAGTAAGTGAAAAAGAAAAAAAAAAGTAGTTTTAAATATTTTAATTGCAAATTTCTTAAAAAGATTTGTGAGGCATTGGATTTTGAAATTAAAATCACTCCACCATGATCCCTTAAAAGTAGGGACTGAGGAAGTGGGCACCCAGGCTAGCTTTCTGATTTTTGGTTTTTCAGAAGTTAAAAAGAGAAGAATTTAAAACTATTTTTTTGCCTATCTTTAGAGGGCTGCTGGGAATGGATTTTAAATGAGTTTTAATTGTTTTTTAAAGGGATTTAATGTGCAGCAACATAAAAGGGTCGTACTATATTGCAGATGCCCAAAAAAAGCATGAAAATTAATTTCATGAAGGTGGAGAAGAATATGAAAAATCACTTTCCATGGAAGAATTGATAAAAGAGAATTTTGAAGGCAATTTTGGGGGAGAGGGGAGAGGGCGTAGCTTTTATTTGGAGAAAATTTTGGGACATGTTTATTGAAGGTTTTTCCTAATAAACAAAAACCCATGAGGATGCCAAAATGACTGGTTTGAAGTTGCAAATGTTGTAGGTGGTTTAGAAGAGCTGGGAGATGATTTTGTTTGTAAAAGCTCATATGTTTGAGCATAGTTTGTTTGAGATTAATTTATAGTTGCATATGTGATTCTTGTAGGAGAATAATTTTGTGTATATCAGTCCATATATGACTGAAAATTTTTGTATCCAACTTATTTTAATGAAGGAAATCAATGGTTTCATGTGCAAGTAAATTTTTGTGTTAATTTACAATTCCTCTATTTTATTTAAGAATTTGTTGTGAGAGTTTGGAGAGGGTTTTGTGTGTGTCAATCCCTCTTTAATGGGGTTTTATGTGATAGTGGAAGCCTTTTGTATCCAGATTATTTTAATGAAGGAAATCAATGGTTTCTTGTGCAAGTAAATTTATGTGTGTTAATTTACAATTCCTCTATTTCATTTAAGAATTTGTTGTGAGAGTTTGGAGAGGGTTTTGTGTGTTTCAATCCCTCTCTACATTATACTCCATGGAATTTTAGCTGATTGACTCCTCTATCTATATTCAACTACCATCCTTTTGTTGTAGGTTGAGAATCCTTTTGTTGTGGGTTGACAGGTTCTTTACTTTAGGGGTTAGTTTTATCTCTTAATATATTTTTCATTATAGCAACCATAATTAATCATAAATTATACTAAATATCATAGGCATTCAAAGTTCACAGACTCATTCATCAATGTAATACACCATCTTCAAATGCTTTGAAATTATTTTAAGTATATGAAAAAGGTTTGGAAATATCTTTTGAAGTTTAGTATAAATGAGGTAAAAATATGAAACTAAAGCAAGGAAACTGGACATTCCTAGGGTTTGCCAAGGTCCTAAATGAGGTCCCTAGAACAACCTTATGTTTGGCCTTTACCTTTGGACACTTGTACTAAACAAGGAGTACATTGTTAGAATAGGAAAAAAACACAATTTTTGGATTATAGCATGGCATGCTAGTATCCTATTTTTGTGTTGGTGTCCCTCCCATGCATTGGTGTCCTTTCCAAGTGTTTTCACCCTTTGTTCATTGGATAGTGGGCACTTATAGTCATTTTTTAGGAAACTTTGTATACAAAATTTGTTACCCTATGTTTTCTAAGTCTTCCCACATCAACACTTATTTAATAGGTGCCCTTGGTTGGGGAATATTATTACTTTTGTATTTGGAAGTGTGCCTTTGCATGAAATAGATTAGTTATCATTTCTTTCAGTTTGGGGTTTGTACCTCCTGGTGGAGTAACCTCTTATGAAGTTCTCACACTTATGTTTGGGTATTTTTTTTATTTTCATGGATTGGATTGGAGTTAAGCTTTATTTGGAGTAGTAAGAAGCCACATGCCTATTTTTAGCCACACACTATTTTTAGCCAAACACAAATTAAAGTGGTTACATGTTTATTTTAGGTACTCACATTTTTAGATAGTTCTTTCTCTCTATGTACATCCATATTATGAGTTAATTCATCAATTCAAATATTTCATTCATATCTCTGTGTTTTATTCCCATTATGTGCCTTTTGTAGCTTACAAAAAAGAGCTTTCTTGTGCTTGACCCACATGGCTCAAACTAGTACATTCCATTGATCCATCGATCCTAGCCAATAATTTGATATGGTATCAAAGTACCATTCTAGTATATGAATACCATTTGATTTATTGTTAGTTATTTAGAAAATGTTGAGTTTATTATTTTTAAAATTAATTATGTTTGGTAGGCATTTTTTGCATTAGATTTGTATCTTCTGCACATTGAATAAGAAAAATATTTCTAGGTTTTTTTTAAAGAAACCAAAAATTTTTGGGCATCCTTTAATTTTTATAGATAATGAGTAGATCTTACAAAAATAGCTATCAAAATAACAACCTGATTATTTTACTTGTAGGTCAAAGTTGAAATTGCATCACAATTACATCTTTTGCACATTGAGAAGAAAAAATCTAGGTTTGGATCATAACATCAAAAATATTTGTGGGTATCTACTATTTTTTCCATGCAACAAGAAGATTTTGTAGAAACTAAAGCAAAAGAATCCTAAGCCTTTATTGACAAAAAAATAAAATATTGTAATAAATTTTGATTGGTAACTTCTGTTTTCTTTAAAATTTCATATTTTTTCATTTCCAATCCATTGGACCTACTTGTATTATAAACAACACTAAATTATAAAGTTCCAAAATATCATGGGGTTCACAATATTGAATCAAGGGGCTTTTGTCTTCTGTCATATGCACTTCCACATTTCGTTCCATATTTAATTTTCACCTTTCCTTTCTACAGCAAATTTACTTTGAGCATGGGTTCAAATTAGATTGTCATGCCTTTAACACCCTTTAATTATCATGATTAAAAATTAGATTATAACTTATGTTAAAGAAAAAAGGGTTGTATAAGATAATCATGTGCACTACAAAAGAGCCTATTATTGAGGAATATAATGAGAAATGGTTTAATAAATGTGATCAAGACTTCATATTCATTTGTCTTAATTTATCTCTTGAACTCCTCTTTCCTATAAAATCCTTGAACATACCAATTAATTTTGGCTTGGTTTATAAAAACTCTCTGGGAAGATGGATGAAATGAAGATTCATCAATTGAAGAATGATCTCATAGGCTTGAAACCTAGTTCTTTTGACACTATAGAGGACTTCTTTACTAAATTCAAAAGGAGTGCCCATTACTTAAAACATCATAATAGAAAACATCCCATTGAAAAGCCTCATTAATTGATGGGTGACAAAGCAATAATTATAGTTTTTTGACATGCAACTAACTAATTAGTAAAATTATAATAGATTGTTTTTCTACTCATTTCATCATCATAGAAATCTTAGGATCATCTCATACTAAGAAATTATATTGGTATGTGTACCCTTGTTTATCATTTAGTATAATGGCCTAATTTTTACAACACTATAATTTCATATCCACATTTTATTTGATATAGGTAGTATGGAGGTAAATGTAGTAAATATCATGATGAAGGAGTTGATCATGGATTCATACTATTTAAATATCTTTGTATTTAAAAATAACTCAATGTGAACATGTCATGGGTGGATTTTTTTCAAGAAGAGGAGGGAAAGTACGCCAACTAGATAGTCAATTATTTTTTAACCAACAAAAAAGTGTTTTGATAAATTCACCTTGTCCATGTGTTTTTCATGTTAGAATGATGCTAAAAATAAAATATTTAAATTTTACAAATTCCTCACAACATGGTTTTATAAATTTTTAGTGCCAACATGACACATATAAGGCCATGTCAACACCTAAATTCAGGGCACACCACTATTAGGCCCTCTCCCCTATGGTTTTACATAAATAAAAAACATGTAATAGTTTTAGGATTCACAATTAGTTTCCATCATCATGAAATTATTTTCTTCCTATATATTGCAAACATTTACATTCATGAATGAAACACATAACACTAAAATGATATTCTTTGTATTCACTATAAGCTAATTACAATAAATATTTGACATACTACATATATAGACATGGTATTATTTGGCATAAAAAAAATAGTTGATTTTATTTGTATTGTTTAGATATATTCACATACTTTTAAGCCAAAAAATATATATACAATAGATATTTTTACTCATCAAAGATAAAAATTAAAAAATTCATCTCAAAATTAGCACAATAAACTTATTTTTGTACAATCATTATACTCAAAAAGTGCACACAATAATTATAATCATGTTATCCCTACCTATATTTCCAACTCATTATTTTGAGGAAGAGATCTAGTAGACATACATTCAATTTTAAATTTACATGTAGTCCATTGTTTTGTTTCTTATGTTGTCATATGTTCAAATTCTTGGGGATCTCTTGGAATAACTCTTCTTTCCATTTTCAATCTTCTTGATCTAGAAGCATTCTATGGGTAGGATTGCAGGAATGTTTCCACTCTTCACCAGGAATAGGAAAAAAATCCTTTATTACTAAATATCTGAGATAGCAACCAATAACTAACAACTTCTTCAATGACTATCATTAGATTTTTAAAGATGAGAACCAAGATATCATATTCCCAAAAATGGTACCATTTTATTTCCATAAGTTGGAAAGATATCATCTTATCCAAATTTACAATTACAATGCCTTTGAATTGGTTAGGTTTTGAAAATTTATTCCATTTACCTCTTACCTATCAATAACTAATTCATCCCCAAGAATGACACCAATTTTTTGGGTCCTAAAATTGTTGTACACACTTCTAGAGGGATCAATCCACTTCAATACAATGGAAATTTGTTCTTGAAGGGTGGATATATAAACTTGTCAAGAAAGAGTGAGTAATGATACATCAATGGCTGAGAATGGATATGTTCTCCTTCACTTTGGGATTAACTAGACCTATGAAGATATTACTACAAGTAGTATTTTACAAGATCTAATCATAACTGAAAGTAGACAAATTAGAACTATAATATTATCTATCATTTATTCCTAGTCTAAAAGTTTTTCAATAAATTAAGGAACAACTCTACCACACATATAACCTCTATTAAGCTAATAAAGGCTTGCAAGACATGATTCTCTAAGATAAAAATTTGTATGTCTCACTTTAGATATTTCCCTAGGTATATCATTGAATCATGAACTACATACAAACTAGAATCTATTCCTAAACTATTGGTTAATGATATTATTTCTTTGAATTGCATGGGAGGCCAAGATTTCTATGACTAGTGCCTTATATTAGATTTTAAATTTATAGTTACTAGAAGACACAAAAAATAGAAATTACAAAAGAGATATGATATAAATAACTAAATATATTTAATAACCCCCTCCAAACTCTATAAATCCATATGCAATAAGGAAAATAACATTAAAAATAATATCTACAATGTATTAAAGTGCTATGACACATCAAATTCTTATTACATTCACACCATCAAATATAGTGAGAGAAAAGCCTAGAAGCTAAGAAGAACATGTCACACTTCATTACTTGGAAGTTTCTCTAAATATATATAAATAGCCAAGGAGACATTCAATTACAAATATCTACTACATATTACCTACAAATTCATGATTTGAAAAATAGAGTTGGTCAATAAGTGACTAGAATCACAAAAATTGGAATCCTAGAAGTTCTTTAACGTTGCAATTACATGGAAATAAGAAATCATAGACCATTGTTCTAGAAAATGAACTCATATTTATATAATTTATTTTTTCATTAATCCTTGCAAGAATTTGACTAAGAATTAGATATCATTAATGTGGCAAATAAAATAAGTCAAAAACCCATCAAATTTGTTGAGATTATGACCTAGAATTGGCATAGGATTGGCTACATCAGAAAGTCAAACCGCCACATTCATGGTGGCATGGTATTCTTCATAATCCATGATTTATTTTAAACTTGAATTCACACACTTGGGATGAACAATCCTTTCTTGGTGGAAAAGACCAATTTGGTAGTTACAAGGGTCAAATTCGAGAATTAATGACACTTTTGGGAAGATATGAGAATGTTTGGAGTGAACGAGAGGTGATATGGGAGAAATTTAAAAAATCAATTAAGTATTGATGGTGAGAAAGCGATATTTGGGGGGTTCCTTATCAAATAGGGCACTTGTAAATAATTCCACTAGAATTTTGAAATCCCACAAAACAAGTGAAATGAGTGAATGAAAGGCATGGGAGAAGATGCATAATTTCTTTTAGGATTGTACACTAGAAGGGATGTACAAATAAAAGGAAGGATATCTAGAAGTTAGGTTGAATTCCACATAAGAAAAAATAGAAGACAAAAGGTAATTGGAGCTTTTGCAAAAAATAGATGCAAAAGTGGATGATGGAAGTGGAAATTCTAGGATGAAGATCTAAATGTATAGATGTGTGAGGGAAATCAACAAAGGAGGATGTAGGAAAAAATTACAAAACTAGACAAGGGATTGAGAGGATGGACACATATCTAGATCCCTATTAGGGTCCAACACAAAATAAAATGAAGGAAATAAAGCAAGGAAGGGGCTTGATAGAACTTTGCAAGAAAGTAGGAGAGGATAGGGGGTGGAAAAAAATGTTTGGATCCACATCAAGATCCCTCAAATAGGGTGGAATGAAGAGAAGAAAAAAAAGTAAGGGATGATAAACCTCCCAAGAATTTTAAGCGAGATTGGACATTGGGATCAAATATTACTCACAAGAGATGTTTGGATGTCCATTAAAATTATATAACTTCACATAGTCCACCAAAAACACCCATTTATTAGAATTTTCTTAGATATGATACATACATGGGGAATGAAGGAGAATAACAAACATGAAAATTTAAAAACATGGGACCCATTTTTAGCTCTCTCAAATAGGATATTTTTAATGGGTAAAATGAGGTTTGAAAATATAAAGGAGTTCAAATTCAAACTTAATTTGGCATTGTCAAATTGAATCCCAATAGGGCTAATGAAACTTTATGTATTTATGCATAGTAACTAAAGAGATTCATGTAATCACCTAAGGGATAATGAAACTCTACTAAGATTCTTAAGGATTCAACTCAACAATGTAGCACAACCTATCAAGGATCTCAAGATAACCACAACTAAAAACAACTTTACAATATATTTCACAAGCAATTGAATGATTGATTATTGTTTCAACTCATAGTCTGATACAAAAATGTGACTAGGAATTCCAAAACTAGTTTATAACTTGAGGTTGACAATCTATAAAAATGGTGGAATAGAAGATAGTGAGGGTCAATACATTATTGCAAATACAAAAAATAGTTTATAACTTCACTTTAATGTGTTTTACTAATGTAGTCAAGTGTTGCACTAATGGTTGTGTAGCTATGTATTGAGTTGATTGATTTTCAATTTACTTTTTTCCTTTACTTGAGATCATTGCTAATCTTGGAAGGGAAGCTTTAATAGTTTAGTTAAATGTCAATCTATTGTCTATATAAAAATGACAATTATGAAACAAAAAAGGTATTATTTGTTATCTATTAAATAAGATAAATGGTGATGTGAATACTATCAAAATTATCTATTAAATATGAGTTACATTTTCATATTTCATATTCAAGTTCAAGTTTCATATTGGGATTTGGATTTTTTGTTATCATGTTTACTATTGTAGGATTTGTCTATTATAAGAGTTGTTTCATATTTACTAGAAAATGAATGAATAACAAATAATATATGAAAAGGATAACATGTAACTTTGAAAAAATATATGAAACAAAAACCTGTAGTTTCTATTGAAGTCATAGGCAAACAAGGTAGTATATTTTGTATTATTATTTTCTTTGTATACTCTATTTTGTTCTAAGATATGTTAGATATTGGTATCATCCATTTTATTTTGATCGATACTTGAAATCCCAAATAATAGTTATCATATTACTTAAGCATCCATCATTATCAACGTAATTATAATTCGCATTAAACATGTATATCCTTACCAAAGAGACCATTTCAATGTCAATTCTCATTAAATACATATATAGAAATGTAATTTGAACTTACAATAAATATAAAATTTACAAGTATAAGCAAAAGAAAATGAATGATAAGTATAATCTAAACTTACAATTGATAACATTATAGTATATAGTAAATTGGAAAAACTAAAGAAACTTTTAAAAATATTCTATATATGGTTATAAGAAAAGCTAGTAGACAACATGATATATTTATACAGTGTCATCCAATAAACTGATTGTTCATGAGCTATGCACTTTCATTTGATTGGATGATATTCAATTGTGTTGCACCATTTCATTGACCAGTGTTACAATGTTAGGATTCAAGAATATATGATAAGAGGAATGAACATGTAGATTTCAAAATATTTGAAATATGTTGATAAGTTTAAATGCATTGATTTGTTCCTGTTGGTTTTTATCATTTCTAAATCTTTTGATAGCTTAATTGGTGAGCCTTATAAATTTGTCATTATACTTGCAAGTATTCATGGTGGAAATGACCCCTTATTGAGAAAATATGACTTGAAGATGTGATGTTCATGTTGAGATTTAAAACAATCAAATTTCTTTGATGGGATAAGTCAATTTGTTATAAAATGTTTTTTATTTATTTTACAATATTATTTTATAAATAACAACTCTTTATGTATTTGTGGCAATTAATATACACCTATCTTATACTTTCTTTTTGATAAAAGGCCAGTGGCCTATATATATATTTCTAATAAAATAAGTTTGTACATAAGATTTTAGGATTTGTATCATATGGAATAGGAAATTCCATGACATTTCCCAAACTGTTCATGAAAATAGACTTTTTAATTACAATGTAATGGGAAAGAAAAAAATCATAACATATTTCAAATAATACTTGCAATTTTTCTAAAGGAACAGGGCCCATTCTGTATGCCCTTCTTCAATCCTTTCCGTTGACCCAGATTTAAAGAAAAATTTCAAAAAAAACACCTCCTAGCACTCTGATTATTCTTCCATTCGTACCACTTGGACTGAATTTTCATCCCGAGCCTTTGCATTTTCCTGGGCTTGCAAATCATGACCAAAAGGACCGCCTTCTACAACAGGATCAAAATGAGCTTGCGCACCATGCACAAAGGAGCCATTACCTATCACTGGGTCAGTTGCTATTTGAATCCATCAAGCTAAACGCGGATGGGCTATCAAACCCTTTCTTCTCATGTTCTCATTTTTTGCATTATTACGAGCAACCCTAGCTTCCCCACGACTTGCATTTGAACCAGCAAAATTTCCTCAACCTTTCATCCCATCAAGGTTTATAGGAGAGTGAGGAGAGTGTGCATTGAGGAAATAGATAGCATAATAATTTTCCTTTACAGCCATATCCACATTCACACAAACCCTTCGGTAGTCCTTCCTTAATGAATTCAACAATCTTCTATCACTTTTATACTGCAAAGCCAATTTATAGACTCATAAATCTCTTTAAAACCTTGGTGATGCCTGATAAAATCTCTAGGGAACAAGCCTCCTATATCCCCATCCCCAAAAAAAATATGGTAGCTTTGAACCGCAATTAATAGAGCATTGTTTTGAAGAAAATGGGATTTGACAAATTACTCTACAATTAGCACTAGCTCTCGGTAGGATTGCAGTAAATCCATGATATTTGATAGGAAAACAAATAGCACCTAAGATGGGAAGATAATTCTTGCACACGGACTCATCACCTCCACTCCAAGCACTATGCGAACAACTTCCTCAACCATTGGGCAATTCAAAATGAAGACCACCTTCAAACAGTCGTGCGAAAGGTACTCTTCGAACAAAATCTCCCAAGGTTGCACTGCCATGTTCACTTTGTAATTCTAGGGTTTGAAAGCCATCTTTCCACTTCTCAATGACTCAAAAAATGATAAAAAAGAGCAGGCCTTCAAATGGATGTCATAAAAACCACCACCTCCCTTTATAGCCAATAAACCATGTGCATATCTTCTTTGTAAGTGAAGGGGAATATTTTGTTGTCATGAGAAAACAAGCCCATTAAATTCACCATAGATATAAATTGTAATAGCTTGTGTGAAAATTGCTTTCCTAGCCCCGCTTTGTGTTCCACACTCCTACTCATCATGGCTCCTTGTACCTGCAAAACAACAAACTTTAAACAAAACTTGATACTAGCAACACATGTCCATAATTGGACATAGTTGTCATAAGCATATCTGATTTGTGCCTTTCAAATCTGTCAGCATGATGATGGCAGAAGCGTTGCATCTACCGCAAGGGGAGGTACTTTATAAAACACATTGTAATCATTAATCAACACTTCTATCAACCGACTGTACCAGTAACTGGAAGCCCATTATCTACCAACCTCCTCATGCAAGATGATTCAACATTTCCCAATGTACCTATTAAGCCAGCTAGGCAAACTATTCCATGAATATCATTCATCTTTCCCGTCACTATTCCCTGGTCAAGTGCATGAAGAGTATGAACTTAAAATTGTTTTAATTTCCTTTATCAATTGCAACCTCTAGCAATTGAGGATATTGCTTTACTAACTCTTGGTGTCCCACTACCTCGAAATCTTGACCATCACATCCCATATTTGCAACCCTATCAACCAGTTTATTGCCCTCTCTATATGTATGTGTAATTTGGATTTCATGAAAAAAATCCATTATCTTCCAAACTTTCTCTAATACATATCATAATCTCCAATTGTGTATGCTTCTCTCCTTACAAGAATTAATTAGAGAATCACCTTCAACATGCAGCTTGTGAATGCCCATGGATTTTTCTAGTTCTGCAAACCTTGCAACAATGCTTGTACATACACATTTAAGATAATTAATATGCAATAATTTTATAAATATTTTATATTAACATGTCATGTCATATTTTATAAAAAATATATATACAATTCATAACAATAAATTATATATATGAAATCTTGCCACAAAATTTGATAAAATATGTTCTATTTATCAACCATTTTAAATTTTAACAATAATTATTATAATAAAATATAAAATTTATTTCTAATTAAACAATTAATGAACACATATAATACTTTTTAAAAAATTAGTTTCCTTAAGTAATTAAGTTTCTATAGTTAGAATACCCCACACCATTAGGGGCCCTCTCCTTTATTACGACCTGTAGTAGATTCTTCATAACACATGTGAACTCCTCCATGTCAGCAAGATCCATTGTTTCTCCTAGTTTTCTTTTCCATTCAAATTTTTGAACCAGTGTGGCCACAATAATCTCAACACGGATCATGGCGACTCCTAAGCCAGGGAAAATCCTCCTCCCCATGCCAAATGACATCATCTTGATCTCCTTGCTTCCCGTAAAATCCACTTTTGCTTGCATAAATATTTCATGTATAAACTCTACTGGATTCTCCCACTTTACTAGATCGTTGCCCATCAATTGAACACAAAAATTCACAAGTGCCCCCATAGGGATATCATAACCCCCAAGGCTAGAGGCTTCTATAACGGTGTGCGAAAGAACAAATTTCCCGGGGGGGATTTCGGTGCAGTGCCTCCTTCACATTTGCCTCTAGGTATTGCATTTGAGAAAGCTTCTCCTCTTCCACCATGTTAGCCCCTTCCTTACCAACAACACCTACAATTTCCTTGTAAAGCTTGGACTAGACATGTGGATGTTTTATCAAGTTATCCATGACCCATTGTATCATGGTTGATGTGGTGTCGGTGCAATTGTATTAATGATTTGATGTCATTACATGTTTACAACATTATTGGTGCAATTGTATTAATTATTTGATGTCATTACATGTTCACAACATGATTCACCCAATATGTCATCTTAGGATGTAGCTTCACCTAATCATAAAAAGCAACAACCCTTTTTGATGCCTTATCTATCAAAGTCTTCATAACAGGTTTCACATGACTGTCCTATGCACATTTTAACATTGTCATGTTTCATTTGTTGAAAATCATCAATGGATTCCTTCTTACAACTTTCTACAGATGTCTTTTGATATCTTTCCCTTGAAGTAACTCTCTTTTCTAACTATTGTGCAAGAAATCTTCCCATTAGGTGTTGGAATTTCATGGGATTTGGACCCTCAAAACCTTGCTCATCACTCGACTCATGATTAACCTTTCAAAATCTCAACTTTGGCAAAGGAACCTATGTAAAAATCATCAAGTCTCTTATATCAAATGGTTTACAGGGGACAATGATGCATATCTTGAGCTTTATCTTGTATTGATTTCCATTCTCCATCATGTAGAATACTCCTTTGTCATGCCAACTATATTGAAACCTTTATTTACCTTAATTATCACTTATTTCACATTCATTTCACAAGCCTGTCATCACTATTACTTTTATTGTGATAGTAATCTTTGCTAGCTCTATCAAAATCTATCATTGATATTAAATCTCTGTCACCCCTTACTTCCATGACACTATACCAATGTGTTATACATGCTATGCTATGAAGATTTATATCTCCTTTAATGTATATTTCTATCTTTCTACATTTAGAGAAGATCTAATTTGCTTCATTTATTCACTTTCATTATAGAGAAAAACATGAGTAAGTGTTTTAGCCACCTATGCAAATCTAAATCCAGTAGAGAAAGAAAAACGTGTGCTAACATATAGTTTGCAACCCAATTTAGGGTCGTGCAATACCAATACCCAAACCATGAAATTTAGAGCCAAATTTTATTTGTTGTGACATTGGCTGGACTTGTCCAACAAATCCATCGAAGGAAATGGAAAAATTGTGAAGAGACAACCAAGTAAAATATAGGAGACAAAACTGACAACCATAAAAATTGTGCAGGATTGCAAATATGAAAAACCTTTGTTGTTCTCTCTTTCATAAAGTGTCCCCTTAAATTACTATTGATTTTGTGCAAGATCTATGTAGTTCATACAACCTTCTCACTCATTGTGCCTACATGACAACATCAACTAAGGTTTATGAAGTTTTGAATAGGAAGATCAATAACCCTAAAAAATTGGAAACATTCATTAAAGCACCTTGATAGGGATCCTTGACATAAAAACTTAACATTGCCACTTTGCATTCAAGAGATTTTAAAGACAAAAGAAGGCTTATTGAAAGAAAACTAAAATAATGCCCATGATGCAACTTCTTTCAGTTAGAACACTTAATGGTATTTTTATTTACTTGTCAAAATCTCCCTAAAACAACAAATATACCTTGCAGAAATTAGAGAAAAAACACATACAACTTTATTTTAGAAACATCTGGGTGCGTGGAAGTGATTTGTCACAATATCCTAAAAACTCTCCTTCTTTTCCTGGATCCCCTCAACACGAGAGAGAAAATTCTTCTATGCCATGAAACTAAAAACCCTAAACAAACTCCATGTTATGTGGTCAAAGCAAAGATGAGAATTATTACCTCTTCATCCATAAAACACTTGATCTTCTATTTTTTACTTTCCACTCATTTCCTTTTCTCACTTTACCCCTTTTTTCCTTCAAATATTTAACAATATCTTTAGTGACAAATGTTTTAAAACAAAGTGTCAACAAGAACATGCCATTTTGGAAAAAATGTAGATGTAATGGATTCTCCCACCCATGAAACCTCATAAAAGTCCACCTTTCCTTCTCATTCTCATTCATTTGTATTTTCTCTTATTTGATCTCACTATCTCTCTCTCATTCTACTACATATTCTTTATTTTATATTTCTCTCTTGCTTCTATAGACAAGCTTTGTTGGATTTATCTCAAGAAATAATTAAGAGTCTCTTACAAATAAGCTTATCATGTCTATCAAGCCAAGAGGGGAGCCACGGGTTGTTGGTAATACTCTCTTGTATTCTTGTCTCATTTATTTGATACTATCTATTTGATCTTGTCTACTTTATTCACAATAGGAGTTTTCCTCCTTTAAAGGGTTTTTTTCTATTACACATATTTATAATCATGATAGGAGTTCTCCTTTCCAGAGTTTGTTTCTATCACACGTTTTTACATTTCATGAATTTTTATCTATATATATCTATTTGTTTGTCCATGGAGCTAGGAACACCAAAATGAGGGTTTGACTAAGGTAAGCCCTAAAACAACCCCCAACATTTTTCCCTCTTTGTTTTGTGTGTAGATGTACAGATTTGATAAGTTGGATTTTACAAATTTAAGGATTTTATTCTTTGTTTTACTAGAGATGATAGCACAAGCTACAAACATCGCCATGACATGTCATTCATGCTTGAGGCTTAATCCTATTGAGGGTAAAATCTTTGAGTTATATACTTTCTATTTTTGTATACTATAAGTTTTAATTTTGTTATCAGTTCCTATTATTAAGTGATTTTATCATTCTTTCCATTAGTATTTTAGTATTTATTTAATTAAGTTATGCAAATACTCTTTATTCTTTATATTGTCACTTGAGCTTTGATCCCTAAGGTAACCAAGGGTTATTTTCTCCTTAACACCCATCATCTTGAGGGTATAAAACCCCCTCCTTTACATTTTGGTGAACCCAATGTGAATGAAATCATGGTGAGTCTTTTTCTTTAAAATTTTAATTATTTTTATAATATTTTCTCTAAACAAGATTTTGATATGTTGGATGATTCCATAGATGATTTCTTAGGGGAATTTACTTCTACTAAAAAATACACTAAATAAAATTCTTAATCAAAATCTTCTTCTTTGCAAGTCGAAGAGTCTATAAATTTGGTTGTAGTCTCTTGCACTCCTAAAAATCCTAAGAGACTGATCATTTACATTAATCAAGCTAGCCCAACTCCTAAAAGAATTCATTCTATTCATGGGGTCCCTATCATGAGTGATACATCAAACCTATACACAAGACTCATACAATCTAATCCTCCCTCTTATATAGTTGTAGCCCATACCTATGATAATATAAGGAACCAACAAAATATTAATCAACCTGCAGCTAAGCCACCGAGTGAGTATGATCTTGTTGAGTAACTTCATGTTACTCCCGCCAAGATCTCACTTTGGGATTTTCTTTAGAATACTCCTATTTACCAAGGTATGCTTCAAACAGCCTTGCAAAATATCCTCTTGCCTTCTTTTGATAGGCGGATAGATTTTAATACGTTGATAGATCATATTTGTGTGGGTTCGCTAAATATTATGTTCTATCCACATGAACTCCCACCTCTGAAAGTAAAAAATCAAGTAGATCCTTTAATGATAATAGTTTACATTAATAATATTATCATTCGATGTGATCTTGTTGGTACTATTTTGACACTCAATATATGTAGCATTGACTTGTTACCTAAAATCAAAATTTATTCAACTTCTCTTGCTTCTTCTTTGTACATTTGTGGATTCAATAATGTTGGTTGACAAGCCTTAGGTATGGTAATCTTACCTTTAAGGTTGGGACCCATTACTATACCCACCCTGGTATATGCTATGTTAGGACCATTACCTTATAACATTATCTTGGGAAGACCGTGGATTCATGCTTTGAGAGCAGCCCCTTATACCTTGCATTATTCTATGAATTTTTTTGTTAATAATAAATTAATCACAATCAAGGATGAGCCTAATGCTATACATTTATGTGAAATGGTAGCTATTGGTCACACTCAGTTGCTCCTACTCCTAAAAACTGTATCCCTTTTTTATCTTCTAATGTATTGACATCTACTTCAATAGTGCCTATTACAAAGTCTACTCTTGAGATGGATGTCCTTAAGGAAGATTATCCCAAAGCAAAGAGTCCTAAGTCTATCCCTTCTACCTCTTCTTCTAAATCAAATGAATGTATTGGTGATGATTCAAGATCCTTGAACTTTACTAAATCCTACGTCGGGGTGTACAAAGTAGATCTTATCCACCTAAACATTTTGACAATCGCATTTGCCTCTGCTAAGAAATATGATTGTTCTCTTGCTGAGATGGATAATCACGCTTCTAGTAGGGAGGATGTTGATTGTATTACAACTAAGAAGGATGATTATGTTCTTGTAAAGAAGTGTGATACTTATAGCATGAATTATGCTCTTTACACTAATCCCCCTTCTTTTTAGGAATTACAATCACATTATGGTCCAAGTTTTAAATTATTTTTTAAATTTGGTTATGGGGGAAAAGGTTGTGGGCATAATGAGAAAGGTATTAAATTCCCCTTAGAGGCTAATCCATGTAACTTTAAGATTCAAATTTGATACCACCCCTCAAAGTCTAAGGTTAAACCATGGTTTAATATCAACATGATCTCTACCAAATTTCCTTCTCTTAAATTGATTCATCCTAAATATATTGAA
Source organism: Sequoiadendron giganteum (assembly GCA_007115665.2). Classification (NCBI taxonomy): domain Eukaryota; kingdom Viridiplantae; phylum Streptophyta; class Pinopsida; order Cupressales; family Cupressaceae; genus Sequoiadendron; species Sequoiadendron giganteum. The sequence goes on along the minus strand of CM021108.1, from coordinate 429,680,877 downwards.
AGTAAAGTAGACTCTAAGGAATTTGCTCTAGATTTTTTCTCTTTGGATAAAGTGCTAGAAGAATTCTTAGGTGTCTACTCTAACTTACCTTCTTATCACCATAAATGACAATTCCCATATTGCTTGAATAAACATGCATATTTTGGAGGATCCATTGTCTAATATGGATAATAGTACTCCTATACCTCATTCTGAAGACCGTAGTACTCTCCTTATAGGGGATACTTCTAATTTTCTCATGCATCCTAAATCTTCTAAGAAAGTGGTTAAGATTGGAAAATGTCTCTCTTCAGAAGAATCTAAACAACATGCTAACTTATTACATTCTCATCTCGATATCTTTGAGAGTCATATGAGGACATTCTTGATATTGATGAGAATGTAGTGGTTCATAATATCATCCTATGTCATGATGCCAAGCCTGTTAAACAAAAGATCCACAAGATAAATCCCAAGGTCGCTTTACTATTCAATATTGAGATAGAAAATCTTCTAAAATCTAGTTTTATCTTTCCTATTGACTATTCACCTTGGATACCAAATATAGTCACTATTAGTAAGCATGATAGCCATATTCACATTTGTATATATTTTCATGATCTTAATAAGGCTTCTCTTAAGGATAACTTTTTGTTTCCTAATATCAATATTATTTTGGACTCGACTGTAGGCTATGCCTTGTTATATTTTATAGATGGATTCTCAAGATATAATTAGATCTTCATTAATCCAGAAGATCAGTATAAGGCAACTTTCACTACCCCTTAGGGTACCTTCTCTTATGTAATCATGTCATTTGGATTAAAGAATTCTACAACAACTTACGACTAGGAAATGACTCATCTTTCACAATTTCATTCACAAGATCCTAGAAGATTATGTTAATGAAATTTTGGCTAAGTCTATAAATCGTCAAGATCACGTCAAGAATCTTTGCATTATCTTTGAAAGGCTTCAACTCTATAAGATGAGATTAAATCCTCTTAAGTACGTCTTCAATATAGATATCAACAAGCTTTTAGGATTTATCATCTCCCATCATGGAATCAATGTCGATACAGATAAGATTGATGAAATAATTAACATGCCTCCCCCTAAAAAAATATTTCAATTACGTAGTTTACATAGAAAAAATTAGGTGATTCATAGATTTGTGTCTCAATTGGCTAATCGTACCCTTCCATTCACATGTTTTTTGAAGAAAGATGTTTTTTTTTTATGGGATGATGAATGTGACAAATATTTTGAGTTTATCAAAATTTATTTGGCCAATCATCCTATCTTAATGTTAGTTATGCAGGATAAACCCTTTTTACTTTATATCTCCACATCATCTCATGCTCTAGTAGCTTTATTAGCTCAGCATGATGATGATGGTAAAGAAAGAGTGCTCTATTATATTAGTTGTATTTTGGTTGTTTATGAGACTCGATATTCTACCATGGAGAAACAATGTCTTGCTCTCATTTTCACAATGAAAAAGTTATGAAATTATCTTCTCCATGTCAAACCAATTTGATTATAAAATGTGATATCCTTAAACATTTATTTACTAGAAGTGATCTTTATGGAAGTCTATAGAAATGGGTGATTTTTATCTTTAATTTTGACATCAAGTTTGTAACTTAGAAAGAAATCAAAGGACAAGTTGTTATCGATCATTTGGAAAAAGTTACCTTATCTCACTCCTTTCCTAACTTAGATTTATTTTTGGATGAAAATCTATTTGAATTGGATGATGAACCTATGTGGGAAATGTATTTGTATGCATCGAGATGTCAAACTATCTTTGAGGCAAGTGTAGTTTTAATCTCACCCAAAGGGAAGCTGGTTTTTCTATCCTTTTGATTAGAATTTCGTTGTACCAATAACATTGTTGAGTACAAAGCCCTTATTTCTAGTTTGTTGAATGCACAAGAAAAATGAGAGGGGGTTGAATTAGTTGTTCATTAAAAAATAAAAATCCTCATTAACATTTAGATCCTTATTAACCTTTAATATTTTATACTAATTTAGAATGAAAGTAAATAAAAATACAACAAAACATCAATACCATACATAGAAGAACCCCAAATTTACGTGGAAAATTGAAGAAGGGGAAAATGTGAGGATTAGCTCATAGTATAAATTAATTATAACACTGAATACAATAGGCTCACTACCATAGGGCTCACTACCCAAAAGAAAAGAAGGGCTTGCTGCCATATTACAAAAAAGAAGGTAGAATATTATTACAATGAGAAATCCATCTTAGAGCAATAGAAAAGCTCCACCACTACACCACCAGTACATTTGTACACTCTTTGAAGAATGTAGACACCTTATGCTCACTGCTTCTAGTAGTCTTATTCATTAAGGCTCACACTACACTTCACACTTTTTCACTTTACATTACACTGAACATATCACACACACTTCATCCACACATCCTCCATCAACTCAACTTGTACATATACTATCTTTAACTTGAAAACAACTTACAAGGCCGATTATGCACCTCAACTATGTAAATTGAAATTAGGTCAACACCAAAAAATTCCCACAGTGGAGAGGAATGAAGGTGGATCACATCACACCTTAAATTAGACCTAAATTCATACATAGATGCCATTCCATGCTTCCATAAACATCGAAGCATCTCCAAAATTAGTGTAAACACCCAAGTTCAGTCAAACCTATGTTAACACCATTAAAAATTTAAGTGCACACTTCCTTTCATCCAAAGATGACTCATGAACCACACACAATACTTAAACACAATCTAGAATATTCTATCAACACCCTAAAATACAACAAATCCTTTAGAATAGCTTTCACTTGAAGAACATACTCATTTTGTACAACTACTTAACCTTCCACACACTGTAACTAATAAATCCAACCTTTTGGAACACCACAACTCAAACAACTCGGACTAGAGATAGATATGAGAAATATAAGAACACTTCTATATCCACAAGACAAAAAACCACACTAGGGAGAAATGCGGAGCAAAACCATTTCTCCCAAACAACATTATTTTCACAGTTCACACACTGGTGAACACAACTTCCTCTACAAAATGATCCAAAAAGTGAAACTTTAGATATAACACCTATGGACACCTCTGATTATCATATCCAAACCATGAAATTATATCTTCAATACAAAAGAAATGTGGAGCAAAACTAGAACACCATTCTACCACATTGAACACTCTTTACCAACACTGTTTCCTCTTTTATTCATTTTTTCTCAAAAGCACTTGAAAACCAAGCACTATAAACATCAAATTAAAATTTGCAACACTTTCTCATCACCAAAGAACAACTACAATACAACAACTCAACCAAACTAGAGGTTGAACATCCTCAAAAACATGCTTATCAAAGCAACCCTAGAGGTTGACATTAGTGAGACAACATAATGCAACTAATCAAAATAGCTTCAGGGTTGACAACAATGCAACAACATCAACAACATACACTTGTTGACATCAATGACAACACAAAATTCCAACAATCTCACCCTTTTTAATTAATGGTAACACATGATATAAAAAAACAACAACTATGATCACCAACACATACATTGCACATTAGTGCACACTGCTCCCCCTTACACAAGCATTTATTCTTTCCAAATTTTCTATTTTCTCCCCCTTACATCATAAGGTTTTTCAGCTAAATCTGTCCCCCTTTGACATTAATGGCAAAGGGAGACACATCCCCATTTGACATCAATCAAACATGTATCTTCTCTCCCTCAAAGGAAAATTCATGTAAGGGACAACCACTATTCTCACTTTCCGTATTTTTGCACACTTTTTCATTTTACTGCTCTGCACACTCCCCCTTAGGAGCACACAACATGCTACACCAAAAACCAGCCACAACTACTTACTATTCTTCTCATATCCTTTGACACGAATGACAAAGGACAACACCTACACTTACACAATGACAACACTGACCAAAATAAGGAAAGAATCTTGAAATCCATTAGAATGATGCATAATATTATGCATATAATTGAAAGGAGGGGAAATAACCCATAACTTCTCCTAAAGATACTCAAAAGTATCCTTAGGAAGAGCCTTTGCGAAAATATCTACAACTTGATCCTTTTTGGGCACATACTCTAGCTTCACTTCACTCTCTGTAACTTTATCTCTCAAAAAGTGATACCAAATTGAGATATTCTTTATCCTTGAATGCATTACCAGATTCTTTGAAATGTTTATAGCACTTGTATTATTACAAATGATAGAAATATGTTCATCATATACCTCTAATATCCTTCAAAGTTTGCTTCATCCATAAAATTTATGTGCAACATGATGCTACAATAATGTATTCTTCTTTTATAGTAGACAATGACATTGAATCCTTCTTTTTACTTAGCCAAGACACAAACCAACTTCCAAGAAAGAAAGCACCACCATAAGTGTAATTTTTGGTCATCCATACAACCTACCCACTGCATCTATATAAGCACTTAGAGATAAATAAATATCCTTTGGATAACACAAACTATGTTCTAGAGTGCCCTTCAAGTATCTAAATATTCAATTTATTGTTGCCACATGTGACTCTCTGGGATCTTCTTGAAATCTAGCCACAAGAAAAACTTCATGCATGATATTCGGTCTATTAGCAATTAGATATAGAAATTCTCCAATCATTGATCTATACTTTCTCTGATCAACCTTAGGAGATTCATCATTATTTCTCAACTTGCAACCAGTAACCATAGGAGTTCATATCAGTTTAGAGTCTTTCATTCCACACTTCTTCAACATTTCCTTGACATATTTTGATCGTGAAATGAAAATACCTTTCTCTATTTGATTTATTTGTAATCCAAGGAAGAAATTCTTATCCCCAAAAATTGACATTTCAAACTCATTTTAAATTTGTTCTACAAATATCTTGCACATAACTTCATTTCCTCCAAAAATTATATCATCAACATACACAACCAAAATCAAGATTTGATATTTTTCAACTTTAAAATAAAGATTGCTATCGATAGTACAATTATTGAATCCCTGTTGTAACAAGTACCTATCCAAACTTGCATACCAAGCTCTGGGAGCTTTCTTGAGGCCATGTAATTCCTTATTCAATCTGAAGACTATTGATGCCCAAAATTGGCAAGGTAACAAACCTTTGTGGGAAACTCAGTTAAAGGGGGAACATATTGTGCAAAACTAAGTAACCTCCAGATTTTAAAGAAGTCGACTTCTTCTGTAACTAGGGTTTTGAATGGGAAAAGGAAGCAAATATAAAAATAAAAGGATCTAATGAAGGTGATGCACCGAGATTTAGATATATGCATGATAAATATATCTTTTAGATGTGATTTAAGGGCCCGTTCGGTAGTTTTCTATATTCCAGAATGGAAAAATAAAGATAGAAGCTTGCATGATTCACTCAATGACATAAAATAACCTTCATACACATTTACTAGAAAGAGGAGTCAAAGACATGATCTAAACCAGCAAACTTGTATTAAATTTATAGAAGTTCTATAAATGAAGCATTCAGTACAATAATGGCACAGTAAAACTTATCAAATATCAAAGAAAATAGAAAGGTCGAACAATGGCACTGTCTGTGATTTATTTTATAGTAATCTAATGAATCAATGAAAGGCTTGGTTCTTCTACCAATTCTTTTGTCAAAATCTGAACCCCCACTTCGAAAGAAGAAGCAGTATTTATAATAAAATCCCAACCCTGTGAGCCAGCAACAGAAAAGATCCTCTGATCATGAGAAATGATGTATTAGCAATGATTTACCCTGGTCATTGCAATAGAAGAAGATTCAAGCCATGAACAAGGACATCTCAAAGCCAGATGCATCTCTTGCGAATGATGGTAGTGGTCCCAATAGACCAGCGTGTCGACATGTTGCATCCACTTATGACAGTCATTATAATACTTGGAAAATGTTGTGAGGTTGTCACTTGTTTCATCCCCCTTGTGCAAAGAAGCCTTCAGAAGATATATGTGGCAAGCGATCGGGACCCGATGTTTATTCCTCCTTCTATGCGATGAAAATCAGTGCGGTGAAGACATGTGGAGGTCTTTCAATTCTACTGTGTTGAAGGTGGGGTCTACCAAAGGAATATGCATGGAACGATGTTAAGAGGCATGAGTTCAGTGCCCGAAAGGGGAGCGATAGGAAAAAGGACTGAAGAGTGTGAACTGTCGACACTTGGAAGCATGGCAGCGACTTTTGCAAAGCAAAAGGAAGAATCCTTGTGAGGAGCGCTCAACTGATAAGTGGTAGTATTCGGATAAAGCCTTGCAAAAGGCATCCAATGTCGCATTCGATCGATGGTCAGGGCCGATACTTAGCAAAATAAAATAACCCAAAGGGATCTTGGGGAAATTTATATTCAAAGCTTTTGGTGACTTATCAAGGGCATTTTTCCTACAGAATGAAGAACCCAAAATCTCTGATTTGCAGACCAGAGTCTTCTCCATTGGGCGATGTGATCAGATCTTAGAGAGGGCGATCTATAGAGGCAACCATTCAGCCTCGGATGGAGTCAATATGTCATGCAGACCTTCCTGTGCTCCATGCAGATCAATCATTTCTTTGTAAGGCAGTTTCATTGTCATATCGGCCCAAGAATCGAGTTGAAAGAGAAGTCACGTAATCGAATGAATGACGCTCTCAATATCCTATGTAGCAAGGGGCTGAATGAACCTCTGAAAAGTATATGCATCTCATTTCTTTTCTTCAATTTTTACTACAATATTCTCTGTCGTGGCCACTGATTCATCTTCAAGAAACGAAGATGGTAAGCCCATCTGAATTAGGTGGGAGAACTTGGCTCGCATGCTATTCATGGTCTGATCTAATGTGGTGGTGCACTTGCTAGCATGAAGGATGGTCGTGAAGAAATGGATGAATCTATTAGTTTTTTTGGTAGTGGCGTTCCAATCCTCAATTGCTACACTTACCAAAACTTCATTTGGGACCATATATAGCCTATCGAACAACCTTCTAGCCTCTAGAATTCTTTCCACGATGGAATGAGGGAACCGCTTGATTTCCTCATGGACTTCCCTGCCCAAACTTGTTGCCTCTGACATAAATTGGAGTGTCAGTTGTAGAGTTAGGTAGAAGGCCTTCACTCTTTCCCAGTGTGAAACATATAACTGTTGGGCTACTTGAAGAAGGTATAACCCAACGACGAGAGGTTGAGCAGAGTTATTTAATATGATTATCTCTACGTCCCTTAATTCCATATTATGCATGAGCTACACTACCTTTTGGTTCACTATGGTAATTTGTTCCTCCAAGATCCGTGATTATGTGATCCAGCTTGCCTCGACTCTTTCTTTGTTTGTCGCTTCCTTCTCTAAGGAAGAATTCATTTCTTGGATTTTATTCTCCAGTTGGGCCCGGTGGATATTGAAATCCGCATCCTTCTGTTGCATTTACTACTCTAGTTGAGCATGTTGGTTTGGTGAAATTCTTCATCCTTTTGTTGCACTTCCTAATCCAAACGCACCAACTGGTTATGATATCCCTGATTCCTTTGTTGTAGCTCAGCGATTAAGTTAGGATCGGGATATTTGAACTTTGTAAGTTCTTCTCAAAGATTTTCTTGTTCTGCCTCGGCTAGTTGCGATAACCAATTAAATTCAACTTCCCTTGCTTTCTCTTTGGCAAGAAAGACTTCGACCCTTCCCTTGAAGCTCTTCAACTCCTCCTCCCTCTTCTTTAGCTGGCAATCGGACTTAAGAAAGCCGGTGGTCACCACCCATTGTGTTTCCTCCATGAGCTCCACCTTGTCCTGAGGTTGGGCCATGCTCAAATCAAGCCCCATGGTGTACATTTTGTAGTCATCCGGTTGCATTTCTCCCTATGGTTTGCTAACGATTGGGTACATAGTCACAAAATGTAGCAACTGTTGGGCCTCATTGAAAACAGTTTGTAATTTTTGCTCCACCAATTTTTGAGCATCTTTAGCCTTTTTCTTTTGGATTTTGAGTGCTCGTGCTTGCTTAGTTTTGTCACCTTCTGATAATAATTTTGATGGTGATCAGATGAGTCTGCCTGCAAAAGGTGCACCGAGAGGAAGGGAAAAAGGAAAAGAGATAGTAGTTGGCCCAGGTGACTTCTTCTTTGGAATACTAACTATTTGAGGTGATAAAGGAGGGATATTCCAAAACCTAAACTATGAACCAATAGGAGGACTCAAAGGAAGCAGATTCATGGCAGATTCTATTGGTCAAGAAGATTGGATTGGGACTTATACGAAAAAAGTTGGAGAGGTATCAACGAAGGTAGCAGAGGCCAAATAGGAGGTACTTGGAGGAGTGGAATGAGCTAAGGCGAATGGTGTAAGGGTCCGTGGAGGAGTAAGGATGAATGGGGTCACATGAGAGAACAGTGCGAAACCCCCCACAACCATTGGAGCAGAGGCCGAAAAGGAAGGATCAACACTTGAAAAGAGAGGCGTAGTGGGCATAGCTGGGGCAACTTAAGATTGTGAAACATGAGAAAAGGGGGAGAAGGATACATGTGGTGTAGATGATTGCAATCCTTGGCTCATCATAGGCTCTTGGCTCACTTCAGGTTCCTACGAACATTCCTCAGAAGATGTTTATGTGCATTGTCGCTCCATTGGTGGCAAGTCTTCTACCACTACAGTTTTGGATTGTTGTGACTGGGTTGTTATGGTCCTTCTTGCAGTCCAAGTGTGAGTTAGGGAAGACCTCACACGTGATATGTTCACCCTCACATTGGAAGAAACCTTGCCGGGTTGCCTCACAAACTTCCCTTTCTGCTGCACCGAGGCCTTTCCAGGTTCTAACTGTGGTTCTTCTCCCTCGTTTGACTACACCTTAGGTTCCTCCAAACCGGAGCCTCCTCTTTCATCACTGTCATTAGAATTTGGATGCTCATTATTCCATAATTTTTTGAGCTTTTTGTTCATTTCCACGCTATCATAAGGAACCTCAGTGCATCAGGTTTCCTGGCAGTATATCTAGAAATCATTAATCTTTTCCTCCTTCCAATTGTAATTCTTTGTTAGGTTGTTGCAAAGAGTAGCCCCAATTTTCTTTGTTTTATCATATTTCTCGATCGACCAGTAGAATTTGAGCCAGGGAGGATGACCACCTTCGGTTAAAATGTAAGCAAAGTCGACCATGAGATCATTTGCATCAGTCAATGGATTCTGACGCTTTTCCCAGTAAGGTCAGGGGTCATGTGTTACCTTGACATTCTCATTTGGCAAGTCATTATTGGGATTGTAATTCCATTTATCACAAACCCATACTAGTCCCAGATGAGCTAGATTTGCCTCAAGCAGGTCATGAGTCCTTTTCTTCACCATGATTACGGTCTTGAAGCTCATCGAGCAGCTGAAAAATCCCTTCTTTGATTTTCTGCCGCAAAAGGTGAAGTCAATAATTGATACCTGATTGAAGACTTCAAGCACCAATACGCAATCGAAAAATCATGAAATCCTCACCCAGAAACCAATCACACTTTGGAGTGAAGCTTTGCATGAACTTGGTCTGGTCCAAGCTAAACCACAAGAAACTGTTGTCTCCCCTCAAATCCTACAGAATCGGACCTAAGAAATAATCTGTGAATGCATAATAATCATATGTTGTAGAGAGGAGAAGAGTCCAAGTGGAGATAGGTTTTTTCATCTGATTTTCATAAAAAATGGACAGCCCCATATGCCTCTAGAAAAAGTCGGGGTTCTTATGTAAGAACATATAGGTGAGGAAAGATGGAAACCTAAACCTCTATTGAAGTTGGTACTCTGCAATCTAGCTAAGCATCTCCTAGATGAGGAATTAAGCAAAATCATACTAGAAGAGATAATGTTTCTTGCACAACTGAAACCCCAATTCTAGCTGAAACTCGTGAACCTCTTTATTAGAGTCTAGCCTGCAAAAAAACACAATCATTGAGAAGGAATCTTTCATATCATCCTTAAAGATTTTATGCATTGTTAGTATCTACATTGGATTTTTCTGAGCTTCCTTGACTCTTTGTGTTTCTGTGTTATAAAATTTCAGAGCCAACTCTTTGGTTCTCCAATAGGACTCTCCCTTTGATGGAGTGAATGACTCCATTTCAAGTACATTTGAGTTTCACTCCAACATGCATAGCATGTCCTAGATAGCCTCTTTATAGATAATGAGACTTACCTCCCGACCCACAATGGTTTTGGTATCTAGGTTGAAATTTTTGATGGCCTCATCGACCAATTCAGGGCAATAGTGCATGAGTGGGACCATATATTATGGAAGCCCACTGTACCAACATTATTATGCCAACGAGTCCAAGTCTCTATTCCCTTTCATTCTTTCAGAGGCCGCCTCCCTCAGTGTTTTAGGGTTCTTTTCCAGGATGGGATCATGAACATTATCCCATTATTCCTTAATTTGGCTCTGATCTCTATAGGGGCTCTTCTTTTGCGCAACCCATGTATTCACCCATGTTGGCTTGTCTGGTATACCAAGTGAAGCATAAGAGGTATTCTCGAAGACATAAGTAGCTAGTGCAACGCACATGGCTTGGAATAAACTTTAGGTCCTTTCTTCTTGCATTCCTATTTGGGAACTCTGAGTAGGCTCCATATTCTGCAAAATTCCACTCAAAAATCACATTGAAGCAGTATGAATGGAACCTAGAGCACTTATGCTAGGCTCTGGACTCAAACCCAGATGACCTCCTACTTTAGGCTCAATTTACAATGGGATAGTGAATCTTCTGCAATTACCTCTACATTCTGTTACTTTGTTGTTGGTTGCATTACACCTGGTTCCCTTAACAGTTCTATTCTTCTAAGTCCCTTTGCATGTTCAGGAAGTTTTATGCTCTGCTTATCCTTTGCATGTGATACTTAGCTTTTTCTTTGATTTCCTGACTTCAACTAGTAGACAACGGTTTCCTTTTGCACTTAATTTGGAATGTACTGCTAGCTCTTCTATCCATGCAAAATGAACTACTTGCCTTTCTTAGAAAGACAAGAATTCATAATTACATCAATGATAACGTCCCTTTGGCATGATTTTCCTGGGAAATTGAGTCGCTGGTGAAATGCTTTCCATCCTTTTGTATGCCTTAGCAATTAATATCTCTCAAAGTATCATTGAGCCAAAACCATAATGAGTACTTAGAAAAGATCTGCATTCAATCTTTGAGCTTGAAACTGCCTGCATCGTGCCACCTAGCCTTTTTTTGTATGATCCATTACCTGGGACTACCACCAATTTGCACTAATTGATTGTCGCTCCTTAATCTTGCACACAACAATTTGTACCTACACACATAATTGAGCTGGGATATCGAGTTGGCCTTTTGGTGGGATTTTCAAGTTAACACTCGATTACCACCATGCTTTGTATGTAGAATACCTCGGATATTTCTATAAATAGGCCCTAACACAGTAGTGGAATTATAATTAGCAATTTTAGTAGAAGTAGCTTTGAGTGATTGGATAGGATTATCATTTAGGCAGTTGAGTAGGTTCTAAATTTGTGCAAGGCATATAATTAGGTTGTCGAGTGGAAACTAACATGATGAACACTCCAATAAGATTAGTGTGCAACAAGTCTCAAACAATGTTTCTAGGAGAGATTTCAAACAAGAATCTGAAGTGCATGACCAAGAACAAACACTCACTGACTATAATAGCCATGAAGTGGGTCCTGGGTAGAGATTGTATCAAATACGAAAATAAATATCTGGTAAACACCGATATTTTCTCCCATTTCATCGCCTCGTTTTTGGATGTTCAGGCTCTAAAAGCTATGATTCTTTGTTTGACGCTTCAGATCTTTCTGAAGAAATACCTCGAAGGTCTCAATGATGTGGTGAGCAATGCAGTGTATCCTTCCTGTCGCGAGTGACCTACATAAGCATGTTGAAGAACATGTAGTGGTACCATGGGTACCAATCTTGAGCAAGTTCCAACTTCAATCACTCATCGAGAATCGTGAGAGGGCCACCTGTTCGTGCCACTTTCTCCTGTGTTGCTATAATGTAGTGTTGTTTTATGATGTGGATTGGTATACTGACTTTAGGAACCTTGTGTTCCCTCTGCCGCTCATTCTGGGAGTTGATGTTGCTTCTGCTACAGGTCATGTTGCTGCTAATGATAATCCTCCTATTGCCCCTACCAATTCTCCTAACAATTCCCTTGTTGTTGAAGACAATGCTCGTGTTTCGGACATGCTCGTGTTCCAGACACCTGAAGTTCAACACACTTTTTCTCTTTTTGTATATATATGCCCCAAAGAAAAGGGCTCACATACACGAATATATAAGGAATTTGTATACATATAGTCATACTTTTGAGCGCATGGCCTCAGAGCCGTTTTGACAATGTTTTTATCAAAGTACGTATATGTAATGAATATACTCGTTTATCTTAAACTCCATGTCTTCATTCTTTTGATTTTTGCAATATAGATTAAACTGAATTCTCTGCATATGTATTCTCTATTCCATGAACATGATAGTCTTTCTATGTTCTTTTAATAATGAGCTTCATGAATTTTCTTGCTTCCAGTTGGGTGAAAAATGTTGAAAAGACCGGTCGACAAAACAAGAAAGGAAAAATAATTACATTATTCACATATTTACACCTATGTGAAGTGACTATAGCTTAATTGAACAATTTCAAATGAATCCCATCGACCGAAATTCCCAGTGGTTCTTATTCCATATTCTCTAATTCAAATGCATTATTTTTCTTGCATTGAATTATTTTGAAAGGACCCTTTCAGAGTTTGTTGAATTTTCCATGTTGGCCCAACCTTGAAGCCCTCTCATTGAATTTTAGTACTAGGTTCCTACACTTTAGACCTTGGTCTGAAGATTTCTTATCAAACCACTTCTTAACCACCTGCTGGTGGTTGGTCATAGCTACTAGGGATTTCTCCCTTTTTTCTTGTAATTCCAACAATTCAGCCAACCGAACTTCCATAGCTTTGTTCTCCTTAATTTCTAGGGACTTGAGTAGCTGTAGCACAAGTATCTCTATAGAGATAGGCAATAAGGCTTCCTTCCTATATAATAGCTCTTATGGTGAAGTTTTCAGAGCTTGCTTAGGAGTTATGCGGTCTGACCATAATTTTGTTTGGAGGTTCTTGTGCCATTCCCTCTCATGGTCTAACCTAATCCTTTTAATGAGTCAGACTAAATTCTTGTTAGTCGACTCGGCTAGGTCGTTCCCTTGTAGGTAGTAGTTTGATGATGTTTTCAAGAATATACCATGCTCAAAAGTGAACTGACATACCTCAGAGACTAAGAAAGCCCTAGCATTGTTCAAGATGATAGTCTTCGGCGTGTCGAACCTCATCACTGGCCCTTTGAGGAAGTCCTCAATTTTTGCCTCTATCGTATTCTTCAAGGGTAAGGCTTTAGTCCACCTCATGAAGTAATCTGTGGTCATGAGAATCCACTTGTGACTAGCATTGGAGGTAGGATTGATCATTCCAATGAAATATAACCCCCATTGTGCAAATGGCTCATCCGTTACAATCGGATTGAGTAGCATGACAGAGTTTTTCCTCCTCCCTTCGTAAAATTGGCATTCTCAGCAAGCTTTTATCATTTCATAAGAGTCATTGAATAGTGTAGGCCAGAAGTATTCGATACATAGAATCTTGATGGCGGTGGTCTTCACAGAGAAGTGTCTGCCTCCAGGGCTATTGTGGAAGGTGTTGAGAATTTTCTTTGCTTGCTGTTTGGTGACACACCGTAATAGGACGCCATTGAGATTGCTCCTGAATAGGATTCCTTCAGTAAGTGAATACCCATTGTTCTGCAATCGGTAGAATTTTCTTTTCTAAGAGGGAAGTCCCAATGGGTACTTGCCGGTGTGCATAAACCTTATTCTATCTGTCAGCCAGTAGCTTTTGGGCTCAGACTCATTGGTTAGGACTAGCTCCGCTTTCTCTTCTTCTTCTTCTTCCACTTATTCATCATGCGCCAAGTATTCACACAATCCTCTCCCTTTGATAGTCTTAGTGGGTTTGACCTCGATGTCATATTCCAAGATCTTGGTGATCCAGTTGGCCCTAGTTTTGGTGATCTCTCCCTCCATAATGTATTCACAGACGCTGGAGTGTGCGACATAAACGACCACTTTGTTGCAAGATATCAGATGTCAGAACTTTTTGAGTCCCTTTACAATTGTGAATGCTTTCCTTTCGATGAAGTTATAGTTTGTCTCATATTCCTTCAAGGTCCGGGAGTGAGAATCTATCAAATGTTCTCCCTTTCCTTCATCATCCTTTTGAGTCAGGATAGTAGCGATGCTTGTTTTGCTACTAAAGATGTAAATTATGAAGTCTTTTGACAAGTCTGGATTTTCTAGCACAGGAGCTAAAGAAATAGCATCCTTTACCTTCTCGAAGGATTCTCTCACTTCTTTTTTCCATTTGAAAAATTGGTCCTTTTTTAGCATCAGGGTGATCAGTCTGATTATTCCTACAAAATCAGAAATAAACTTACTTACGAAGTTGACCTTCCCCAGAAAAGATTGGACTCCTTTCTTGTTGACTGGAAGGGGAAGTTCCCTGATTATGTTTACCCTTTCAGGATCAATCATAATTCCTTCTTGGGACACTACATGTCCTAACAATTTTCCCTGTGGCACTCTGAAGACACATTTTTTTGGGTTCAAGGATACTCCAAACTCTTGGAATCTTTTGAAAAATTCTTCAAGATGGTCAAAATGGTCATCTTTGCATTTGGAAAATATAGTTAGATCATCTAAGGAGATGAGGATGATCTTGATGATCAGTTCGTTGAAGGCTATGTCCATTGCATGTTGGAACCTATGGCCCCTACATTTGAGAGGCCAAAAGGCATCTTGGCATATGCAAACATTCCCCATTTGGTAGTGAGCATCGTTTTGTGTTGATCTCCTTCATTAACTCAAACCTAATTGCAGCCTAAGAATCCATCCAATATAGAGAAAATTTTCGAACCTACCACAACCTAAAAAAATGATTCCATGGAAGGCAGTGGGTAATGATCTTTTAGTGATGCCCTGTTCAGGTTGCAGAAGTCAACACATAGATGAATGTCTCCATTATTTTTTCGGACCGCAATGAGATTAGATACCCATGTACTATGCTTGATTGGAACCACAATTTTTGAATGGATCAGCTTCCCTAGTTCTTGTGTCATTAGGGCTTCAATCTTTGGATTGACAGGCCTCTATTTTTGTTGGAAAGGTTTAGCTACAAATTTTATCCTATCATTCCTCGCATCCTCACAATAAAATAGATTTTCAAGCATGACTAGCCCTTTCAGAAGTTTGTTTGATCTTAGCTGAATGATTTTCCCTTTGTATTCTTCTTCAATCTTCGGCTAAAGCTAATCAAAAAATTATCGACTATTGAATGAATGAGGCAATGTGTTCGTCACTTTCGAACACTTGCTAGCTTTGATTGTTATCTTGAATGGAGGGTTGGATGATTACTCGCATAGAGTGTACATTCTCAATCAAGTTAGAGATAGGATTGAATTGAGATCCTATAGCTGCCATGCGATCCACGGTTGAATTTTGATCCCTTGGTACAACGTGACTGTTAAAATCTTTGAAACCTTCAATGAGGTCCCATGCCTTGTGTCTATATGACTGCATGGGACATTCCTTGCAGTGGAGATGTTTCTGACTTGATTGATTATACGTTTAGAATCTCTAAACACCATTATTTGTTTGACACCCATGTGCTCCATGAGGCTTAGTCCTTGTTCAAGATCCTCATATTCGACTTCATTTTTTGAGCAAGAAAACTAAAAGTAGAAAGATTTGAGAATCTAATCATTGGTTGGAGATGTTAGGCATATCCTGGAACCAGCGCCAATTTTGCATCTTACACCATCAAAGTGCAATGTCCAGAGCTCTAAGGCTTGTTTGACCGTGGGGTTCTTCAGTACCCTCAAGAATTCCCGATCTTCATCATAAATGGCGTAGGTTCCCAACCTGGTAACATGGGAGGAACATCTATGATTGCAGTATCTTGTAGTACCGTGATACTAGGGCAGAAGAAAAAAGTAGGGGGAAGATTTTTAATGAGGCCTATAGTTTCAACCTTGTTCCCATCCAACTACATAACTCCTCTCTTTAAGGGCTCATAGCTAAGCCCTAAGGCTTCAATTATCTGTTTCGGCATGATTGTAGTGCTAGCACCAGAGTCAATAATGGAATTGTGCAGCAGTTTCTTTCCCACAATGAGAGTTAAGAAGAAGGGTTTAGGTTTTGATTTCTCCTCTTTAACCTTTGTTGAAGCCTCCTCTACAGTATTCACAAGAACTTTGGCTGGAGGCGATGTGTCGGCAGTCTTTTCGGAAGCTTGTTCTATCGGTTGTACAACCGCATCTTTCTTTAGGGCATTTTGTAGTAATGACTTTTGTTCTAGGATGGCTAAGATATCCCAAAGGGATACATTAGTAGAATATTTATTCAATTGTTCCACCATGTTGAAAGGTGGCGGATTTAGAGGTTTCTGTTACTTGGACTTGGTGATGAAAATCTCCTTGCACTGTTGCGGTAGTGGAGCGGTTGTAGAAGGGCCAGTGAGTGGGTCCTGGATGCTTCTGGGTTGCAGAGTGATCGACTCACCTGTGAATCTCCTCTTTGACCGAGTGTTGTAGTTGGATTGCACTTGCAGGGTTGTCGAGGTGGATGTTTCATAAGTGAACAATGCTTCCTCTCCCTCCATCCAGGAGAGGAGGGCATGGTCGAAAGCTATGTCATTTTCTTGTTCCAGGGATATTCCCTGCATTTGTATGGTAAGAACCACACTCTTTGTTTGGGGAGAGGCATATGTATATCCTCCTAAATTCAGTGCTATGCTTTGTATGCACTGCTCCATGACCTTATACTGCAAATTTCCATGTGGACAATTTCGAGGCATATGTGTGTCACCATAGGGGAAGCACCAGGGATTGACATCTTTAGAGAGATTATTTTGCCATGCGGTCAACTCTCTTCTTGTACTTGTTTGAGTAGCCCCCAATGGAGTTGGTATTGGTACGATTTGGTTTTTTTTTGAGTCAGAGGAGTTGTGCACGTGGATCCTTGATATTGGTTCTTTTGGTAGGAGGGCCTACCACCTTGATAGCTATGATAGGATAGTCTTAGAGGAGCACCTTGGTTGCACTTCATAGTGGCTACTTTGTTTGTTAAATTTCATAACATCTCCCTTATGTCACTCATCTCATCCTTCAAAGCACTGGATGTAGAAGCAACGTTTTGTGGCACACTTGGATACGTGTACATAGACAGGGGTGGCATGGGTGTGCTGGTCGATGGAATCTCCTGGGTAGAAGTTGATATTTCAGGGAACATCGACATACTGGGCTGAGGTAGCAACTTCCCAGCGTCGATCAGGTTGTTCTCCGCCTTGAAAGCTATGTTGTATACATCTAGTAATGTGGTTTAGCCAAGTGACTGGATCATCATAGAGATCTCGACGTTGATAGATTTTAGGTAAAACATAAATGCTAACTTGATTGGTGGTCGTATGGCAGTCTAGATTCTCTGCCAGGTCGTATGGAACTGGGCATTGAAGTCATTCATGGCTTCCGATGGGGCCCACTTTATTGTTGCTAGCTGATGATATAGCATGGAACTTTCTTCGTCATTCGATAGTCTTTCATAAAATGGATCCCCGAGTTGATCCCAGGTATCGATAGTATTAGCGGGTAGTGTGTGATACCAATTTAATGCTTTTCCTTTGAAAGAGTTTGCGAGCAGTCTTAATGATATGTTCAAATTCGTAACGCAATGCACCAAACATACATTTGCCACATCTTCAAGATGTTTGGATTGTGTCCTTGAGCCATCTCCGATAAACTTTGGAATAGATTTGAGAGAAAATATCGGAATAGGAGCCCAAACGGTAGGTGCAACTAGGGCTAGAAGGGGACTCTTGGTGTCCCAGGCCACATAATTTTAATTTGCAATCTACAACATGACTGGGATTCGAAGGTTCTATTGGGAAATTGGCAAGGTAACAACCCTTTGTGGGAAACTTAGTTAAAGGGGGACCTATTGCACAAAATTGAGTAACCTTCATATTTTAAAGAAGTTGACTTCTTTTGTAACTAGGATTTTGAATGGGAAAAAGAAGTAGATATAAAAATAAAAGGATCTAACTAAGGTGATGCATTGAGATTTAGATATAGTCACGATAAATCTATCTTTTGGATGCGATTTAAGGGCCCGCTCGATAGTTTTCTATGTTCTAGAATGGAAAAACAAAGATAGAAGCCTAAATGATTCACTCAATGACATAAAATAACCTTCATACACATTTACTAGAAATAGGAGTCAAAGACATGATCTAAACCAACAAACTTATATTAAATTTATCGAAGTTTTGTAAATGAAGCATTCAGTACAATAAAGGCATAGTAAAACTTAACAAATATCAAAGAAAATAGAAACACCAAACAATGGCATAGTCTGTGAGTTATTTTACAATAATCTAATGAAGCAATGAGAGGCCTGATTCTTCTACCAATTATTCTATCCCCTACTTTGAAAGAAGAAGCAGTATTTATAATAAAATCCCATCCATGTGAGCCGACAATAGAAAAGATCCCCCAATCATGAGAAATGATGTATTAGAAATGATTTACCCTAGTTGTTGCAACGGAAAAAGATTTGAGCAATGAATGAGGATGTCTCAAAGCTAGATGCATCTCCTATGAATGATGGCAGTGGTCTTAGCAAACCAGTGTGTCAACATGTGTCATCCAATTATGACTGTTGTTATAATACATGGAAACTGTTGTGAGGCTGCCACTTGTTTAATCCCCCTTGCGCGAAGAATCTGTCAGAAGATCTATGTGGCAAGTGGTCGGTGCCCGATGTTTATTCCTCCTTCTATGCAATGAAAATCAGTGCGGTGAAGACACGTGGAGGTCTTTCAAATATACTACACTGAAGGTGGGGCATGCCAAAGGAATGTATGTGGACTGATGTTAAGAGGCATGAGCTTGAGGCCTGAAAGGGGAGCGATAGGAAAAATCACTGAAGAGTGTGAATTTTTGACACTTGGAAGCATGGTGGCAACTTTGGAAAAGAAAAAGAAGAATCCCTGAGAGGAGCGCTTGGTTGACAAGTGGCAGTATTCGGATAAAGCCTTGTGAAAGGTATCCGATGTTGCATTGAATCAATGGTCGGGGCTAATAGTTAGTAAAATAAAATAACCCAAAGGGAGCTTGGGGAAATTTATATTCACATAGACCATATTAGGGTTATCTTATAACTAAAATTCTTCTAGTTGTTCAATATAAAATTCTTCCAACTCACCATTCAAAAATGCAGACTTCACATACATCTGATAAAATTTGAAGTTCTTATGTGTTGCAAAAGCCAAAAAAATCCAAATGGCTTGCATTCTTTCCACCGGAGCAAATGTCTCCTTAAAATCCATTCGTTCCACTTATGAGTAACATTTACACACAATTATTGCCTTATTTCTAACAATTTCTCCATTCTCATTCGGCTTATTCTAGAACACCCATTTAGTTCCAATGACATTCTTATTTGACGATCCTTGGAAAAGTTCCCAAGTTTGATTCTTCTCAATCTGCAAATTAGTTCTTCTTCCATAGCCTTGATTCAATACTCATCTTTCCATACTTCAATCACTGTTTTGGTTTTAACTTTGGAAAGTAAACATAAGTTTACTTGTTCTTTTTTCATAGCATCCTTTCTTCTTCTCAATACACCTCTAGTTTTGTCACCAATGATTTGATCTTCAAAATGATTCTTTTGCACATACTTAGGAGTCTTAGAGTTCCTTTTTGGAGCTTGTTCCTCTTAAACCTGCACTTATTTTTCCTTCATCTTTTTCTTCTTCTCTACAAGAAGATGCATTTAATTTGTATCCATCTATCATCACTAAAATTTTATGTAACTCAAAATATACCTTGACACTTACACTTTCAACAATCCTTTTCAGCCTCTTGTTGTAGCATTGATAAGCCTTGTTTTTTGTAGAATATCCAAGGAATATTCCTTCATTAGATCTTGCATCAAAATTTACTAAGTTTTCTTCATCTCTCTTGATATAAAAATTGGTTCCAAACACTCTAAAATGTTTGACACTAGGGTCCTTTTACACCATAACTCATAGGGAGTCTTTAAACTATTTGTCCTTGCCTGTGCTCTATTAAGTATGTAGACAATAGTATGAACTAATTCTCTCCAGTAGACATCTGTTATATTTTCTTCTCTCATCATTGTACTTGTTGCTTCCTAAACTATTCCATTCTGTTGAGGAGTCCTAGGAGTTGACAAATGCCTCTTTATCCCATGATCTTCACAAAAATAGTTAAAATCGTTGGAGGTGAACTCTCCACCTCTATCAGATATCAAACATTTTATTTTCATATTCATTTCATTTTTAACTATAGCTTTAAATTCCTTAAACTTATCTACATCTTTCGATTTTTCTGAGAAAAGTTAAACAAGTCATTCTAGAGTAATCATCAATCAATAACATGAAATACCTATCACCTTGAAAACTTCTTATTCTAGTAAGTCCACAAAGGTCTATATGCACCAACTCCAAAGGTCTTGTAGTAGATTGTTCTTTGACTTTGAAATTCAAGTATGTGCAGGATCATGAGGGTCCAAAATGTGGCGATGTGAAAAAAAGGCATTTTAACACGTCCAAAAATGTGGAATTCACACCTTTGAATTTTTGTAGGCTAAGGCACAATATCCATTAGAAACAGATATATGTTATTAAATGAATATCCATTTTGTCTAAGTTAGATTTTTTAAATCCGTCGGGTCTGAGCCTGACCAATTTTTTTATTTTATATATTATAATAATTTTTTAATATATTTATTATATGTAGCATTAAATTAAAAAACATTATAATAATGTTTGTTAATCTAATATTACATCATAAAATATTTAATATATTATAATATTAAATATTATATATTAAATATAATATTAAATTTATTATATTTTATGATTATATTAGATTATTATATAATATTATATTATCATATAGTAATATAATATTATAAATAATATAATATATATTATATATTATATTTTTATATGATACATTTGAAAATAATTGTCGCCAATTGACCCAACCATATATTAAAAAAATATAAAACAAAAAAGATTTTTTTTTTGTGTTATAAATTAAATAAAAACTAAGAGCTCATATTATATAATATTATATTATTATACAATAATATATTATTTTATAATAACATAATATTATTATTAAATATTATAATATATATTATATTATAAGATAATATATATTATATCATACATAACATAAAGTATATTATCTTATAATATAATAATATATATATTATAATATACTATATAATATATATTAGATTTTTATATCATATATTTGAGAAAAAACTGCTGCCAATATCATATGATATTAAAAATACTTTAGAACAAGAAGCAAATATCTGTATCAGTTTCCTGTGTTACAAAATAAAAATGAATAAACCCGAGAGCTCATAATTTACTAGTTGCACGTGGGTTTTCTCTTCTCCAAATCGGATATCCGTTCCTAGGATTTCATTTTGCCCAAAATCAAGCAAATTTCAAAGGTATGTTTGCATTTTTTGTTTTTATTCAATTTATATTTTTTTTGCATTGTTTTTTTTTATTATTTTAGTCAAAAATAGGGTAAATTTGATAGGCTTTTTATTGCATTTAAATCATTATTATTTTTTATTTATTTTTATCAATTAACAAGTTTAAAATGGATCAACATGAAAACCCAAACTCTGCACAAAATGAAAACCATCCAAATCCTCCTTCACCGCAACCGTTGTTTCTAAATCAAAATGTGCCAAAAATACACGAGTCTATTCATAGAAATTTAGATCAATTAAGAAAAGTATGTCAAATCTATGAGACACTCGATGAGCTATCAGACATGAAAAACACTTTGGAAACAATCATTTCAAATATTGAAACTTTGGCAACTCATCATAATAGATTTGCACAGTGGCAAGAGGAACAAAGATAATTTTATGTTGATGGGTTATCATATGATGAGGTGAAGGCACTTGATATTGAGAAAGCCCAATTATCCCAGTTATTCATCGATTAGAGAACATGACATCCTATTAATATGAGGAAACCAAAATTTTCAATTAAATGGTGCACCCATAGAGGCATATTAGATAATTTTTGGAGACGGTGGATGTATTTTGATAAACCACCCAACAAAAATATTGATGTCCCTCAATGTTTTCTCAGAAAAATATATGCTGAGTTTGTGCTAGGGAAAGATGTCAATTACTTTGACATGCGAGATTTCTAGGGTGTTGGTAGAGGGATTCCACAAGATAGACCTAGAGTAGGCCGAGTCACCCCAGTTTGTCCTCCTCCACCTATTGTTTCTTTGACTCCACTACCTTACCCTAAGATTGTTGTAGATGCAGGGACTCTGAGCATTTATGTGTGT
The DNA here is from genome assembly GCA_007115665.2 of Sequoiadendron giganteum. Taxonomy (NCBI): domain Eukaryota; kingdom Viridiplantae; phylum Streptophyta; class Pinopsida; order Cupressales; family Cupressaceae; genus Sequoiadendron; species Sequoiadendron giganteum. The sequence goes on along the minus strand of CM021108.1, from coordinate 429,658,408 downwards.
TGAGTGATCATTTGATCACACGGAGCCATCATGTTGTGTATCCATTTGATGGTGCATCCCATCATAGTGGTGTTGCACCTGATACATTCCAACATGATGGTGGTGCACCTGTTGTAGTAGCTCCCACTAGTACACTGCCATTAGCTCCCACTGGTACACCGTCATTAGCTCCCAATGGGACACCGTCCTGTTTGGGACATATTTTTATGCCGCATCATTGCATGATGTGCAACAATTTATGTTTTGGTCCTCTCTGACAGTCCATCGAGGCTCCCATAGACACATCCGACTATGAGGTTCATGATATGCTGGATGTAGGAGATGATAGAGTATAGAGTGGAGCATTTGCAAGGGAGACATTGACTGCCAGGGATGATATGGGTGGACCGTTAAGACTTAAAGTAATTTCATAGTGTGTTTTATGTAAATTCTTTCATATTTTATGAGAGATATTTGTACTAATATATGTTTATGTGCTGGAATATTTAACAGTTGTTGACAAAGGAGTAGTTTTCACAAGTGCAAGAGGCTACACATACTACCATTTTATTTTCCCTAGAGAATCAGTATACGGTATTATTTAAATTGTTATTTTATATGTTAGTTTTTGAAATCTATTATGTTTAAATACATGTACTACATATATTGATAGTCTAATGTAATCTTGTCTTTTTATGCAGAAACCTGGTTCTTATATAACCTTGTTGACTTGGTCTGACTCATTGGATGAAGTTGCACAACAGGTATATATATTTTTTATTCTTGACATTATGATTATATGTGCATGTGCATTTAAATTGTGTTACATTCTTGTCATTTTTTATATAGGAAACCATCTTAGTTGATTCATCCACTATGAGCCCATCTCCTGTCGTAGCATCATAGCAAGTATGTGTTTAATTTATATTGCAGATATTTATGTTTAGATAGTAGTAGATATGTATTTAGTAGATATGATTATTTGTCAACAATTATATGTTAATTTGTATCATTTTGATTTTATCTGCTCTAGTCCTCTACTTGACTCAGCACCGTGACAAGTGTGAGACCATTACTTTATATGAGGACTCTTGATCATCGTAAGAGACAATCATATGCAGAACGTCTTGCAAAAAGGAGAGAAATATTTGAGGTAAACAATAATTGCATTAATGATATAATATAGTACATGTATACTGATTTTGATGTTAAATTCGTAATTTATAAATGATGGTATATAAGTTTCTATTTACTAGTCTATCTTGTCAACCATTCACATAATTAATCTAGTTTGTGGTTTGAATTTTTATTGTGCGGGAAAATTCAGAGCAACTAACTTCTTCGAGGAGGCTTGATTTTGATGATCCAACACAGAATTAGGATATGATATAGATTGATATGTACTTAGGGTTTGATAGATCTTGAGATGGCATATATGCCATATTTTGTAAAACTTGTTTTGAGTAGGCATATGCCAAATTTGTATATGCACAAAAATAATTATACTACAGTTTGATATATAAGAATTGATATTCGATATAATTTGTTCCTCGTGTGCATGTCTTTCTAATTTTAATTTTCAAAATGGAATGTATAATTATCTTAAGACTGGTTTAAAGTTATGATTGATAATGTATGTTATAGATTAACGAAATTTCATTTTAATAGAACTTATGAATTACAATTGGTAATCCATATATGTTAGAGTTCATTCATATTAAGGTTCACATACATTACATTCCATGAGACCATATTTCTTTAAGGATTTTTTTCAAACAATTCGTTGCCTTTTCTATTGTACCACATTTTTCATACATATCTACCAATAATTTTTTATCAAACTCTCAATTTGAGAATACCCATGATTTTAAGCTTTGTTGAATGAATTTACATTTGAAATTATTTTGTTTTTTGAACTAGATACATGTTCATTAGATTGTTCATGTGAAATCTATAAAATAATCATGATTAATAATTAAGGCACCACTCAACCATGATGCAACCATTAAACAAACCAAATGAATGTGATACTACCATTAAACAAACCAAATACAACTCTATGACATGCATGTTATTTGACCTTGGACATACAATTTGTATTATCGTAATGCACAACAATGAATTTTGCTAACCATAATGCATCAATAAGAAAAATAGCCATACTATATGGGTATGTTTGCATTAGGAACGGTCCTCTTTTTCACCCAAACAAATCAAATCACTTAGAGCTAAATTGGATCGATGATTTCCCTTAAGAGTCCAAATTCAAAAAAGGTAGTAGTCTTTGATGGGCTATTACCTAGAAAATGTGACACTTATAGGCTCTCCGTCCAAGGATATGAGATTGTGTTGGGACATTCTTCAATAACCTCTCAGATTTTTCTATTTCGGAGGTGTTTTCTCATGGTGATGAGTTTTCAGTTGAGGATAAAGTTGCCAGATCCAAGCAGTATAAAGTTACAAAGTGGAAAAAATTTTGTTCTGTAACTCATATGACGAAATGGACTATTCAAACATGTTTGGATGGGTACGTTTATGCTAGGAATGGTCCTCTTTTTCACCCAAACATGCCAAATCACTCTGAGCTACATTGGACCGACAATTTCCCTTAAGAGTCCAAAGTGATAAAAGACAACAATATTTGAAGAGCTATTTATCGGAATCCATGATGCTTATAGAATCTCCATTTGAGGCTATGGGATTGTGTGGGGCCCTCTACAATAACCTCTCTCGGTTTTTATTATCTTGGAGATGTTTTCTCATGGTAATGAGTTTTCAGTTGAGGAAAAAGTTGTTAGATGCAAGTAGTGTAAAGTTGCAAAGTGGTGCAACTTTCGTTTTGTAACTCGTATGACCAAATAGACTGTTCCAACACGTCCATATGGGTAAATTTACACTATGAATGGTCCTCTTTTGCACCCAAACACGCTGAATCACTCTGACCTACATTAGACTGACGATTTCCCTTAAGAGTCCAAAGTGATAAAAGGTAGCAATCTTTGAAGGGTTATTTCTCAGAAATCATGATGCTTATAGAATCTCTATTTGAGGCTATGGGATCATGTTAGGACCCTCTACAATAACCTCTCTTTTCTTTTTTTCTATCTTAGAGGTGTTTTCTCATGGTTACGAGTTTTCAATTGAGGAAAAAGTTGTCAAATGTAAGCAATGTAAAGTTGCAAAGTGGTGCAACTTTCGTTTTGCAACTCGTATGACCAAATGGACTATTCCAACATGTCTAAATGGGTATGTTTACGCTAGGCATGGTCTTATTTTGCACCCAAACATGCCAAATCACTTTGAGCTGCATTGGATTGATGATTTCCCTTAAGAGTCCAAAGTGCTAAAAGGCAGCAATCTTTGACGGGCTATTTCTTAGAAATCATGATGCTTATAGAATCTCCATATGAAGCTATGGGATCATTTTGGGACCCTCTACAATAACCTCTCTCGGTTTTTTTATCTCCAAGGCATTTTCTCATGGTGATGAGTTTTCAGTTGAGGAAAAAGTTGTCAGATGCAAATAGTGTAAAGTTGCAAAGTGGTGCAACTTTTGTTCTGCAACTCGTATGACCAAATAGACCGTTCGAACACATTAGAATGGGTATGTTTACACTAGGAATGGTCCTCTTTTTCAACCAAACATGTTGAATCACTCTGAGCTACATTGGATCGACAATTTCCCTTAAGAGTCCAAAGTGCTAAAAGGCAGTAATCTTTGAAGGGATATTTCTTGGAAACTATGATGCTTATAGACTCTCTGTCTAAGGCTATGGGATCATGTTGGAACCCTCTACAATAAAATCTCTTTTTTTTTTTCTATATCAAAAGCATTTTCTCATGGTGATGAGTTTTCAGTTGAGGAAAAAGTTGTCAAGTGCAAGCAGTGTAAAGTTGCAAAGTGGTGCAACTTTCATTCTACAACTCGTATGAACAAATTGACTATTCCAAAACATCTGGATGGGTACATTTACGCTAGGAATGGTCCTCTTTTGTACCCAAACATGTCGAATCACTCTGAGCTACATTGCACTGATGATTTCCCTGAAGAGTCCAAAGTGATAAAAAGGAACAATCTTTGAAGGGCTATTTCTCGAAAACCATGAAACTTATAGACTATCCATCTAAGGATATGGTATAATTTTGGTACCCTCTATAATAACCTCTCTCAATTTTTTCTATCTCAGAGGCGTTTTCTTGTGGTGATGAGTTTTTAGTTGAGGAAAAAGTTGTCAAATGCAAGCAATATAAAGTTGCAAAGTGGGGCAACTTTTGTTTTGCAACTCGTATGGCCCAATGGACTATTCCAACACATTTGAATGGATACTTTTACGCTAGGAATGGTCCTATTTTTCACCCAAATATGCCGAATCACTCTGAGCTACATTGAATCAACGATTTCCCTTAAGAGTTGAAAGTAATAAAAGACAACAATCTTTGAAGGGATATTTCTTAGAAACTATGATGCGTATAGACTCTTCATTTGAAGCTATGGGATCATGTTGGGACCCTCAATAGTAACCTCTCTCAAATTTTTCTATCTTAGAGGCATTTTATCGTGGTGACGAGTTTTTCAGTTGAGGAAAAAGCTGTCAAATGCAAGCAGTGTAAAGTTGCAAAGTGGTGCAACTTTCATTCTACAACTCGTATTACGAAATGGAATGTTTCAAAACATCTAGATAGGTATGTTTACGCTATGCATGGTCTTATTTTGCACCCAAACACACCGAATCACTCTGAGCTACATTGGACCAACGATTTCCCTTAAGAGTCTAAAGTGATAAAAGGCAGCAATCTTTGAAGGGCTATTTCTCAGAAACTGTGTCACCTAGAAATAATTTGTTTGAGTGTACAAGATCACACAAGGCCCCTCTACAATAAATTCTCTTATTTTTTGACATCTCTAAGGTGTTTTCCTATGGTTTTGAGTTATCAGTTCATGGAAAAAGGGTCAGATGGATGCGATGTAAAGGTGCACAGGGGTTTAGGGTTCATTTTGTTCCTTGTGAGTAAGTGAAAAAGTGATTCATTTAGTCAAATATACTTAAGTCATGAAATACACACATAAATACAAAGTATACACATTAAAATGCCTAGGTCATAAAGTATACATTGGAATACTCATAAGTGACAAAGTATACACATACCTTGAAAAGTGTATATTTGAATACACGTAAAGTATAAACAATATGCATGATATTATCATTCAATAATTGCTATCAAATATAGGATTTACAAAATTCCACGTAGGCATACAAAAAATTTCCCGAATACATAGTCATTTCCTAGTAGGGGAAGGAAATAAATCATGTGTTGCCTTCACGGTTGACACGGTCTTCCAGAACAATAGCATGTTGACATTCTAGATTGACAAGCACATGTACAAACCATCAAGGTAGTAGTTAAACTACATACAATATAAAAGATGCTTAGAATAAGAAATATATATTATTCTAAACAACCTAAGTGGTGATGACATGGTAATGCAAACTAGAAAATATGCTTAGAATAAGAAATCTATATTATTCTAATATGTCGCATACCTCTGCCAAAGGATCAGAGTTGGCTATTGTTGTAGCAAATCCATGATCAATCATGCCAAGAACATCTCAATATACTTCGAATGATAAATCTATATGGTCACAATAGAAAAGATGCTTAGACTAACAAATCTATATTTTTCTAAACAACTTGAATGATGATGAATTTGTAATGCAAACTACAAAATATGCTTAGAATAGAAAATCTATATTATTCTAAACAGCCTAAAAAATGAACCTTAGCAAATAAACAAATATCAAAATTTGATGAAGAATATCATACCTATCCCATACAACAAATGATCTGCTACTCAAGTGTGCCTGAAGGGTCATCTCTTACCTTCAGAGTTTCTAGTAATGCTTCATGATCAACACTACTAATTGTCCATATTTTATTTTATTTTGGTCTAACATGATGTCTCAAAAAAAATTTGTTGCTATAACAAGGTGTGAATACATTAGAATGGTTTTTTTGTTTTTCATAGTCTTCAAATGCAGGTATGCCATTCTTTCTAATCATATGTGTTTGCAACCAAGTTTTGAAAACAACAATTGAACCTATGTGACCATAGGTTTTTTATTGAAATCTAAATATACTTAGAATAACAGATCTATATTTCATCTAATCAACCTAAATGATGATGAAATGGTTATGAAAACTTTCATAGATGTTTAGAATAAAAAATCTATATTATTGTAAACAACCTAAACAATGATGAAATGGTAATGCAATCAAGTTCAAGAAAGAACAAATGAACCTATAGGATACATGAACCCATCATCATCTGTCATCAGTTGTTTTCTCTTTTTCTTTCCCTGTACACATCATGCCAACCAATAGTCTGATCTCTCTTCATTTCCCTGTAGTGCTACAACTGCATAGACATGTCCTAGTTGTACAAGATCTGAAAGATGATCGTAGTCAAGTGAACTTTCCATTACACCTTATAATGAGGATTGTGCTATTGATAAAGGGGTTAGATATTGTGGAATCCATGTATCTACCCACTCACTTGACTCACACTGATCCCAATCACATTGAATACAATTCTGACAAAAACAAGCCATCTCTCGTGTCCATATGGTCCATGCACTCACATTTGAGCTTTGAAATAAATACATCTTTGAAGAATCTCTAATTGTTTGACATTCCATTTTGTCTCCCATTGTGCCCTCCTCAACCAACCAAAAGAACCTACACACTTGTGAATCAAGTTTCCCTCCTCATGATAGTGCATAAGTACACCAATCCATAATAGAATGTGCATCATTGAATGTTGCACCACCTCTAATCTTCATTTGTTCCTTAACCAAAGCTTTCTTCACACATACACTTGCACCATCATGCTCACCTTTTCCATGCCCAGCTTCGAAGAAACTCCAAATATGTGGTACACCCCTCTCTATATGCATCCTACTCAATTAATAAAACATGCAAGCATTCTTGAATTTCCCTACGCAGTTATCTAACCAAATCAGATGTTGACCCATTGTAATTCCTTTTTCCTGCAATAACTCAAAAAAAAATTCAAAACACTATTGTACAAACTCAAATGAATGAGATCTATCATCACTCATGTAAAAATGGTACTCCTTGATTATCTTCATGTCCTCTTCTATACTATTAGGGGCATGCCTATATGTTATGTGGATAAAAATGGCAATTTGAATAGAATTATAATATTGTGATTGAACTTCATTTTGTGGTTGCAATGTGTAATTTTTAGAAAAATTAACTACAGATACAATAGTTCCAATGGGGAAAGATTCCTTACACATCCTGAAATGTCAATCCAACCACTATGACCTATGGCTATGCCTTGCATACTTATAGAAAATATTTTTCTTAAAATCTGAAATAAAATCAGCAATACTTACCTCTCTTGCAACCAACTTGCATCTAGAACCCTCACCTTCACTCTTCAATGTGTATTTGATTTTCTCATACTTGTTTTTCTCAACAATTTTGTTTCCAAAGTCATGATTTTTGCCCTCATGAAAGCATATCAAAAACTTTAATAAACCACCACATTGCAAACACATTCCATTTAAACAGTCATTTCTATAAAATAAGAAACCATCACCTCTAATGCATAAAAATGAACCTAACAACTCCCTGGATGAGTTGGGAAGTTGCACTGCATGACACTCCTGCAACATTTCATCAATATGCATAGTAGAACGAATATGGCATAAAAATTCATGATATATTGAAAACTCAGGATGATATTTACAGCATGTATTACAAACCTTCAAAAGAACACAATAAAATGGCTTGCAAGACTGAAAATCCCTTTCTGATATTTACAAATGTGGAAAATTGTTTGTACAAAATTATTTGGCTACATTCCAAAAAATGTTTACGATGCAGTGTACGATCTCAATTACCAATTCATAACTTTAAAAAATCCTTTACTTTTGGTGATACTCTAGAGTGAGAATTCCAATATTGTTCAATTTGCATCTTTACATTATCGGTTATCTTTTTATCGACATGTGGAAGCCTCCCACTAAAAGCCCACGTATCATTTTGAAGATCACTATCGATTCTTCCTCTTCTTGAGAGTGCTCTATTCAATGTTTTATGATTTAAGTCAAAATCAATACAAGTTTTTCTCATTCTCAAATGATGGCTTACTGGTGAGGTTGTGATCACTCTTTGAACAACCCTTTAATCTTTTTCCTTACTAGTCTTTCCAATAGAGGTTAGAGCATTAAAAATATTTTTTACAATAAGACTATTTTTTCCAATTTTTTTGTGAGACGAATCATCAATTTTTGTAATAATGGTCTCATTTTGTAAATCTTCAGTAATTGCACAAAAAGTTGGCATTTTTTGGTTAATGTCTTATTGGAGAAAAATTCATTGAACATTTTCGTAGCCCACAAACGAACCATTCGTTGTGACCTTTTTCCATGAAGATTATGAGTTATGTTCTCATCTATTTCAACTAACCATTTAGGGGTTATTTTGTAATTAGGTGTTACATAAGGTTCATTTTCAATATTTTCATTTTTGAATACAATGTTATTAACATTTTTGTTCTCACTATTTTCAACATTTTCAATAACAATTTCATTTTCAACAACATTTTCATTGTCAATAACAATTTCATTTTCAACCACATTTTCATTTTCAATATTTTCAATAACAATTTCATTTTCAACAACATTTTCTTCTCAATGTTGTTCACATTTTCATTTTCAATTTCAATGTTTTCATTTTCAATTTCAATATGATGTTCAATATTTTCAATTTCTATTTCCTCTTCACTTGAATTAACATTTAATGGTTCGAAGAAGCTTCAATTTGAATATTTTGCATACCTTGTCTTCTTTTCCTATGAATTTCTCTATATTTTGCTCTATATGCTTCAATTTGATCTGCTCTAAATTTATTTTTACCTTTTCTCTTACGCCGACTACTACTCCCCATTCCACAAACAAAAACACACACACAAATGATTGGAATTCTAAAAAAAGTGTTAGAGAATTGATGGATTGTGGAAACTTGATATCTTTAATCTAAAAAAAGTGTTAGAGAATCTTTGAAAAGCTGAATTTCATCTAATGCAAATAGAAAGCACAAGAATTTCATGACAAAAGGAATGTAGCGACCGTCGAAATACTCAAAACAGTCCCTTTTTGTTTTTTATATAACTTACAAAATGGATATCCATTTATAACAAATATCCGTTACCTGTAGTCTTATAAATTACAATGTCATAATATATTAATATATAATATGTATGAATATATATTATATTTTAATATATAATATATATTATATATTAATAATATATTAATATTAATATATATTGCTATTCGTCCACCTATAAAAAATAATAACGGATATCCGTTATGTTTTCCACTTAACACACCTCAAGTCTACATTCCTGCAAGTCCACACAATCCTCAAAAAGGAAACGGATATTCATTATTTGATTTTTAAGAATTATTATTTCTTATGATACATGATATATATTTATTATATATTTATATTATTATATAATATATATTAATATTATATTAATATATAATATAACAATATACAATATAATAAAAATATAATATATATTGTCCCACTCTCCCTCCCTCTCTCCCTCTCCACACCTCTCTCCCTCTCTCCCTCCCTCTCTCCCTCTCCACACCTCTCTCCCTCTCTCCCTCCCTCTCTCTCTCTCCCACTCTCCCTCTCTCCCTCTCTCCCTAAACCCTAAACTCTCTCTCTCTCTCCCTCTCTCCTTCCCTCTCTATATCCCTCCCTCTCCCATCTCTCCTCATTGATCTCTCTCACTCTCCTAAACCCTAAATCCTTCTTCTCTCCTCTCTCCCTCTCTCTCCTGGACTCTCTCCTCTCTCCTAAACTCCCTCTCCCACTTCCCCATCTCTCCTCCCTCTCTCTCTCTCTATCTTTTCTCCCTCAGTTTCCTCCATTGTTTCTCTCACTCTCCTCTCTCCTTAACCCAAAATCCTCTCTCTCTCTCTCCCCTAAACCCTAAACCCTCTCTCCCTCCTCCTCCTCCCCTCCCTCTCTCTCTCCTAAACCCTAAACCATCTCCTCTCCTCCTCTCTCTCTCCATCATTTTTCCCACTCTCCCTCTCTCCTTAAACCCTAAACCCTCTCTCTCTCTCTAAACCTTAAACCTTCTTTCTCTCCCTCTCTCCCTTTGCCTCCCTCTCTCCCTATGTCCCTCTATCACTCTCTCCCACTCTCCCTCTCTCCCTAAACCATAAACCTCCTCTCTCTCTCCCACTTTCTCTCACTCTCCCTATCTTCCTAGATCTCCCACTCTCTCTCCCTCTCTCCTTCTCTCTCTCCCTCTCTCCCTCTCTCTCCCTCTCCCTCCCTCTCCCTCTCCCTAAACCCTAAACCCTCTCTCTCTCTCTCTCCCTCCCTCCCTCTCTTCCTCTCTCCCAATCTCTCTCCCTTGCTCCCTCCCCTCCCTCTTAGGTCTCTTTCTCTCTCCCTCTCTTTATTATATAATGATTAAATATATATTAAAGATCTGAGAGGGAGATGGAGACCTAAAAGGGAGATTATGTATCAAATATATTATACAATATATTTAATATATATACAATATATCTAGAATATAAATAATATATATTATAGTATATATTATATCTAATATATCTAATATCTAATATATATTATAGCATATATTTTATATAATATATATTCTAATATATTTAATATATAATATATATTATAGTATATATTTATATATAATAAATCTATAATACAAAAAATGGATATCCGTTATTAACAACATTGGATTTGAAGCCTTGTGAAAAATCAAAATGTTGTTACAAAACGAATATCCATTTATAATGGATATCTATTTTGTTGAGGAGAAACCCTACCTCATTTTCAAAGGGAGACTACGTATTAAATATATTATATGCTATATTATATATTACATATTATATAATATATAATATATATTATATATTATATGATATATATTATATGTATATTATATGTTATATATAATATATAATATTTAAATAATATATATGTATTATATAATATATATAATATATAATATATAATATTTAATATTTAATATATAATATATGTGAAATATACTATTGTATTTTACAATAAATTTATTTTATAATAAATGGATATCCGTTACTAACGGATATTTGTTATTATTTCCATTGGATTTTTCGCCAGGTGGGAATATAATATAGTTTTACGAAATAGATATTTGTTTATAACAGATATCCATTTCTCTGAGCACTTTATAAAATGAAATCTTCCTCATTTTCACAAACCCTACCTCATTTTCACGATCAGCGACCTCTAGGCATATGTTTTTTGCATTTTTTCTAATTTTTTGTTAATTAGTGATTAATTTTTTTAAAAAATCATTCTTTGTGGTTTTATTGATTTTTTTCATTTCTATCTAAACTTTCAAATAAATTTGAAACCCTAGTTAGTGGAAAACAAATAAAAAACATCAAACAAAAAAATTGAACATTCATTACTAGAAAAAAAGAAGCATAAAATTTAACCTAACACACTAAACAAACATAAAATAGAACCTTCATTACCCCCTTTTTGCATTTTTTAAACTATTTTACATTCTTGTCTATTTTTACTTCATCTTTATCAAGTATTCTCATGTTTTTCTTAAATTTTTGCTTTGTTTCTTATTCTTAAGTTAGTATTTCCTTGCTAAACAATTTGTTTTTTAATTTTTTATTTGTTTTGACTCTCCTCGGCTCTCAAAATAGAAAGGATCCTTATTGGAAGTACTCTAAATTTCCAATACTTGGTGAGTCTGGATCTATTGTTAGTACTGACCAGACAAAACTTGTCCCTGTAGCCATAGGGAAATGGGCGAAGTGAATGGGTAATAATTGATGGGCTATGCAAGATGCTATCATATTGTATCATATACAAATTATATCCTCTCGCACATCCCATCAATTATTGCCCATTAACTTTGTCCATTTCCCTATGGCTACAGGGACAAGTTTTGTTTAACCATTACTAACTATGTATACAAACTCACAAAGTATTGGAAATCTGGAGCTTAACACTTCCACCTTTGTTGAATCAATTTTGAGCAAGTAACACTTCAACTTTTGTTGAATCAATTTGGATCTTAACACTTCCACATTGCAGCGAGGTAAAAATTTAATGTATTTTTAAATGAGATTTCACATCACTTTAACAATTATTTGTTTTCCATTTGCATGCCTTAGACATAAATGAGTTTTACACATTTTTTCATTTGTATTCAATTAAGTCATTTATATTGAATGGTTTAAGGGGATCTTTAAACATGTACCTTAAATTTTCAAATTACAAATTTAATGTAGGTTCACTTATATCTAAATCATGGATCCACGCCCTCTAGCTCCACCCACTCCACCTCCATTCACTCCACCTCATAACCCCCCACCACCACCTGCATCTAATGGTGCTCGATTTTGAGAACAAGTTGATGTGAAAGTTAGAACCATTCAGGATCAAGTTAATGCTATTCAAAATGAAGAATGTGTTCACTCATTATTGAGGAATTTTGTATCAAAAATGCAAACTGTTGTTGATGCGGTTAGGTCCATGGAAGTGGACTTAGATGAGCATCAACAATGGCTAGAGGAAAGGAGATAGTCCCAATCTAAAGAGGAAAACACAAAGAAATGAAGAGATGCAGTTGAGAGTCACAAAAATTTCTTAAGACAATGATCTTATTTTTATAAAAAAATTGATCTTGGATGGATATTTTATAAAGAATTTTGCTAGATGGATATTTTATAAAGAATTGGGTTGGATGGATCTTTTTCATGTTGAATTTATGAATATAATAGTATAATGATAAGACAAAAATTTAGTAATAAATATTAAATAATTTATTAATTTAGTGTTTGTTCATATATAGTGTGCATATATAGTGTTTGTTCATGCATCATGGTTGACCGATGTCTTATTTGTTGATCATAATTATTGTATAGATTTAACATGAACAATCTAATTAACATGTATCTTGATTCCTCCTAATGATTTTGTTTGAAAGTTGCATCAAACCCCTTTTGTGTACATAATATTCTTGTTTATGTATCTTCATTGGAAGATAGTGATTCTTATTCATGATCATTTTATACTTTTTACATGAATTATCTAATGAAATGTTATTAAACTTGAAGGTTTCAATGGAATGAATGTTGAATTGAGTTCTAATGGTTTTGTTTGATGGTTGTATCACTTCTTATTGTAGAGGGTATGAACACAGGAAAGCACTCTTCCTCTCAAATCTCTCTCTCTCTCTCTCTCTCAGGTCTCTCCCTCTCTCCCTCTCCCTCTCTCCCTGTCTCTCCCTCCCTCTCTCCATATCAACTCTCTCTCTCTCTCTCTCTCACTCTCAGGTCCCTCCCCCTCTCTCTCTCAAGTCTCTTAGAGCTTCCTCTCTCCCTAGATCAAGTCTCTCTCCCCCTCCCTCTCAGGTCTCTCTCTCTCTATCTCTCCCTCTCAAGTCTCTCTCTCTCCCTCCCTCCCTCCCTCTCTCTCTCTCTCTCTCTCTCTCTCTCTCTCTCTCTCTCCTCTCTCCCTCCCTCCCTCCCTCTCAAGTCTCTATCTCTCTTGATCTCTCCATCTCAAGTCTCTCTCTCCATCTTTGCCTCCTTCTCTCCCTCTCAAATCTCTCTCTCTCTCTTAGGTCTTTCTCTCTTTCTCTCTCTCCCTCTCACTCTCAGGCCCCCTTTGTTTCTCTCAAGTTTCTCTCTCTTGGACTCTCTCCCTCCCTCTCTCCATCTGAATACTCTCTCTCTCCCCATCTCAAGACTCTCTCTTTCTCCCTCTCAAACTCTCTCTCTCCCCTCTCTCTCTCTCTCTCTCTCTCTCTCTCTCTCTCTCTCTCTCTCTCTCTCTCTCTCTCTCTCTCTCCCTCTTAGATCTCTCTCCCCATCCCTCTTAGGTCTCTCACTCCGTCTTAGGTCTTTCACTCTCCCTCTCTCTCAAGTTCCTCCCACTCCCTCTCTCTCTCTTGTCAATTTTCCGCACATCAATAAATATATAATATATGCTATGTATTAAATGTATTATATAATATATATAATATATATTACATAATATTAATATAATATTTTATATTTCATATATATACTATATACTATATAATATATAATATACCATACAAAATATATGTACTAGATAGTATACAATATAATATATAATATAGTAATGTATACTATAATATAATATATAATATATTACATATAATACACATTATAAATATATGTAATATAAATACATAATACATATTATATAATATTATGTATTATAAATAATATAAGTAAATATAAGTAACAAATATCCATTTTAGAAAACAAAACGGATATTTGTCTTGGTTTGGTATTACCAAATAAAAATGGATATTGACTTGGGATTTGGTTTGAAATTACTTGACCTACAAAGTCAACCCAAAAAACATGTTTTTGAAAAAAAAAATAGTTTTTTGAAGTTCACCCTTGTGGCTAACGACTTTTTTTTTACTCGAATTTGATCAAACAAAAAGGGTTTTTAGAAAAATTTGTCAGCCTTCCACCAATATAATTTTTTCCTTATTTTGAATTTAATAAATAATTATTATTGATTTTCTACCTACATTATGTCTAAAGTCCTGATTGATAGGTTGATTGAAAAACTTCTATAACTTTCAAAATACTTAACATTCTTCGAATCTACAAGATGCATCACATTCTATGCTTCAGATATGATAGGATAAAAAAAATTAATTTCATAATTTTTTGACCAAGTTATGGTGGTCAGACACAGATGTTTCAATAATTCTAAAAAATTCTAATAAAAAACAATAACTAATTATTTACATGGGAAACAAAATTACAAAAAAAAATCTGGCACATCCGGGCATGTGTACTCTACTTATATTGAAAAATTCAAAAGAAAAAAATATTTTTTTCTTGTACTTAGGGTGGTTAGACATACACCCGCTTCTTATATTTTTCCTGAAAATTTCATACCACTGCATTGAAATTTCATTTTTTCTCAAAACAAATTTACTTTTTTCGAGAAAAGGACTAGTAGCCTACAAACTACATTCAATTTGCTACAACTTTTGTTCTTACATATTTTTCAAATTATTTTAATAACCTATTCAAATTTTTATGTCAAGTTGCCTAACTCTGATTTTCTAAATTTTCATCGCCACTTAGAGGCCTAGTTTGGACCCCCATGATCCTGCACTGACCCACTCTTTCTAGCTTGCTTCCCAATATGGAATTTCTTGTAGATAACTTGATAGGCTTTGTAATCTTTGGTAGATCTCTCACAATTTGAACTAAATTGATCCTCACTAGACTATCAAATTGATGTGACACATTATTCTATGTCATAGCCAACTTTCATTGATTTGATTCATAAAGCACTGACCATTTATACCCTTAAGCTGATAAATATTTCCATCTATCCTTCTTGTAGCAACTAGAGTTCCTAACAATCACACATTGTTAGAGGGAAGCTAACTTGGCAACAAATGCCTTAGAAAATTGTGCTTGCAAGATGGAGACTGAAATCCTCCAAATTGATCCATCCAACTTTCTCATGATTAAGGACTTTATGTAAATCATCTACAATGAATGCCAAGGGAGCAACATCTCTAGGACCATCAGATAATTGCATTTACCACAACATGCATATGAAAAGTTGGTTGTTAGTCTTTTGGGTCTGTTGTGTAGAAGACAACACTGCTCATGTGAAATGTTGAGTGTCTTGCACAACATTCCTCGCAGAGAAGAAAATAAAGCTTAATTTAGAGAGTTTGGTGTTGCTTAGCTATGTTGACATCTTAAGCCTACTCATCCTAGCCACATTTTTTCTACAAATTTTCTCCAAGGGTGGTTTCAAAATGTTTAAATTTTGGATCTGACACTGAAGGAAAATATGTCACATTTGCACAACTTCAAGAATGTCTCGAGTGTAAAGATTATTGAAAGGTGTGTTATTGGTCCGTCTAGTGGTAAGCTGAAAGATTAGATCTCTAGTAGATGCTCATAATTCTTGCATGAAAATTCCATGTGCTCCACAAAACATTCTTTTAAAACAATACCCGAGTAATGCATGACCCTGACATTGCATTTCCTTGAGGGAGGTTTCAAAATGCTTGAATTTGGAGTTGGACGACTGGCAGTGACACGTGCCACAAAGGTGTAATCTTAAGAACACACTAATATTAAAGATGGTGGAAAGGTGCACTATTGGGGGTATTATGCTACCTTAATGCTATAATTAGAGATTGGATTCCACCTACGCTACATTTCAATTGGGCGCAAGTGCTGGGAGGTTATATAGACATAGGACTCTAATAGTTGCATCATGGGATAACTATCATTTTAGGCTAAACCTGAGGTGTTTGTGGAGGGTACCACATCCCCACACAAGCTTCAGTATAGATCTATCAATGCAAATTTTAGGGAAGTTTTATAAACTCTAAGTGACCATTATTCTTTCACTTTCTTAGCATAAATTAGAGGTAACTCATTCTCATGCCATACTTACATTGAAACTACTTGACTTGGTAGTGACTATCAAGGTGGATTATTTGAGTGCAACTTTAGTAAAGCCACTGCTAAATGCAACCAATGCTCTCTTCAATGTAGCATCTCGACATGTGGCATCAACACGCTCCCTTGAGCACCCTTCTTAAGTTCTAGCCTTTGTATCTTGTGAAGTCTTGCCATATGCTAGTAAAGGTTTCAAGCTAAGCATTTGGAAAATGCTTTAATTAATAAACCATTGATTAAGCATTGTATACTCCTAGTGGGATGGGATTAACATTTATTATGTTTTATCTCTACTTATATCATGTTTATTTGAAGTCACTATCAAAGGGAAATTTTTATTACGATAGATCTTTGAATATAAATTGGAAAATATTACATAAATAATCAGGTATTTTTCTATTCTTCACCAATGCCAATTTTCCTACATGGTGTTGTGCATGTTTTTCACACACGCCCCATTGGTGGGGACCCTCTTTTTTTGCTTTCCTTTTTGTTGTTGGTTTGTTGTAGGGCCTCGACTTTGTCCCCTTAAGGGATGGGTCTTTTGGCTTTGGTTTTTTTTCGCCTGTGCTCTCAACGTTCAATTTGCATCTTGATCTCCTTTTGCGACATTTGACTAGTGGACTCACTCTCTTGAAATGGCCTTGCACTTGAAAATTTTGATTTTGAGGCAAAATTGACTAAGTTATGATGAATTTCTACTAAACCGAGGTCCCTTGGATTAGCCGAACCTTAATCTGGTTGGCTAATCTGAGGTCACTTGGATTAGCCAAATCTAGCCTCATGTTGAATTGCCAATTTTTCTGGTTGTACCGCCTGGCATTAATTGCTCTCTTTTATGAGTTATTTTTTTAGAAATAAGTAGCTATTTGATCAGCCGTTTCCCCATTTTTCACTTCACCTCTGACAAATTGAGAAAAGTCTACCTCCATCGTGCCCTTGAATCTTGTTATTGCATTCAATTCACTTCCTCTTGAGGATTGTTTGTGTTTTATTTTTTGAGGATTCCTTGTTAACTCGTCTTTGCATTCTCTCCATCACACGTTCATTTAAGGTATGTCTCTGGCCATTTTTGAGTGGTTTGTTTCGTTACTAGCTTTGTTGGTAAATCTATTGCAATGAATCGCTCATTTTAGTTTGAGATTTTGATCTTCATCACTTTTCACTTTACCATTTTGAGTTCACGAGTTTATTTTCATGAATTGAGAAAGGGTTTTAATTTGTATGCATTTGCTAAATGGTGGTCATTGAAACCTTAGGGTTTAGCCTTGCGCGTCTTCTATGCTACTAATATTGAAATCTTGGAAGCATTGATTGGTTTTAAAATGACTCATAAACCCTAGTTGTGTCTGCCCTAATCGTGCGCGGTTGATTCAAACGATTGAATGACATCAATGATCCATGAAATGAATCGTGCAAAGTGCTAAATGAACAAATATTCAATAGATGATCTTGTGTGTTCGACTAAAACGAAGGCAAACACTTGGAAAAAAATTCATTACATGATGATTTCGGCTAGTTCGAGGTATCTCAGATTAGTCGAGCCCTAATCCGCTTGGTTAATCCAAGCTAGCTCAAATTAGTCGAGCTTGCCTTCCTTCCTTTTGTCGACTTTCCCCTTCAAGTGTTGAATGCCCAATGTATGATCTCGATCCTAATTTTGTTTGGTGAGGCGATTTTTGATTGAATGAACCTCAATGCACTAACATATTTTGTTTTCCAAAGATTCTAAGGAAAAATGTGAAGAGTATGTTGGAGTTCAGTGAATTCGAGCTAGCTTAATTAACCGAACCTTATTCTGGCTAGCAAATCTGAGCTTGTTCGGATTAGCCGATCCCTTTGCAATTTCCTTTGTGACTCAAAATGATGATCAGTGATAACGATTGGTTGCGTTCGTGTGATGACTTAAGTGCTTAATGGGGAGCTCTTTTTGATCAAATGAGATGATAAGGCTTGCACATCAAACCTTCGAAGACTTGTTGAACAAAACATGAATGAGGTTTAAAACACCAAGTAATTCGAGCTAGCTCAGATTACCCGAGCTCTTGTCTAGCCGGGGAATCCGAGCTAGCTCGGATTATCCGGACTCCTCTCTTTTTTCCTCAAAACCTCTCACATATTTGGTTCTTGTATGAATGGGTTTGAATGATCATGTTGATTGTCTTGCATGCCTTGCATAGTCAAACATTAATATCTTTTTGAATGAGTTATCTGCTATGCGTTGCTAATGAATTTGTATTATCACCTTAATTAAATGGCATTGTAAATGTGTGTATTTTTGCTTCAATTATGAATCCATTGCAAATGAGTCAGTGTGTATATGAAATTTACCCCTTTGGTATCAAATTTGTGCATTGGTTCATTCACATATCTCTCAACTGGATGATGGAATTGGTTTTTCCTCTCGTATTAACGTTTGGGGCTCGTAATGGTATTTTTGATTTGCACTTAATGAGGTTATTTAACTTGTACTAATGAATCTTATGATGTTATATTATCTCATGGTGTTATATTATTTGCATCTGGGTAATTGTGGTTTTTCTGCAGATGCAAGGTGAGTTGAGCCCTGATAAGGCCACTAAGACAAAAGTCACTCTAGTACAAGAAGAGGTTCGAAGAAGACAAGAAAGGATGAAGTATGATTTCAAAGGTATATGGCCAGAGTCCAAGATTTCTTCCACTTGGGACAAGATTGGAGACATGAATATGGGACATGTGGACTATAATTATTTTCATCAAAGAATGTATGGAAATGCACCCACTTGGCTAGCTCAAGTCCTCACTCACATGGGCTTGGCACAGGAAATAGGGTTCCCCTCCAACACAACTTTGTCTAAAGCTTGTCTTATAGTTTCCAAAGCATTATGACTCTAGGACAAGGATCATAATTGGGCCACAAGGAAGGGTTATGGCAAACCTCATCGAGGAGTCCATTGCAGAGGTTTTTAACATTGCTTCACATCACCACCTAATTGAGGAAATAAACATCGGGGAAGCAATTAAGTTTTATGATGAGGATCCTAATAGGGATTTGGAGATCATGAACAATTCTTGGATACTGAATCCGAAGCCTCATTATTCTAAGTTGCTCGAGCAATTTCACAGGAGTGATTTTAAGATGGAATACCATGACATTATAATCCTCTTGGGCAGGGTAATGGGAGTAGAAGAAGCTCAAATCTTTCAGCCTTGGATGTTCTTCCCCATCACACAAATTGTAGCAAAAAAACATTATCATTGGGCTAGAATCATAAGCAATAACCTAGATGCCCAATTGAGAAGTGTGAAAGAAAGAAACAAATTCACCATGACATCGTATTTGGTATACATGTTAGCAAGCTAAACCAACTACAAGGGATTGAGTTGTAGGGGAACATTGGGAAAGGATAGAATCTGGGATGCATACCCTCAATTACAGTACAAGAAATCCAACTGCAGAAGGGAAAATGATTCTTTCTTCATGTTTATTCCTAGGTTGCTACAAAATTCCCTTCAGGTCAGAATAACTGTTGAGGCCATGGATATAATTAGAAAATATGGGAAATGGTTCATCCAATTTCTAAAATTCACATACATCTAGGTGCAGGGATCTCCTGTTGTCCCACTCAAATTACCATGGTATCCAACAAACAAAATTCTAATGCTAGAATTGACAAGGCAGGTGATGGCCTTTTAGGAGATCCTACAATAGATTATGAAGAAGAAAGGATTGGGAGCAGAGTTTCCATTGATGATTGGGACTCTGGAGTCTTTCCCTTCCATTCAAAGTACTCAACACTCTAAGAAGGAGATGGCATAATTTGAGTCGTATTCTCATACCAACATGAATAGGTTTGACCCCTATGGAAAGGCCATGAAGCAGGCCAATAGAAAATTCTTGCATAAGGACCACATAGAAGACTATTGGGAAAATTGTAGAGATCACTTTGAAGTTATCAGAAGAAGGTTCTCTTGGATGCCCCTCAAAATGATAAGGTTGTATAGGATAATAAAAGTGCCTGATCAAGTGCAAGATGATGAGGGGGACTTGGTGCAATGATAGGATTATGAACCATACAGGAACAAGCCTTTACCACAGATAAACTAGTCAGAAGGAGAACTAATAGATCTTGACTAGATAACTGAGCCAGTCAAGATGTATTCAAGGCAATGGGTAAAGAAAAAGATGCATGAACTAGAAGCCGATGGCACTAAGTTCACATATGACTTGATGGGAGACATGAAATCTCATTCTTAAGGAGCAAAAGAAGAAAAAGATAATGTCTCAAAGCTTCAGGGAAATGAAGAGCAGGAAGGTGACAAACCGGTGTCAATCAAAAGAAGAACCAAGAGCTAAGCACAAGAAAAGAAAGGGGAGAAACCATCTCCCAAATCTAAGAAAACTCCTCAAGTTAGCACTATTTCTGTAGAAGGTGAGACATATGAACCGATGAGGAAAAAGGAAATTGGTTACAGAAAGACAAAAGGCAACAAAAGCCAGAAAGGGAGATGCAAATACTAATGCTCCTTCCTCGACTAAAGTCATGGAGATGGAAAGTTCTTGGGAAAAACCCCAAGTATATGTAAGGAAGAGTCTTCCCAAGTGTAAGGCATCTCTGACAAAGGAAGTAAAATTATTAGAAGAGAAGAGGCAAGATGTACCTCCCACCGACTACTAGGAAGAAGAGGTGAATACAGGGAATAATTCTCCTCCTCAAAATGTGAAAACATCAGAAGAGGCTATATAGGAAGAAGGAGGATGATGAAATCTCTACTCCTACCAATGAGGAATGGAGGCAGATGATGCGGGAATTGGAATAGTCTGACTTGGATGCACAAGATAGAAATGTAAGATCCCAAGTAATTCAAGAAAAGCAATCCAAGTCTCAAGAGAAAGAAGTAATCAATGAGGAATAGAATCAACCTGAAATTGAAAAGAATGTGGAAGAGATAGTCGACAATCCGCAACAAGATAGGGGTGAGCAAGAAGCTCCTTCTCTGGAGGTGAATGCAAAGCAACCCGCTTGGCTAGAGAAGAGAGTAAGAAAAAAGCCAATTATTGTTTAGGAAGAGACTCCCAATTGGGACAAGTTATTAGAATAGTGGGGGTAGCCAAAGCAAAGGACGAGGGAAAGAACAATTTCAAGTATCTCTCAGGATGAGTTCAACAACCGAATTATCCACGTAGCAGTACCAATAAATGACAAGTTCAAGGATGAGGTTAGGCCATCCAATTACAAAATGAAAACTATCAATTTGGGACCAACCACCAAAGAGCAAGAGAAGGATGAATTTTGAGAATATTGGATGAGGAAATAGAGGAAAAGGGGAAGTTGAAGAAGTAGTTGAATAATGTTTATACATATGTTTAGCATTTAATGAAACCATTGTAGTCTATTGGAAGCAAAAGTATAATTCCTGAGGGATTGTTGCCTAAGGAGGCAGTTTCTGAAATTGAGAGGTTGAAGTCCTCTGTTCACAATACTCAAGGGTGGCTCTAGGATTTCAGTAAAAGAGGAGATGAAGCAATTGAAAAAATTCTCAGAATTCACACCAATGCTTCTGATTTTCTTGAGAATACTTCACAATTTGTTGTAGATTGCAAGAAGGCTAATGATTCTACTGTTGAAGAGTTGAAGAAAATTCTGCAAATACCAAGGGACCAATTGGCTAGGTTAAATATCTTCTCTCCAGATGAAATTGGAAATTTGAAGGAGTGGATTAAAGTCTGGAATTACAAGAAAGAACTCCTCACTAAAGTTCTGAAAAAGATAATGAAATTATAGGAAAAGATGAAAGAGATATACAACAGTTGTGTTAGCTTCCTAGAGATAGTGACTGGGAGGAAGAAGTTTCTTTAGAAAAAAATGAGCGTTGACCAATTACAGGCTTGGTGGCATGAAATTTATGCCCCTTCTAATAGTGCTCCAATAGCGAAAGACCACTTGGAAGATGCAGAAATTTACATTTCCAAGTTGGACCAGTATCATGAGTTGAAAAATGAATGGGATAAGGTGATGCCATAGTATTTGGAAGAATTTAGGGGTCATAAAATAAAAATTATATTTATTCTAGTCCCAGACCCAACAGATGTGAAGGAAATATTGGAGAAGGTTAAAGAACTAACCAATAAATTGGAAGCTGACAAGGAGGGAGAAGACATCAAGCGAGATGCCACCTAGGAATCCATGTCAGACAGGCAGGGGCTGGTGAATTTCAGTTATATTCCAGAAATAGAATTCATCAAAAGGTCTTAAATTTCCCGGGGCCCCCCACTTACGAATTCTGAAGTGTAATTTTGACTTATTCAAAGGAATCTTTTAACTAGCCTTGCATGGTTGGCTAAATTTAGAAAATTCGAATGCATGGCTGACCTGGCTTTGTGAGCCCTAATTTTAGGTCGCCCTGGGGGACTTTTCCTATAAATTGAGGCTTTGGCTTCATTCTTGAGGGTTAGACATTATTGTAATAGTTGAATTCAAGTTAGGAGTTAGTTTTTTGAGAGCAAGTGCTAAAACTTTGAGAATATAAGAATTGTTGCAAGTTTTGGGTTATTCAATACAAGCAAAAACATTGTCCTCTGGTATTCGTTCTTGTGTTGTTTTATCCTACATGTTTCTTGTTGTTCCTTATCTTTAATTTTCTTTGGGGATTATCAGTTGCATGTTAGATCTTAGACTTATATATGATGCAATGGTGTTCATGGTTTAATATTTGAAGTGTTAGAGTGATCTTTGGGTCCATACTTTTAGCAACTTGTTAATTGTAAGTTGTTGTGTAAAGTTAGCTTGGACCTTGATTCTGTGTGTTAATTTCAATTGTGGGTGTTTATTCATTTCAGTCTTTGGATAAGGTTGATGTGTGTGAATGCTTATGATTTGAAAATATTTTCATTCCTTAGAAGATTGCACTACTTTTGTGATATTGTAGGTTTAATCTGGGTTTAGCAAAATTTAGTATTGAAGGATTGGTCCACTTCAAGTGTCGAATCATTTGCATTGTTGGTCTTAGGCTTAGTTTACCTTTTTAGAAAGTCTCTCTCTGAACCCTTATCTCTTTTATCATTTCTTTAAATCTGGGTTAGTTTTAGGATTAGAAGCATCCAAAATACAAAAAAAGATGTGATGAGTTTGGAACTTCCAATTGTTGTCTTGTAAGGCCCCTTGTGATAATCAACATTTTCACATTTATCATAGAGTTGTTTTATTGCATTGTCAAGACCTCATGTTAGAGACTTTGGGGTTATCTCTCGAGGCTTACTGAAAGAGATTTACCTTTCAAGAGAGATAGGATTTCAAAATTCTATTTGAGTTGTTGTCATGTAGGAAACACCATCAACACATGGTACTCGCTAATTGTGTTGGTATGCACAAAAAAGAAAGTGAAATAAAAGTCTTATAAATTTTGTAGTACCTTGCCTATGAGGAAGAACTTTGCAATATGTTCCCCCTCTTTTGATATGAGATCTCTTGGAGAAGGTAGTCCTATTTAAAGTTGTAAAGACACCATTTTTTCATCATTTTTCAAGTTAACATCTCATGAGCACGTTGATTATGGACAAACCCATCCATCTCAATTGCTCGCAATGCCAAATGGCCTTAGAATAGCGTTTAAAATTAATAATGAAACACCCATTTGATAGGAACCTAAAAGTTATGAAGATGGTCTTAGGAATTGATTTTATAAGGGCCTCGAGTGCTACAGGTTGAATACGAATATCATCTCATGCTTTATGGCCTCTTTGCTCGACCTTGGTGAGAATAAGGAAATGGTAAAGGAATTGGTCTCCTTGTTGTTTAAAAAACACAATCTCCAAGGTCTAAACAAAACCCTTGCTTTGGTGAGGCTTAGAGTTGGTGGCCCACAACCATGGTCTTCCCAGAATAGGCGTGTGGTGTTGGTAGTGTTGAATGGCTCCCTTTCCTTGACAACTTTCACATGCACATTAGTGCAGCATAGATCTACAACATGCATAGGTTGTGTATTCTTCAAGCAAGTCAACAACTTGGAGAAAATGCTCAACTTCTAATGGATTCTAGATTTTTATGCTTCCCTTGGCATTGTGTGAGATTTCATCTACCCAAACCCATGTTTAAACTATTGCTTTTGTGCTCTCAGTTTTTTATTTTAAGGCCTAAGTTTTATTTTGGTTTCTTAGCTTTTTACACAATTCTTGGGGACAATATGCCCAGATTTGGTCTCTCTACAACGTATAATATGTAATTTTTGATGGCATTAGCATACTCCTATGTACTTTCATTTCATATTAATATAAATAGTTTAGGATTTTCACCTTTTGTCAAAAAAAATAAAAAAATTGAAGCTTTTTTTTTGATATTTTATATATTATTATATTATATGATATATAATATCATAT
Source organism: Sequoiadendron giganteum (assembly GCA_007115665.2). Classification (NCBI taxonomy): domain Eukaryota; kingdom Viridiplantae; phylum Streptophyta; class Pinopsida; order Cupressales; family Cupressaceae; genus Sequoiadendron; species Sequoiadendron giganteum. Next base: position 429,633,496 of record CM021108.1, on the reverse strand, counting down.
ATTACTCTTATATTATAATATATATTTATGTAGATTTTATTATAAAATAATATAGTTTTTTAATATAAATTATTTTATTATTATATATTAATATAATATATAATTTATATATAATAATAATGCTATATATATAAGAAAATGAAAAGATAATGGATATCTATTTTATGTAAAAAATGGATATCTGTTTTTCTTTGGTGTTTACCATAGAAAAATGTACTTTTTACCCAACCCAAGTAAGAAGTCAAAGATGCATTTCATGCTTTTTCCTAACTTAAATCATGTTTTTCCCTATCATCATTGTTTGGCCTATCATGATCTTTCTCTCACCCAATCATACCATATCACTAACATATACTTTTTTCCATTTCTCCAATTTATTTCATTTTTTGTATGCAACTAAATTAATGGATGGCATACATATCACTAGAATTCCTTTATGAGTTGTGTTTTGCACTAGTGGGTTCATAGTTATTCCCACTTTGGGTGGAGATTTTATCAAACTAGTTATAGTATAAAATAATCATCCACTTGGTCGATTTTCTTTTTAAATAGCAAGATATTTTATTAATTTTGTAATAGGTTGAATATATCATCCTTATCCTTTTATTTTACTCTTTTTAAGGGTAGTTTATGTTAGCAAGTTATTAGTATACACATCTTCAAATGTTTGATATATGCTACTATTACATTTTTTATTTGTTTCATTTTGGAGGTTTCTTTGTAGTGCTCATTGTGAAGAAAATTATGAATGATATGTTACCTTATATAGATTTGTATGCTTTAACTATTTGAAAATATTTAATTTATATATTAACTACTTGTTTTACTTTGGCATGCATCTACTTAGCAATTCACATGTATATCAAAGTGGGAATAAAATGTAATGGTGGAAAATGGATACCCATGCCATTTTCCCTTGTATTTTGTGTTTGTATTGATTAGAGTGTCCTTAATGCAATAAACAACTTACTATGAGGCATATTCTTGCTCAAATTGATTTCATGCCAAATTTTATTCTTGGTACCCAAATCTATTTTTCATCACCTTGGTTTAGATTTTTTGGTGCAAACTTGAGTCGCCTCACTTCTACAATCACAAATTTGAATGTTAAAACTTTAAAATTAAAAATAAAATTCAATCACCTCCCTCTTATTGGAGATTATTTGTTGACCTAGGGCATAGCTGTGTTGATTTATGTCATTGGTTGTTATATTTAGAACTTTTTTCTTGGATAATCCAAGAATCTATTGAACACATCTAAAATTTGATTTGCAAAAAGGATTAAAGGAATCTAACAACATTATAATAGAATTACCTTAATACACATTATCCTAGGCCCATTGCATATTTTCTTGTCATCTTTAAATTCTTTTCTCACTTATAAAGCTTGTTTGACTAAGGATCTAATTGAAGGGAACTTAATTCTCACAATTCAATAGATTTCCTCAAGATATTGTTAGACACACCTTGTCCATATATATATTCAAATATAAATAATCAAAATGAACAAATTTCAATAATTGACTATTTATTAATTTAGATTTTTTAATAATAAACTTAAATAAAAAACATTCAATATATTAAATTTAAAATCTTCATTTATACAAACCCTAAAATATTAACACCTTAACAAATACATTTTTGGCCTCTATAACCACCTATTGTCATCAGAAAATTTTAAACTAAACATCGCATTCTTTTTATTACGCCGAGAAGCGTTCCCTACAGTGGCATCACAACCACAGCCAACAATCCATGTACATTCGAAAAAACTGCATTTATTTTGACGTTTGATGGACTGTGCGTCGTTACAAGAATATGGAATATTAAATCCTTTCGGTTGGAAGATGAAGTGGATGCTTTGCTGGCGGAAGTGGAGAATGTAACAGACAAGATAGGTATATAACGGATCTTGCTCGCAATAAACTGTGCTCTCCATTACTTTATTGAGTTGATCAATTGTGAGATCGGCTTTGGGGTTCCTGGAAAAAGAGTTCGGGCATGGCGAATTTGGCATTACGTACCTGTGCAAAATGTTAATCCTGGGCGGGGGTATTGGTTCCGGAATGAGAAGCCACATATTTCTATAGCTTGGCCGAGCAGTGCGCTTTTTTTTCAACTCAGAGCTGGATTGAGATGAGTTGAAAATTGCAGATCCAAGTTCATCCAAAGGAAGTTACAAGTAGCATGTTGTAGTTGGTAAAGGGTTCACACTTAAGAGAAGATTACTGGTGGAGATCGCATGAAGCTGTTGATATCTATGTTGTAGGCCATTGGAGGTGAATCACATTTTTGGAGCCGCTGTTGAAGAATATTGCAGTATTTTCCACAGGCCTAAGAGATTTGGCCTACTAATAGAAATGAATTTACAAGAACATATCCTCGTTAACATTGCAGTATTTTTTTGGATTTCATATTTCAATTGGCTTTCAAATTATTTTTCAGTGATAGAGGTAGATCTATTATTTATGATGTATTGTAATACTATTTTTATTTGCTCCATTGTAGCAATAAGTCTACGGGCCTCATTTAGAAGTCCTTCACCTTTCTATTTTTTTTTCTTCTGTTATTGTTACGAAATCCCATGCCTACTATAGTTTACATTCATTGTCACTGTCATTGCTGGTGAACAACAAAACTGCCAATGCCCACCTGCCAACAGTAAGCTACCTATGAGACTGCCACAGTCAATTTTTATTTTTTTGAATCTGTTTTCCCTATCCAATCAATCAAAAGTACAAATAAACTATTTTTAAAGGCACTCTTTCTCTTCCTTATCATCGCCCAAATCAGTATTCTTCTTTCTTCTTTTTGATTTTCTATTCTCATCTATTTGAAATACTTGCACAGATTCAGTTTGTAGTAGATTAGCGTGGGTGACAATGGATTTATAGTGTATAGATACTCAGCTTTAATGCGTATGCGTATGGGTTTATGATTTTATTTTGCCTGCTAACATTAGATTTAATGACAAAGAAAGGGATACAGAGACCAGAGAGGCATCCGTTCTAGAAAGGTTACTGATTTATAATTAATCCTTGCATTTGTTTTGGTTTACTTTACATTTGACCACATGTTTTGGATTCACATTAATATGTTCAGACTGGTAAATACAATACATATCTTAAATATATTTATTTAAAATAGGTTAGATTTAATGATATTTTCATGTTTAATTGAGTTGTGAGGAAGAGGGTTTTGATTAATTGAACCCAAGTTTGAATTCTTCTGCAAAGAAGACAACTACTTGCTTGCAAGACATTTACCCATGGAATCACCATGTATAAAACAAATGAATTCTCCCAGTTTTTTTTTAATTTGTTTGTATTTAAGAAAACAATATCAACATTTTATTAAACAAAATAGATTTTTAAGTTATGAAAATAATATATATTATTATTTTATTGACATATTGTAATTGTATTATTGTGTAAACTGATATGCTCCATATTTTTAATGAAAGGATGCACAAGAATAAAATTCTTGTTTTCATAAATACATAATATCGGTTCTTTCTCGAGCTCCTTACCCAAATTTTGACTGTATCATTTAATACTAAATGGTTAATGGCATTGCAAGACTTAAGGGATTCTACATATTCAACTTTTCAAATAGCTACTTTTTTCCCCATTTTTGTCATTGTTGGGAAGACGTATAATTGATTATAAAGTATAGTGTATGATTTTTTTATAATCATTATTTAGTAATCAGATTTTGAAAAATTAAGTATGAATTCAAGAACAGTTTTCTATCTATTTTTAGATCTTGAGAAATGTTGTACATTGCAAAATCTTTCAGATTTAGTTAAAAAAAAATATCATTTGAAAGAATTAATTATTCATTTCTTCTTTCAGTTAAATGAAGAGACAAAATTCACTTGCAGAACTCAGCAATCTTAAAACATTCAAAATATCTTAAATGAAGAATTGGTTTTGAGCAATAATAGAGGATTATAATTATTTATTTACATAAAATAATTTTAAAATTATATCTTTCTTACCGGGAGGAAAGAGAATTAAGCATTTATATTATATATTATATTATTTATTATATATGATATATTATTATAGTGTATTATATACTATTTATTATATATTATAGTGTATATCAAACAAAATATATATTATAATAATTTATATGATATATTATTTAATATAAAATAATATTTGATTATTTAGTTACATAAATTAATTTCAAATTAAAAAATTAGATTATCTAAAATTAAATTAAAAAAAGATATATATAAATTAATATAAAATTATAAAATAATGTTAAACTATACAAAATAGTAAATTATAAAATTATTTTAAATTATATATATTTAATATCAGAATTATATTAAATCTATATATTATAAAGTCATAAATTAACAATAGATTATATTGTATAATAAATTATAGAAAACACTATTAATTGTAAGAGTAACACTAATTCTAACAATATTAATTATAACCTTACGTTAACTTTATTTTGAAAGTTAGTTTTATTTTAAATTTAAGAATACTTTATAAGATCATTTTAGAAATTTATTTTTCTAATTTAAATGATTTTGTTTCTTTAAAAATATATTATTTTAAAATTATCATAACTTAAAAATGTCTAAATTTTTTAGTATTAATTATTACAGTAAATGCATGATTATAAATATGATTGTATGTTTTACTAATAATTTAAATATATAATATTTTTATTTAAAACATATGTGATTAGGTCTAGAGGATGGATAAAATATAAATAATATTTTTACAATAATTAAATGATTAAATAATTTATTTAAAATTAGTGAAGAATATCTATTAAATAATAAAAGTTAAATTAGTGATGGAAAGAAGCCTATATGGAGTTTCAATTAGGTTTGGGGTTCAATTATGTTTAAATTAGGTTTAGGGTTTAAATAGTGTTAGGGTTCAATAATGGTTAGGGTTAGGATTGCATTTCAATTAAGGTTAATGTTACTTGTTGGATTTAATTATGGTTAGGGTTAGTCATAGGGTTTGATTAGGTTCAGGTTTAGTATAAAATCATTATATTTATGCTTAGGGTTAGAGTTTAATTATGGTCAGGATAAGTATGAAGTCAGTATACATATAGTTAGGGTTAGAGTTTAGGGTTAGATTTACAATTATGAATAGAATTAGGATTAAAATTTGAATAAGGATTCAAATTACAATTCATTAAGGTTAGGGTTAGGGTTAGGGTTAGTATTCATTTAGGGTTAGAGTTTGACTATGGTTATAGTTAGTGTTAAGGATATGGATAGGGATAGGGTTATGGTTCGATTTGCGTTAGGGTTAGAGTATGTGTTCTAAAATAAAGCTTAGAATTAGGTGTAGGGTTTAATTAGGGTTCAATTAGAGTAAGGGTTAGGGTTCAATTAGAGTAAAGGTTAGGGTTAGTGTAAAAATTTTAAATAAAGGTTAGGATTAGGATTAGGGTTATGGTTAGGGTTAGGATTATTAATGTCTTATTATAATTATAGTTCTATAAATCTTAGGGTTATAAAAACCTAACCCTAACACATAATAGTAATCATAACCATTACTCTAACCCTAACCTTAATCTTAACCATAACCCTAACCATAAACCTAACCCTAATTATATATCTAACTATAACCCTAAGACTTTCAATTATGGTTATGTTTAGGCTTCTAAAATAAAGGTTAGGATTAATATTAGGATTATGGTTAGGGTTAGGGTTATTAATGTCTTATTATAATTATAGTTCTATAAATCTTAGGGTTATAAAAACCTAACCCTAATTATATATCTAACTATAACCCTAACCATAATATTAACCTTAAACCTAACCCTAACCCTAACCCTAACCCTAACCCTAATTATTTCTCTAAGCATTACCAAAACCCTAATCCTAAATCTAATTGTATCCCTAATCTTAGCCTTAACCCTAACCATTATCATAATGCTAACCCTTACCCTAATTCTATATCTAACTATAATCCTAACCTTAATCTTAATCATAACTTTAGTTACTTGAACTCTAACTCTAACCATAATCATAACCCTTACCCTAACCCTAAACTTAATTCTATCTTTAAACATAAACCAAACCTTAATCGTAACTCTAACCCTAACCCTAACCTTAACCTTAATCTTAATCATAATCCTAACCTTAACTCTAACCCTAATCTTAACCCTAACAATAATCCCAACCCTAACCGTAAACCTAATTTTATATCTAACTATAACCCTAATCATTACCTTATCCCTAACCCTAACTCTAGCCTTAACCATACCCTAACCCTAACCCTAATTATTTATCTAATCATAAATTGAACCCTAATCCCAACTCATATTGTATAATTATATATTAATTCATGTTATGTGTTGCACCACGACTCCTACTAGCTTATCTATCTTAATATATTAATCTATATATTATACATCGAGAGATATCACTATCAAGGCGTATTTTTTAAATTCAAAAAAGCAAAAAAAATACGCCTTGAAAATGATATCTCTCGATGTATAATATATAGATTAATATATTAAGATAGATAAGCTAGTTTAATTTCACATATCAACTTAACTTCTAAACCCTAAACATTCGTTATTGTTTAATTATTTTGTCTGATGTGAATTTGGGTCGAATACCTTGAAAAGCTTAGGTAAGAAATTTTTTCCACTTGTCTACGTTTATACTATTGCAGGTGAAGGATTTAGTTTTTTTTGTTCGTCCAAGGAAAAAGGGCCCACAACATTTATATATATTTTTTTTTAAAACTCTGCTTCATTCAAATCATGGAAGCACAAACAAATGGAAACCAAAGATTCCAAGTTATCTCTGACTAATTGAATGCAATTAAAAACTCTGAATACATGTTTGCTTGTGAAAATATAAAATCCCTTGCACATGTTTTATCGAATTATATTTAAATATATCGTTGACATCAGATCCTCTTTTTGGTTGAATTGTTAAAACAATTCAACAATCTTCTTCCAAGACTTTCTTGTCCCAATTATCATAAACAATATCTAAGTGTGCTATCACACAAATATTTTATATTTCTATCAACTCAATAATAATATAAAAAATTCAAAAAATATAAATGTTTGACCAAAAAATCATCAATATTTATGTATATTTATCATTTATCAACATCTTTAAATAGTTTTATTAATTTAAACATAAATAAAATGGATATTTTAAAGAAAACTATAAATATTTATTCTATCCATCATTTATCAACATGTTTAAATAATTTTATTAATTTAAATATAAATTAATTGTTAGATATTTAAAAAAACTATAAATACTTGTGCTTACCCATCATTTACAATATTTTTATATAATTTTGAAAAATTTAAACATAAATTAATTGTTAATATTTTTTTCTCTCCCTAAAAGGCTTAAATCCAACCATCGTTTCTCTCACATGGAAGTGTAGGATGGTAATTCCACAACCCATAGCCAGAGCAATAGCATTCTACCAACCTCGTGGATAAGAAAACTCCACAACCATTATTTTCCAAGAATTCCATGCCATAAATAATCTACTCTCATCAGTCTAAAGTAATCAAAGTTTCAAACCCTATTAAAATATTGAAACCATAAGAAAACTAGGAAATCTCATCGGTTTGAAATCGGCTGAAATAATCAGCTATAAGATTCAGATGCAACGAATCGATTAGCATAGGTTTCAAAAAATGAGCCTCATGATCAAATTTCCAGCCACCTTGGGTATGGATTCATTTGTGTATCTTGCTCTGCTTTTGGCGCTTCCACTGCTACTCCTGATAAAGTACAAGAAGAGATCTAATCTTCCTCCAGGTCCTCCAGGATGGCCGATTCTTGGCAATCTAATACAAATTAAGCTCTCGAACCAAAGCTTTCAAGATTATATAGAAAGATCCCATGGAAAATACAATCCAATTTTCATGATCAGATTCGGGCCTCAACCGATGATAATTGTAGCAACTCGTGAGTTGGCCCATGAGGCTCTCATACAGAAAGGCTTTGTCTTTTCCAACATACCACCTGCCAAGGGCTACCGCAAGCTCTTCTCCAACAACCAGATGAACATCAATTCCACTACCTACGAGCCAGTGTGGTGAACCCTCTGTCATAATCTGGTGAGTGAAACCCTCAACTCGGTTGCAATGAAGTCCTTCTAGGAAGGCAGAGAGTGGGGTCTCCAACTACTCATGGAGGGTTTGAAAAGTGAGGCCACGCAAAACAAAGGCGCAGTGAAAGTGAAAGAGCATGTGAGGTACACAAAATTTTACATATTTATCTACATGTGTTTTGGACTGTGAATGTGTTGAACAAACAAACTGACTGAAAAACAGAGCAGCTTTTATAGAAAAAACACACTGATTAACAACACCGAATATATTACATATAATCACTTAAATAGCAATACACTTAAACAACAATACACTATTATTCAAACCTCCTGTGAACTGGACTGGAGAATGCTATATTTATAGATCTCTTAGAGATCTCTAGAAGAAACATATGGAGGGCTGGAGGTCAATGCAGGAAGTGTCTAGAAGCAAGAAGTTTCCAGTAAAAACTGCAGGATACGCTGGAGAGTTCTACTATTAATTTCTTACCTACCACAGCTACGTAGGCAAATAAACAATATTCCAACACCCCCCATAATGTTTATTTGGAGAAGATAGCAACCTCTTTGAGATGTAACAAGTTTCTTAGTTTAAAAAATTTTACAATAGGTAATGCTTTTGTAAATATGTCTGCAATTTGATCCTCTGTCCCACAAAATTGTAGCTCCACCTCTTGATTTTCAATTAGATCCTGAACAAAATGATGATGCACTTCTATATGCTTAGACCTAGCATGATATACAGGATTTTTTGCTAGCTTGATGGTGCTTTGATTATCACAAAATATAGTAGTGGGAGATCCTTGTGGATGGTGTGTTTCTTCAAGTAGCCTTCTAAGCCACAATGCTTCTTGAGATGCCTTTGATGAACCAATATATTCAGCTTCTGTAGATGATAGTGATACAGTTGCTTGCTTCTTGTTGCTCCAAGAAATTGGTCCTGATCCAAGATGAAAGATATATCCCGAAGTTGATTTTCTATCATCAATATCAGCTACATAATCAGTATCTGTATACCCAACTAAAGTAGGCTCTCCTCCATATTTGTATTCAATGCCAAGCTGATAATTACCCTCAATATATTTTAGTATTCTTTTAGCTGCTTTCCAATGTTCAATGTGTGGATCTGCCATGTACTTGGATACAATACCAACTATATATGCAATATCTGGTCTAGCTATAGTAAGATACAAAAGACTCCCAACTAATTGTCTATACAATTTTCCATCCACCTTCTTTTGAGTAGAGTTAGCACTCAATTTTAATCCTACTTCACATGGTGTATTAGATGGTTTACAATCACTCATATTAAAAAATTTCAATACATCAAGAGCATATTTATTTTGAGAAAGCATGATCCTTCCTTCTTCTTGCCATACTTGCATGCCCAAAAAGTAGTGCATCAACCCTAGATCAGTTATTTCAAAAGTTTGTTTGAGTTGATCCTTGGTTATTTCAATGTTGTGTGTGTGATCTCCAGTAATAATTAAGTCATCCACATATAATACAATAACAACAACTTTATCATCACTATGATTTACATACACATCCAGATCGGCTTTACTTCTTTTAAATCCTGCATTAATAAAGTACTCATTTATTTTGGAGTACCATGCCCTCAGGGCTTGCTTAAGACCATATAATGATTTTTTTAATTTACACACTAGATGTTCTTCTCCACTTTTAACAAATCCTGGTGGTTGTTACATGTAAATATCTTCTTTTAAATCACCATGTAGAAATGCACTTTTTACATCCATTTGAAAGATTTTCCAACCAAATTTTGCAGCTAGAGCAACTATTGTACGAATTGAACTCATTTTAGCAACTGGAGCAAAGGTTTCAGTATAATCAATACCTTCTGTTTGTGAGAAGCCTCTAGCCACTAGCCTTGCCTTATGTTTTTCAATAGCTCCATCTGAAGTGAACTTTGTTCTGTAGGTCCACTTGCAACTAACCACACTTTTACCTTTTGGAAGAGATGTCAATTCCCAAGTTTCATTTTTCATCAAAGAATTGTATTCATCTTGCATTGCTGCCTCCCATTCTTCTTTTCCTTTTGCTTCCTCATATGTACTTGGAGTGTCAACCTGCATCACCCTAGTCATAAGAGCATAGTTAGCAAACATATTTCTAGATCCTTCTTGGTAGATTTCATGGATGCTTCTAGTCTTTTGTGTGTCTTCATTATCACTTTCACTTGATGCTTCAACTTGTGTTCCTTCTCCTCCTGTAGAAGATTGCACACCTTGATTTGGATCATTAGTAGACTTATCTTCATCAATCAAGATTGGAAAGTAAGATAATGTAGGAGAATGTTCACTCTCAATATCTTCATCAAACCATACATTTCTTTTAATATGAATTTCATTTGTTTTAGGATTATATAATCTATATCCTTTTGACTCCTCACTATACCCAACCATTATGCACTTCTCACTTTTCCTTTCAAGTTTGTTCCTTCTTTCATCAGGAATGTGGGCATATGCATTACAACCAAAGACTCTAAAATGAGATAATGTAGGCTTTCTACCACTCCATGCCTCTTCTGGTGTTATGTTCAAAACTGCCTTCGTAGGTGTTCTATTCAAAATATAAACTGCAGTACTAATTGCTTCAGCCCAAAATTTAGCTTCTATATTTCTAGAATGAAGCATGCATCTAGCCATTTCTATTATAGTTCTATTTTTTCTTTCTGCAACTCCATTTTGTTGGGGTGTGTAGGAGACAGTTGATTCCTTCTTTATACCATGTTGTTTACAAAAATCTAAGAAGGCTTTGTTCATATATTCCATACCTCTATCTGTTCTTATTATCTTTAAAGATCTTCCACTTTGATTTTCACTCAATGCCTTAAACTCTTTAAATTTATCAAACACTTCATCCTTCCTTTTTAGAAAATATACCCAAATTCTTCTAGTGTAATCATCAATAAAGGTGAGGGCATACCTTGATCCTGCAAGTGATGGTGTTCTAAAAGGACCCATTACATCACTATGAACCAAATGTAAAGGAGTTCTTGCTCTCCATGATTTACCTTGTGGGAAACTTTCCACATGTTGTTTTCCCATTGCACATCCTTCACACACCTTGTGACTTGATGAGATTTTTGGAAGCCCATGCACCATATATAATTTATCCATAAGCTTGAGACTTTGATAGTTGATATGTCCCATACGCTCATGCCATAACCTGCTCATATCATCATATTTGGCAATAGCACACATATTCTCATTTCCACATTTAGAAGTGAATTCTTGAAATTTATATAACCCATTCTCCATTTTACCAATTACAGCCACTTTGTAATTATTACTCACATCCTTGATTAAACATTTTTCATTGTAAAATTCTATTTTATACCCTTGATTAGCAATTTGAGATACAGAAAGAAGATTTGTCTTCAATTCTAGAACTAACTTCACATTTTTAAACACACCATTATCAATTTTAACATTTCCAATCCCTTTAACTTCTAAAGCACTATTATTTCCCAAATATATCTTCTTTGTATTGCTTTCACTTATTGATTCAAATTGCTCCTTGTTATGAGACATATGTTGTGTAGCACCAGAATCAATAACCCAGTCATCCTTAAAAAAGTTATTTTCTTTAAATGCAACACAAAAAGCATTACTTTTGGAATCAAAACTTTTTTGTAAACCTATTTGTCTTCCTTTCACTATCCTTAATCCTCTTATAACATTCATTTGCTTTGTGACCCATTTTCCCACAATAATTGCATTTCCATTTGCTTTTATTATAATCTTTAGATGGGACATTTTTATTCTCATACTTCCAATTTCTTTCTCTAAACTGATTTTCTTGTGACTTTTTGTAATTTTGTTTCCCTTTCATTATGAATGCTTGAGATTCATCATTAAATGACTCTCTTTCTTTAATTTGATGTTTTTCTTCTTGCACTAGCTTACCACATGACTCTTCAGATTTAATACTCTTTAATTTATCTGCAATATCTAGTCCCCTTATAAATGATTGATAAGATCCTGGAAGACTTTGTAAAACTATTTGCACAAAATCTTTATCATTAATATCTTTTCCAAGAGAAGCAAGCTCATTTTTCTTTTCCTTTAATTTACTTAAATGAGTGGTTAACTCCTGTGAACTTGATAATTTCATATTATATAATTCTGCAGTGAGAGATAGGATCCATACATCACCTGAATTTTGATATGTATTCTTCAAAATTTCCCATACTTTGACTCCACTTCTTTCATTGCGAACTTATGGAAAAACTTCTTTTGAAAGTGTAGACTTGATTAATGCTGCTGCCTTTTTGTCCCTTGTATCCCAATCTTCTTGATCTTTTCCACTACTTGCTGGTCTCTTTTCACTACCATTATCAATTTCATAACAATTTTGAAGAGTTAGAAAAATCTCCATGTGAGACTCCCAATCATAATAATTCTTTCCATTTAGCTTAATTTCAGGTAGAGGAATACCAATGAAATCCATTATATTAAATTCCCTCTTTTTGAGATGAGAATTAAAAAGACTTCAAAAATCTTTAACACCTAGATTAGAAAAATTGAAAATTTCTCACCAATTTTTTGTGTAGAGATTCTTTCCTTTGCTGCAATATTATTCACTTGCCACAATTAATTCTTAATGCTGCTCTCAACCAAATTGCAACCTGCAAGAACAAAATTCTGATACTGCACAATCTCCAGATCACTGCCCAAGATTTATAATTGCTCTAATACCATATTAAATAGACAAATCAACAGGAAAACAGAGCAGAAAAAAAATATACTTCACAAGAAGAAACAGAGCATATTTTGCACAAGAGAAACAAAACACGTAATATATTTATTCACTTATACGAACATATTTATTATTTCTTATGCACAAATTTTTCGTGGGAATGCTATATTTATAGATCCCTAGGAGATCTCTAGAAGATAATGTGATAGAAGCCGAGGTCAATGACGTAACAATCTAGAAGATAGAAGCTTCAAGAGAAGCCGGAATTTGGTAACATGTTGGAGAGTTCTATCATTAATGTTTTGAAAAGTTAAACAAACATTTACGGCTTGTACCCCTCACAACAGGCCACTAGGGCCAAAAAAGGACTAAACATAACCAAAGAACATTACAGAAAAAGAGAAAAAACCCAGAGACAGCCCAGCGACAGCACACCAACAGCCAAAAAACAGCCGACAGACCAGCAACAAGAGCAGCTAACTGGCCTCATCCCAGTTCTTGAACAGGAGGTCAACCGCCTCATCACCAACCCACTCCTTATTCTCCTGGCTATTATTTCCCACTAATTCCTCTTTTATGACATTAGATAGCGCACTAGTAACAAAGTGGCTCAATTTCATCATGAATCGGGTCAAGCCCTTGAATCTTTTATCCAAGGTGTTCAGTCTCTTCGCCAGCACTTCAGCATCTTCCCCAGCATCCCTAGTTTTCAGAAACGAACTAGGCTCATTCACCAACGGAGTGTGCGAGTCAAAAACATGGCCAGAAAACTTGTTGTCCATCGGAGTAGGCAGAGGCCTCTCACCCATCTCATCACTCTCATCTTCAGAATCATCTTCCTTATAGCCCTTGCTGTTAGACTGCTCCACCTCCGAGTCTTCAATTATTAATCTCTTTTACCTACCTCAAATAAATAGTATTCCAATAGTCCTACCAATAATTATGGGGCTCATTTTGTCACCAAGGAATATAAATAGAAAGCCAATCGAGTGGTTGGCCTTCCAATTTGAATGTGCTTGCAGCTTTAATTCCATTGGCATATAAAAAAAATCTCAAAAAATTTATTTGATCCTTGCATTGATTCTTGTAATTGGCATTTTGTTCTACAATTGATTATTCCTCTATGGAGGTTTTATTCAAAAAAAAGAAAAGATCATCAATGCACATTGTAGCAGCCATGATCCCATAAAAATTCATAGTAAATGAACAACAATCATTGATAGAAATGAGATATGATGGTCTATGAAGCCTCCATCCTAACACATACAACAAAATGAGCTCAATAACCATGTGGTATGTCTGTCTCAAATTGTTGGAAAGTAATTTCTCTTGTAGTCTCTACAGTTTCTATTATAATCTATCAAACTAAACTGATATGTTCATTTAGTTGTTTTATCCTTAGTTTGCAGTTACAAATAGTAGTTTCCTTTCATTGTCATTGTCATTGTTGACTGTTTCTATGTATCTATTTAAGCAATGATGTTGTAGTCATTTTGTATCAATCAGAATAATGAAATGAGTTTGTTTTAGATAAAATAATAAAATATGGTTTGTGTGCAGCTGAACGTTGGGAGAATTGTTGTATTTGTGTTTATCTGAATTGATGTGTTGAGCAAGTTATTGTGTTTCTATGTATTTATTTTTTTGTTTATCTCCATCCAATCTAACATATGGTATCAAAGCGAGTTGATCAAGGAGAAGTAGGTTACAGGAAAAATCAAATAGATCATAAGTGTGTAGTTTGAAGATAAGCCAAGTTGTTGCAGATAGTGTGAAATCCAAAAGACAATAAAAGAATTCAAAAATCACATATCTGATTAGATTCTAATGATTTGATGATGTAAACAGTTGAGTTGCACCCAAATACATTGCAATGATGAATGAAGTGACTATTAAAGGGATAGCATAAATTAAAATTTTGCAGTTAGTTTGAAGACATCATAGCAACCAGTGTTCATTCTAAGGCATTAAAGGAAAGATGTGCCAGTCATAAGGTATTGGATGATGTGATTTGTTTTGTTACATAGAAAATGCTTTGTTGTTAAAAAATCAAGTTTGAAGATTTTGCAAATTGTAGAAGGAATGATTTGAAAGAAAAGAGATTGCAGCTTGAAATTTATTGTTAGAAGTAAAGCAGGTCAAAGCAGAATATTTGAGGCAAGAGGATATCATTAGATTGTTGAAAAGGAGAAGAAGATAAAGAGATATTTGAAAACAAGGAAATTTGAGAGCCATCAGATTCAAAAAAGAGATTGAAGGCTTGAAGACATACAAAGTTGTCAAAGAAAGGTGATAAAAATTGTAACAAAATTTCTATTATTTTTAGTTTTTAAGAAGGTGAATTTTAATCATTTTCAATGGGTAAAGTTGGTAAACGTGTTAAGAAATAAAATGAAATTTTGGAGGAAGGACTGACCAAATTTAAAAATGATAATTATGAATTTGTAAGAAAAATAAAAGAGTTAATAAAGGAGAAATATGAATCTTTATGTGAAATTGAGAATCTTGAAAAGGAATTAAGTAATGTTAAAAGAAAGAATGAAGAGCTAGAAGTTAAAATAAAGTTGTTTGATGAAATCAAGAAAATGAAAGAATATTTTGAAGAAAAGATAAAATTGTTAGAAGAAGAAAATTGTTTACAGAAGGAAGAATTATCAAAGTTGAAAGAAGAAAATAAATGTTTAAGGACAAAGCCATTAGTAAGTGAAGTTGCTTGTGGTATTGAAGATTTGTATTGTTCAATTGATAAATCAAATGATTTATGTGATAAGTTGAAGTTCTTATAAATGAGGAATGTAAACATAAAGATGATAATGTAAATGGTAATGAGAGAAATGTTGGTTTTAAAATTATGCAAAAAATGGGAAAGGTTTGGGAAAACATGGGCAAGGAATGAGACAGCCAATTCATCCAATTGTGAGGCCAAGGAATGAAGGCCTTGGATATGGTCAGAGAAACAAAAATGATGATCTAAGTGTTACAAGTTGCAAACTAGTTCAAAGATTGGAATGTATCTTGTGTTCCCATTGTAATAGGGAAGGACACAGAAAAGAGAAATTTTGGGATCTTCATCCTTGTAAAATTTGTGGGTTGAAGAATCACTCAGAAAAATCATGTTGGAATAGAGAATGGAATGGACAATCTGTGAAAGATTGTATGTAGATAAATTATGGGTGGATGGATGGATCTAGTTAGAGAAAATTTGCAGGTATGTTTAAAAGGATGTATAAGCATAAATGTTGGCATGTTAAAAGAAATGATTGTTAGAATTTGAAGGACTACCATAGCAATTGAAGACTTTGGTGCAACCACAAGAGGGTGAAAAATTTGCAAAACATTTGAAGAATTAAAATGCTAAAGCATATGGTCAAAATTAAGGGGGAGTGTTGGAAAGTAATTTCTCCTGCAATCTCTACAGTTTCTATTAGAATCTTCCAAACTAAACTGATTTGTTTATTTAGTTGTTTCCTCCTTAGTTTGTAGTTACAAATAGTAGTTTCCTTTCACTGACATTGTTGACAATTTCTATGTATCTATTTAAGCAATAGTGTTGTAGTCATTTTGTTTCAATCAAAATAATGAAATTAGTTTGTTTTTTATAAAACAATAAAATATAGTTTGTGTGTAGCAACACATTGGGAGAATTTTTGTGTTTTTATTTATCTGAATTGATGTGTTGAGAAATTTATTTTATTTCTATGTATTTATGTTTTGTTTATCTCCATCCAATCTAACACAAATGGCATAAATATTCCATTAACCCTACACTAATATATCATAAAAAATAATCAAGACCCCCATTGATAACAAAGTCATCCATATCATCACAATATCAAATGGTTCTATGGCCATTAATGAGATTATCCATTTATATAAGATTAGTATTGGGTCAACCACGACACTTCACACTAATCGCATAGTAAAAAATAATGGACCCAATAATGATGACTTGGCATCTTTGTGACCAATGGTGCAATGATAATCTAAACATGGGAACAAGGTGAAATTAAAGGAAATATATTGAACATTCGAGGGCATAGGCCAACACTATCCAAAGAGATAATGAAAAACCTTATGATTTAATCATACAAAACTATTTCTACCAAAGTTATATTTTTATTTTTAACCACCCCTTCTTTTGAGGAGTGTATGTATTTTTAGTCTCCCTCCATATAGTATTTTTTAAAACAAACAAATTAAATTTATTTTACCATCTCCTCCATCATTATTTGTTTAATATTTTTAATCTATTTGTTGATTCAATTTTTAACAAAAAATAATTGGAATTTTTAAATATTTAAAATTCATCCTTGTGTTTGAGAGAGTGTACTCATGATTTTTTGGAAAATTAATTTATAAATATCAAAATATATTTCTCTCATCCTTGTAATTGAGCACTCATATGTCCATTATTCATAAGCTAAAGAGTTTATAATTCCCTTCTTATACTTATCTCAAATGGATCCCTATGCTACTTTCCAACCATAAATCCTTTACAAACACATGTATGTGGATTTATTTAACTAAGACCATGCACCATATACTTCTTGGACAATAAAGAAAATATTTCATATTTTAAATATCCAAACAATTGTTGTTGTAATTCACGTGTAGATTTATGCATCATTGTATAAATTGTCTTATATATGTAGAGTAGGAAAAGAGATCCTAGATCTAACTACCAAATTAACTAGGATTAACTCTTTTCTCATTGACTCCACATTCCAACATAAACCAACTAGGCCTTAATGATTGGCTTGTTGTCACAAGGGAGAGTTGATCTCTGAGGGTTTTTTCTTTTGAATTACAAAGAGGATAAGTTTGATGTGTGTTATAACAAGCCTATTTAACATAAACCATAAATCTGAAAATATGATTTATCATACAAATGAAAATAAAGATTAATAGAACAGTTGTAAATCTAAAATACAGATACAAAGAGGAACTTGTGATTAGAAATAGAACCTAAATTTGAGGGACAAGGGCAGTACCACCCTTGTCTATAAAATATTTTTTTCAATATCTACAAACTTTAGATGGTAGGTTACATTCTTCTCTATGATTCCTATGACTTGTTGCTGACAAAACTTTCTAATTTGACCTGCACACATGAAAAGAGGGGGAAAGGTTGTTTTGTATAGGGGATTGCCTAATTCAAACCCCATTTTGGTGTTTTTACCTCCACATACAAAATTTTATGATGATCAAGAGGGCATGACCTAGGTTGGGCATAGGCCAAAACAATAAATGATAAATGATAATGTTACCTTTGTATGAAGTCTTCATCAAAATGATTTCCACACCAATGTGTTTTGCCACAAAAATTTATTGATGGACAATTGGATTGCTTGATAGACCTACAATAGGTTAGTCCACAAAACACAATAGATTCTTGTAGCTAGCATGTAGAGGATAACTCAATACATCTTCACAATTTGATCATAATAGATACTTATTCATAATCCTCTCGTTCTAATGTTCAAATGAGAAGAAAACATGTTTATATACATCTCGATTGATATGTTTGATTATAGGCCAACCTAGGATCTTTTAAATTATCCAAGGACCAACACCAATTTAGTTTAAATTTAAAATAGGTACCCTTTAAGTTCAAGGGCACCCACGCCTTAGACCAAGTGCTTTTTACTCAATTTTTTCTAGATGTTAGGGATTTTAATATATTTAATCAATATGATCCTAAAATAAATAAATTATTATTATAATTAATGTTATAGGAAAAATAGGGTGTCCATGTAGTGTGAAATATTTATCAAGGGTGACAATTTATGATACTACAATATACAAATGCTAAAGAAAATATGTATAACACATTTTCTATTATTATAATAGTCACAACACTATATCAATTTTTCGCATGCTTGATCTTGGACATTTATCAAAAATTTAGATTTATAACCATTTAAAATAATTTGATTGACTAGAAGAAGATTATTTTCAACTTTGACACAAGAAGTGCATCCATAATTTCCCATTTTTTCTCATATTTTCATTTCATGGGAATTATGCCAACACCTTCAACAAAGACAAATTTTGTCTCCTACAATGACCTTTTGGGAACCTATATCTTCTCCTAATAACTTAAAATAGTCCATATTATATGTCATGTTCTAACTTTCTCTTGAATCAACATTCCAAGAATATTTTAACAACCCATGTTAAACTAAAGAACTAATGAGAATTACATAAAATTGTCTTCTTACACAAAATTGGATTGCCTTGGTTGAAATATTATTTAACACCTCCTTTTTCTTATGACATTGATCCCATTTCTATCCTCCATAATTATTAAAAAGATATCTTAAATTTTTTCCTTTTAGTATGTA